>CM045493.1:56272477-56737557 GCA_024704745.1 Rosa lucieae
ACATTAGGTCACTCTGTATGTGACATAAAACATATAAATCCACAACACATACAAATCTAATATTTACTCACTGAAATAATCATGGAAGCTCTACCAGCTTGAATTCCATTAACTTGTTGTAATACTGCTTGACCCGATACACATAATGCCTACATAAAAATTGGACCAAAAAAAAAAGTCAGAAAAACAAATGATTTAATTGAAAAGGCAATTATGAGCCATAAAAATGAAGAGGAAATATGGTCCTAGTTGCTAGGTGCTCAATAAAAGAAAGTCCAAGAAATGGTTCATACCCAATACTGAATTAGAGTATAGTAAAATACTAACCTATCTCACTGCTCCTAAGAATTATTTGGGAACAGTCTCGACTGAGCAGACTAGTTGGCTAAATTTGAAACAATAGTGGCACTAGATAAATGTTGACAGTATAAAATCAGAAATGGGGCACTAAGCCTTGCATCTCACTATAGGTATATTGAGGCACTCCACGCATTGCCAATTGACAATAGGTTGGATGCTTTAAGTTTAGTACGAATAAAGAAAAGGCAATTTATCCAAGTGTCCGGCTACTGGCCGTATGTGCTCCAGATCACCCAATATATTTCCTCAAGCCGACTACACATGAGGCGCATGTTAAGAAATATAAAATGAGTTATTGTGGATTGAAGCCTTACATCTCCAGTATATAAATTATTGTGCCTTTCCATCAATTGCCAGTTGGTTTTCAGTTAGAAGCTCTAACTTAACAAGAATAAGAGATGTAATACTACCCCATCCGTTTCTTCAGGAACAAAATCATATGTAACTCAAGGAAACAACTCTAGCACAAAAATTTAACTTATCTAATCCAGTGGACAACGTGCTGAATTAAAATGTGTAAATTAACCCAAACAGAAATACGTGTAAAGGCAGTGGAGAAGAGACCTGAATCTCAATGAGGAAACTTCGAGATCCATCCATTGTCACAGCAACTGCTATACCAGCCAAATACTCTGAATCTGAGAACTGTTCCCCTAGAAACATCCCACCGGGATTTGAAACAGCTTGTAATCCTGATTGTGACATTTCAAATACTCCAAGCTGAGATGAAGGGACCAAAAACAGTCCTATCAGTTACAGACTAAGAGGTGATTACTCTGGAGAAGTTATCCAACTGAAATTTGACTTCAAAAGATGACAAGACAATACACGTCAACTTTATCCCCATTTTAAGTTGTCTGAGATGCATAACTAATACAAAACTGCTACTACCAAGGTAGAGCGACCTGAACAGCAATAGTTTGTTCGCTTAAATAGTTAAGAATTGCATCGACTCCTCACCCCATAACCTATATATTTGATGGTTTGACCTGAGCAGGAAAGATGATACAGTAACAAAAATACAAAATCATACTACTAGTCTATTGCGCAACTGACGATATCTGGAGTGAAATTTCACCATTTCAAATCAATTGAAAAAAAATAAGAAAGGGGTACTGGACTGTTCAAAAAAGCATCCAAGAAACAGAATTTTTTTTTTTTTTTTTTTTGAAATCCTATAAAAGAAAAGGTTAGTAACACCAGAACAAACAAATAGTAATAACTCAACGATTGGCAAAAAAGAGATACACAGGAAATAAATTAACAGATAAAGAAAGCTACAGCTGTGCTACCATTATACCTCATCAGTGGATCCAAAACGATTCTTCACAGATCGAAGTAAACGATAGGATGAGTGCTTCTCCCCCTGAGTAGTGATATATCAGTGATCTAAAGATTCACAATGGATAAGTGACTCAAAATGCTACCAACAGTCGAGTAAAGTCAATGTAACGAGGTACCAACTTCCATGTATAGCACAGAATCAACAATATGTTCCAAAACACGAGGTCCAGCAATCTCTCCAGATTTGTTTACATGCCCAATCTGAGATATACAAACGGAAAAGAGCAAGGACAAAAGACCGTGAATTAGTTACTACCCAGTGACAATATTCCAAAAACTACAATAAATATTGAAAATGGATTAAAAAGGAATCTGTAATCTTTTACAGACACTCGGAACTTAGAAGATGGAAGTCCCTGGTATTTTCATCTACCTTTTTTCCTTGAAACGGAAAAAGAATCAGTTTTTGTTGACCCAATCTGATGTATGAAATCTGCCTTTGCGTAGAATATGAAAGAATGAAAAGGTGCATATTTTTATTTTTGAGGACAAAGAAGCATTCGTGTTATAATGAAAGCAAATACGTGAATAATCAGAGTTTGGATAGTGCTAGCTCACCAAAAAAACAGGGATGTTAGTCCTCTTCGCAAAATGCAGCAATTGTGACGTGCATTCCTTCACCTGCCACAGAATAGAATTGCCAGAGCTCAGCACTTTCAGTCCTGAAGCCGTCTTATGTTATTATAAAGTGAGCTTAGTGTTTTTGATAATCTCAACCTAGTTGGTTTAGAGTTTGAAAATTAAACAACTACATAAAGGTGTCTCACAGTCAAGAACCTAGTAGTCAAAAGTGAGGGTGTTCAGATGCAATGCAAACACTGTCAAAAGGAAACAAGTTTTCAAGTAATGAATTGATTCAACCAAGTTTCACGGTACTAAATTTTGACTATCCCGAAAGGTGTCATAGCCAAAGCAGCCAATGAGGGTCAGACATCTAGAATTTCATCATATGCTTGGTATGTTACAAGTAAAAACTCCAACCTGAACAATGCCTCCAGGACTTCCAGCCATTCCTTTTAAATAAACTGTTTGAATGGAATCAACAATTAGAGCCTGAGGAGCTATAGACTGACTTTTCTCGAATATATCCTGAGGAAAAGCAAGAAAATCAATAGTTCAGCTTTATTCAAAATATTCCAGATTAGGACAAGTAACATGCGTTGCTGCTCAGTGATGATACGATAGGCATGGAATGTGTATGTGCGCTTATGTTTGAAATACATATAATAGAATTACTGTAATAAAGTCATGAAAACTGGTAGGTGCAGCACCACTCCACTAGTCTTTTGCCATTGCACAGAAATGCGGAATTTGGAACAAGTGTGCATGAGACTGATTAAGATATAATCGGTAGAAATAAACAAAACTCTCAGAATAGCCCAAGGAATTCCGGATGGTGTGTCAAATAAAATTGAGTCAAGACAACCTGTCAATATTTACCTCAAATTGAATAAGAGTATTGTAACAGGCCAAGATAAAATTCACTCAGCATGAATTGATAACTACGCACCTCAATATCAGTACTTGAGTACAAGAAAAGATCCTCTGTTTCAATCCCCATACGGTCAGCTCGGCTCCCAATTTGCTCAATACTCTGCTAGCGGACAGCAATGTGAATTAAACTACAAATCTTATCCTTCTTTTTTATTATTATTATTATTTATGTTTTTCTAAAGACATATCATAGCATGGTGAAACCAGAGATGTTTTAGGCTTGTTGACCACCAAATTCATATTACTTCAGCTCCACAACCAAAGTCTTTCATGCTTTCAGCCACATTTTCAATCTAAATGGATTTACCAATTAAATTTTTTTATTGAAATAAAATTATTATTCAGTTACCTATTTCAGATAAGCATTAAACAGTGAATAATATAATAACATTAAAAAAATGTAAAAGAATTCTCTAAACACAATCTATGATCCAGCTGATCAGCAAACATAGAAAACGTTATTGCATACAAGAAATAGATAGCTGGAGAGACACTGCATCAGTGAACCTTTAGAACAGAATGACTATATAAAAATACCAGGCTTAGGAAAATGCTAACCTCTTCACCAGAGACATATAAAACACGGGATGCTTTACCAAGCTCATGTCCTTCAGCTATAAGTGCAGCAATCTGGCAATTTAATAGTATAATACGTTGATAAAGAGAAAAGAAAAGAGTAATAGTCAATATGGGGACTAGCATTTTGAAAATCAAAGATATAACAGACATATAATTAGGTTCTGAATAAGCTGCAAAGGTAAAGCTCCATATGCTCAAATTGCAGTACCTGCAATACAAGTGTACTCTTGCCAACACCAGGATCACCGCCAATTAAAACCAATGAACCTTCAAAAACCAGAAAAAGCGCACATTTAGAAATTGAACTATCCCCTTAGATCACTGGGAACAAAAAGAAGATAAACTATATACCAAAAGCTTTTATAAGAAGCAACTAAATACATAAGCCAAATTACAGGACATGAAGACTCAATGATTCATATACTCCAGCTTAATAGCTGGAGCAGAGGAATGGTGCATTAATAGTAATTTTATACACAACAAATCACCATTTATCAGTTTTGATAACCAAATCATTAAAAAGTATAAGTTCAACTATTCTCTGTTTTACCTTTCAGCGGAAAACATGTATGCATTAAAACATTAAAGATTAGGTATGTGTGAAGGCAACATGCACAGAGTATAAGCTTAAACTTACTCAAGTGCCAAGGCTAAAATATTCCTCATAGTCAAGAAGAATTGTGGGACAAAAAAAATTAACTTTCAACAGTTATTAGTAAACAAAAAGAGACATAATTTGATCACACCTGGTACAATGCCACCACCAAGCACCGTCGCAACTTCTTTTCCAAAGGTTCCATGCCTAATATCAACCACAAAATCATTTTCCCAACTCAAATAGGAACCAAACATTCTTTCAAAAACTAACAGAGTCTAATATTAAACTGATACAAAACTTACAATGGAATCCGCCGATCTTTCCAACTAATCCCCCTGTTCACATCACTCAACGGCACAGGCTGATCCTCCCCTCTCGGCAACCAAGACCTCACCTTCTCCGAAACCCCAATCCCACTTGCCTTACCGCCCTCATTTCTCTCCGAAAATTGCTTCAATGTGTTGTATTGGCCGCAACTCCGGCACCGGCCCATCCACTGCCCATGTGCCTCCCCACAATCCGAGCAAACCCAACTAGTCTTCACCTTCCCTTTGCCACTTTTCGACGCACCACTAACCGACCCAGTTCCTGATTTCACCTTCCCAACGCTCCTATCAGCCTTACTCTTCTCAATCTCACTGACCGCACTGACCAAACTCGACGGACCCATTTCGTTTTCGCTGCCTGATTCTCCCCCACCACTTGTTATTGAGGCTTTCGGCGTCGCCGGGGAGCGAGCGAAGACGGACCACACGGGACGGGGCTGTTCGTCGCCGGTGGTGGAGTTGGGTTCTCCGGGGCGGCGGAGATGGCCGGTGGAGTGGAAATGGCGGGAAAAGGTGGGGTTTTGGAGGGATTGGAAGGAAATGAGAGATGGGTTTGGGAGGGATTTGTGGGTGGTGGTGGTGGGTTTGAGAAGGCGATGCTGGGTGTAAATCGCTCTGAGAGCTCTCATGTCTGATACTTGCATCAACAGAGCTCAAAGTTGAAGGGGGGACAATTTTTTTGTAGGGTTTTTGAGGGTTTTAGGGGAATTTGGAATTTTGGTTAAAATATGTATAAGAACCCGCGCTAAGTTCAAAGGACGGGACTTGTTTGGAGTCACAGGGGTCACCTGAAAACCTGGGTTTCAATTCCTTTCGCTTTCTTTTGGATTCTTTCTTATTAATATTTTAGGGGTTATATATTGTATTTGAATTTGTGCAAATTTTTTTAAATGACAGATTTTCTGAAAAGTCTACCGACTCTTTAAAAAGTTGATAACTGTTATTGATTTCTTAAAATCATTAATTTTAACAACAGACTTTTATTGATTCATGAAAATCTATATACTTTGTTATGGATGACTTCTACAGATTTCATAGCATGTACAAAATATAAAAACCAAAAACAAAACCAATGCAGCTCAAATACAAAATAAGATAATAACTCGTTGTCTTTTCAATGCTCAAGTATCTTCTAATAGAAATTGATTCAAATGAACGATTATTACTTTGTCTAACTAGTTTGTTCTCATTTCTAATCTCTCAACAACATAAAAGATACAATATAGACACTACCAGAAAAATGGTCATTTACGGCCCACAATGAGCGCCGTAAATGACAAATTACAGCACACAAAAACGCGCCGTAAATGGACGTGCCGTAAATTCAATTGTTCAACCTTTTTTTGAACCATAATATAAATTCAAATCGATGAAAATAATTAATAAGATAAAATGTAGTATGTCATAGCAACACTGTTCAAGGTTTTAGGGGTAAACCACAATATTTGGGTTTTAGGGTTTCATAAATCATTTTTATTTCTATTAGGGTTCGAAGTATCACAATTGAAAAACAAAAAAAAATCACATTCAACAACTACAATGAACATGTTAGGTATCAAAAAACGTTGATATCATAAAAAATTAGACAAAAAACAAAAGGGGCTGTGACCACTTACCCAATTTTTGGCTAAAAATTGCCCACTTACTCCACCAAGAGTTTTTTAACCCCATTTACCCAATCTAACAATGTTTGACAGTATTGCCCTCATTTTAATTAACAAATTAAACTCATATCTCTCTCTCCTCCCCCTCGTCGATTTCTCTCTCTCTCTTTCTCTCTCTTTCTCTAACCTCGTCTCAAGCTCTCTCTCTCTCTCTCTCTCTGAGCCACCACGCCCACCACTCCACCGTCGATGTCGGCCTCCACCGTCGCCGCTCCGTCCCACCGTCGGACCACCAGAGGATGACGCCATCTAACTCCACGATCCCAACCCCTCTGGGCTTCGCCGGTTTTGTTTGTCAGATGTCCAGGAAGCTCTCCATGCCGGAATCGGGTTTGGGCTTCGCCGGTTTTGTTCGTCAGATGTCCAGGAAGCTCCACGCCGGAATCGGGTCTGGGCTTCCCTTGCAGGTCTCGAACGACGTCAAAACTGTGGTCTATTGGGGGGTAATAGACAGATTATTGCCCCCCACTAATTTCTTAACTGTGGTTAATTAATCACTGAAATTAGAGTTTTGATAAGTCTTATGTTGTTTTGAGTTTATTAAAGTACAATAATCTGTCAATGATAGTTAAGGAAGGGTTCTGACTTAAAACGAAGACATTATTTGGGGGCAGTAATGTGTCTACTGCCCCCCACTAAAAACCATTAAAACTTGCACCAGTTAAGTGAAGGGTCCTGACTTCGTATGAAGACATTATTTGGGGGCAGTAATGTGTCTACTGCCCCCACTAAACCATTAAAACTTGCACCAGTTTTCAAGGATTCACAGTGTATTGGCACTTTATCACAAACAAATCAATAAGAGATGATTACTGTCTCCTAAGAAAGACATTATTGGGTGGCACTAATGTGTCTACTGCCCCAATAGACCATCAAACATTACACCCGCTTCCTATGTTTCACAGATTAGAAGTTATTCACACTCAAAACAACAGATAATGTCTAAAAACCCACATTTTGAGGGTCAATATTCTGTCACGTCTACTTACTGCCCCCCACTAGACTGACACAAACCACACAATTTTTTTCATTTATCGACTACTGCAATTTAACACTACATTTACTTTGGAATAGCAGTTTTCAGTCCGTCAATAAATAAAGCAGTTATCATTGGCCCCCAATACAAAGTCTACTGGGGGGCACTAATGTAACAACTTTTATGGTTATGACTGCACAATAGCAGATAGCAGTTTTCAGTCCCAGATAGCAGTTTTCAGTCCGTCGTCGATTCCTTCAGAAGGTCAACCCCGGCCTCGCCGAGCTTCTAAGCGACGAGGACCGTTGGCTTGGCGTCGAGCCTGGCCGCGGAGAGCACGACGACGAGTTTCGGCGCCGCGATGGCTAGAGCAGGCGTCGTGGGCGACCTGCTGGAGGGATGGAGGGAGGGAGAGAAATAATCCGACGTTGTCTGGAGAGAGAGAGAGAGAGAGAGAGAGAGAGAGAGAGAGAGAGAGATCGGTGAGGGGGGAGGAGAGAGAAATCGGTGAGGGGGGAGAGGGAAAAAAAGTCTTAAAAATAAATAAAAAGAAGAAAAAAAGAATTAATTGGGTAAAGGGGAAATAATCTCTTAGAGTGTTTTGGGTAAACGGGGTTAAAAAACAGTTAGTGGAGCAAGTGGAGAAATTTTAAGCTAAAATTGGGTAAATGAGCATTTCCCCAAAACAAAAAATCAAGAAAAAGAGATGATGAAGGACCAACCTCTTCGCACGCAGAGAGCAGAACTTTGATAGTCTTTTTTTCTTTTTCTTTTTAAGAGAGAATTTTGATAGACTTTTTCAAATCTTTGGTCTGGAGGCTGGAAAATTATTGGAGCTTGGTATGTATGGTTAACACTATAAAGTCCATGATTATCCATGATTTTCTAATTCCATAAGTATGAATGATATTTTGAATACCTCTGTACTTTTATTCATTTTTAAAAGTCCTAATTGAATATCTCTAGATTTTGGTGGAATTATATAGGGATGGCAAAAATCCCCATTGGATACCCGCCCCTAATGGGGGGAGAATTCGGGGACAAATGGGGAATGTGGATGGGGATCCCCAATCCCCGCTATCTAAGATTGGGGATGGGGCGGGGATGGTATTGTGATCCCCATCCCCAAACCCGCCCCAATATATTATATTTTTTTTTATAATATAAATAATAAATATATACATTTACTACTTTACCTTAATGGTGTTTTGACTTTTGTACTCACTAAATTATGATTTATGAATTTAATCATGTTTTAAATTTATTTGTTATAGATTTTGATTTTAAAAAAAGACAATATGAGAAAAAAATATTTTATTTATTAAATTCTTATTGGGGATTTGAGGTAGGTTTGGAGGCTTAGTCCCCAGTGGGGATGGGGACGGAGAATCCCCAATATATTTTTATTGGGGATTGGGGCGGGGATGGGGGTAGAGAATGACCCCGGGGATGGGGATGGTATTGTGATCCTCATCCCCAACCCGCCCCATTGCCATCCCTAGGTGGAATTCATGAAGTCTTTAAAAATTCTAATTGAATAACTCAAGACTTTCATGGACTGCTAAAAGTCTATATTGAATACACCTAGATTTTTAAATTCCATAGATTTCTTTAAAAGTTCCACTAATTTCATATACCAACGTGCATTTATACCAACAAGAATGGACGACTGTTAAACTAGATAATATTAAATGCACTGGTAGTTATTTAGAATAATGTTGATCACAAATATCACTACAAGAAAATGACTCTTTTACCGCGCACATTTTACGGCGTGCATCAATGAGTGCCGTAGGATTATTACATGCTTATGGTACGTTGTTCATGAAGCAGAGGGCTGCACCCAATTTCTGGTTAAACAAGTGGCCAAGGAGGTTGTGCGGTTCTGTTTGCATTGAGATATGGTAAGGAACTAAAAGCAAGCGCGAAGCTGCGAACTGGGCTGACTCGACCTAGTGTAGAGGGAACTCAGAGGCTAGGGTTTCCAACCCTAGCGCACCAGAAGGTCAACTTGGACTAGGGATGATAACACCGGCGCAGTCTTTGCTGGCGTAATTTCTAGGCTCTCCACAATTGATTTGCAGGCAATCCAAGCAGGGATAGGAGAAGACGGTGGCGGCTCTTCCGCCGATGGTGGTGGCTGAGAGTGCTCCGACACCACAAATATCTAGAGTGCAGTGTGAGGCAGCAGTATCCTTGATTAGACTGAGTAAACGATCCAAGCTGCCTGTAATTCAAGCTGGGCCTTAGCTAGATATGGAAGCCTTTTTGATCTTTCAAATAAAAATGGAGTGGTTCATATTTTTTCCCAAGAAGAAAAGAGGAAGACTGAAGGGGTGCAAAAATGGGGTTACGACTACTCAAAAGTCTGAGACCAAAAAAAGGAGGTTCCCACACAAGCTTGACTGAAACGGGGGAGTTGAGGAGGGTGAAATGGTTGAAGATGAAGTTTTCGAGACCTCAATGGGGGAGGTCGGGATAAGGTTGAAGAAGGTGTGACTCTGCTGCTTGAGATGGTACCTAGCTCAACTCAGACTTGAGTTTATGTCGCTAAGAATACCCACAGTGTCTATGCACATTTGAGTTTTTTGTCATAGGCAGTGTAAGATAATTTTAGATATATATGCTTCATTGTTTAGTTAAATGTTGAATTTCTTAAGTAACAGCTCTTTTTGACAACCCTACTAGGGTGGATTGTTATGTGTTATTTTGCTGATCTATACATGATCGAGTTGGCATATTTCTCCAAAAAAAAAAAAGTAGATATTTTTTTGGGCTAAATACTAGTTAGTACCCTGTGGTTTTAGGTCCAAAATCAATTCAGTCCCTGGACTTCTAATTTCATCAAAAACACCCCTGCACTTTCAATTTTGATCTAATAGGTCCAATTCGTTAATATTCTGTTATGGGTTCAATTTATAGTTGAATTATTTGTTGAAAAATTATTTATTTTTAATAGTATGACTCACTCCTAAATTGACTATGCAGACCACCTAGACACCACATCATAAAACATAGGCCATATATGAGCCACGTTAACAAGTTAAATAACTCAATTGTCGGAAAACTAACAAATTGGACCTATTCGATCAAAATTGAAAGTGCTGGGGTGTTTTTGATGAAATTAGAAATCCAGGGACTGAATTGATTTTAGACCTAAACCACAGGGTAGTAATTTGTATTTAGCCCTTTTTTTTCTCCATTGAGAAAGAAAATTACAGACAAAGCCCCCGAAAATAACCACCCCTAAAAAGATCAAAGTGGAAGGTTGGGCTGAAGAAAAGAGGCAACTGATAGAACCACAAAGACTGAGAAGAAGAAGGATAAGAGTGCCCTAAGTTTGCTAGACTATCAGCTAAAAAATTAGTCTCACGCCATATACAACAGAAAAAGACAAAGTCAAAGTGTCGTGCAAGCTCCTTTATATCTTGAATCACAAACTTGATTTTTCAAGGAATTGAGGTTCGATCATTAAGAGCTCTAAATCTCCTTTTACAATAAGAGACCGAGAAGATATGCGTGAAAGATGAGCTAAACCTTCACAGAGGGCCAATGCTTTAGCTACAAGAATATCTATATGACCAAGGTTTTTACTCATTGCAAGTAAATAAAAAAATAAAAAAAGATAATGTGGGAAGACTAGATATGTTGTAGTTTTACTTTACAAAAATAATCTTTAAAGATAACGTGGGAAGACTAGATAATTTGTAGTTTTACTTTACAAAAATAATCTTCGGTCAATTCATTCGGACCATGAATATAATACTTGCTAGGTCGAAAGGAGAACGATAAAGTTGGTAGATAATGTTGTAATGGAAAGGTTTGCTTAATTAGCATCTTAAAATTGTCATGCCCTAAGAGCAAGTCCATCGGGAGAAGAGAAGCTCAGGCTCCACGTCAAATGGTGACCCAAGTCACCAAAAAAGGACTATTCCTCCTTCCATCGGGCTTGGCTTCCCTAACAAAAGATGGCCCAGGACATCAGCTCGGGCATGAAGTTGACCGAGGGCTCCAGTGTGGCCCAAATACTAGTGCAGAGGACAGACGTGTCTGGCTAAGGATCTGAGGTTTAATCGCTTGTCTTCTAGCGGGGCAGAAGCTGCAGGCGCGTGGGAGACAGCGTTTCGTCTGGTAGTGGCAAGTGGCTGATGACGTGTGATGTAGTCGTTGGATGTTTGAATATTTGAACACAACAGTCCATGATCTGGACCTTTGGTTTTGATTATGAAATGGATCTGACGGTAAATAATTAAGGAGTTGTATAAGGGAAAAAAAAGAAAAAAAAAAAGGGGGCAGATTACAACTGTAAGAAAAAATATATATACAAAATTTTCTATAAATACCTCACCTCCTATTTTACCTTTCACACCAAAAAAATCATCTTTCTTACTTCCTCAAAATTTTGTGTTCCTTCTCCTCATAGCTTTCATTTTTTGAAAATTTTTGATTCCAATATGAACGTATGAGCCAATTCGAGCATACAATCCGTAGCAGATCCAACTATTGACGGGACACATTAGCAGCCTATGGAAGACATTCAATTCTGCAAGTCTTGTAGAGCTGTTAGCCAAAATCCGGCAAAGGGTATGGTACAAAGAAAAGATGATCTATGGATAGACTTATGCGAACACTAAGCTGAACATTGGAATGAATATGTCCAATCATTGCAAACTTTTCAAGGGAGGTGGAAAAATTTGAAAATCGAACTTTATGCTTGGCATTGTTCGTTAAGGCAAGTGAAAACTTAGTACAAGAGTGGTGCGAATACGATTGATGAGGTATGAATTTGTAGTACGTGTAATACGAATATTAATTTTTATGATTCTTTTAGTTTATATTAAAATTTAATTAGTAGATACATTTTACTTTAAATTATTAGTTGATATATTTTGTTGATAATTATACTTTAAATTATTAGTTGACATATTAATATTTAGTTGATCATTATACTTCAAATTAGTAGTTCATAATCATACTTTATACTTAAAATTATTAGTTGATACATTATACTCAGCTTATACTTAAAGTTACTAGGTGATGTGGGTGGATTTAATTAGTTGATACATTGTACCTCGTTTATATTTGTACTAATAAATTTATATTTAAAAAAAAATTAACATAGCAACATCAAGCACAAGATTTGTGGAGATCTGCGATGACTAAATCGAAAGGAAGGCCAAAAAGTGGTGATTTCATTAGTTTAGAATGTTACGAGATTGTTAAGGACTTTCAACAATTTAGTGACATTCTAAGCCATACCTCTTTGACTGGAGGAGCCTCAAGGGGAGGAACTGAACGAATGCGCACACATGAATCCGTTCCTGATTCTCATGTCAACTTTGACATAGATGCAGATGAGGTAAATGTCGATGTAACTCCCAATCATTCGGTGAGGCCTCAAGAAAAGAAAGTTGCCAAAGAAGCTATCCGGAAAGGAAAGAAGGCATCTAATGATTCTAATCCTCTGACATATGTTGTGGAGACTATAACAATCAATCAAATATCAATGTTGTCGGCCAAGGAGAAACGCGATGAGGAATATGCTCGACATCTCCATGACCAACAACAACGAGATTATATACGTTTGCAAATGGATATGAGAAACGAGGCATTTAAAATTCAAGAGCGGGAAGAGCGAATTATGGAGATGGACACAAGTAAGATGATGCCAACCAAAAAGAAATATTGGCAAAGAAAGCAAAAAAAGATAGCGGAGAAAGAAGATGAAGATGCAACTGGTGGATCAAACTTCCGATAACCACCATTCACCGGTGGATATTATCCACAACCTCCTTTAATCGGTGGCTTCTCACACAACCACCATTTACCGGTGGCTTCCCACAACCACCATTCACCGGTGGATACTATCCGCAACCTCCTTTCACAGGTGGATTCCCACAACCACCATTCACTGGTGGCTTCCCCCAACCCGGACCATTCACTAGTGGTATCACTTCACCGCCTTTCTCTTCGGGTGAATCCACCAACTCCAACCGTAATGATGACCCTTCAACACAAATTGGATTCCTATTAAAGATGAGGATGAGGAAAATTAGGGAGAAATATGTTTTAAATAATTGTATTGTTCTTATTCCAATGCTTGGTTTTCCAGTTCTGTAATATTAGATTGATGAAATGAATTTTTTTTTGAATATGTGGTACATTGGAAGGAAGTCCTCAAGCAATAATACACTTACAAATGAAAAGCACAAAAACATAATTAAAAACATAAAAGCTAAATGAAAACCACACAAACATAATTAAAAACATAAAAATTAAATGAAAAACACACAAACATAATTAAAAACACACAACCAGACAGTAGCTAATTATTCAAATAGCACATCTAGGTACGCCTATTGCCTTGAACTTCCCAAAAGTCCTGAATGAGATCTTCCTGGAGGTTCAAGTGAGTGTACTCATATCTAATTTGTTGGTATCGGTCCATGAAACCAATCATATTATGACCATCTCTACCAACATGATCAAAGTCTCTACCGGTGGGTCCCTCCCATACTTCCGCAATCTTGGGCCTCATATCGTTATCCTCTTCATCATCGGACTCCAACTCATCATGGTTGTCTTCGATCAGGTCGTTCCGCTCGATAGCATCATGTGTAATATAAGTCCATGATGTATCAAAGGTCCTCTTTATCCCACCCACGAACAACTCCTGTAACAATACCAAAGCGTGACTGTAATATACTAAAACATCTTTCCACATCCTTCCTATACCCCTCTTGAGCCTTTACAAACTTGATTTCCTTGGGGTGTGTAGGATTTCAAATTATTTTCGAGAAAGTCGCCCATCGAGGATAAATACCATCAGCGAAATAGTAGCCTAAAATTTGAATTTTGTTATACACTTGGAATTGGATCTGAGGTGCTCTACCGGTGGTAAGCTCATCAAACAACGGGGACTTTGCCAGAACGTTGAGGTCGTTGCATGCCCCGGGCATTCCAAAAAATGTGTGCCAAATCCAGATGTAGTAAGATGCGACTGCTTCTAAGATGATAGTGGGGATATGTTTCCTACCACTATATTCTCCAGCCTAACCAGAAGAACAATTCTTCCATTGCCAATGCATATAGTCGATGCTCCCAATCATTCCTGGAAAACCTCTTCTCTCAGCTTTGACAATAAGTCATCTGAGGTCGACAACAGTAGGAGTGCGAAGCTATTCTGCTGAGTAAAGATCAACAACTCCTTGTGTAAATCGCTGAAGGGCTGCGATGGAGGTGGATTTGGCCATCCGACAATACTCAACACACTGATCTGCCCCAGCACCGTAAGCAAGCATTCGCAAGGAAGCTGTCATCTTCTGCTCTGGAAGTAGTCCGACTTTCTCGGTAGCATCTGACTTTTCAACAAAGTAATGATCATATTGGTAAAGTTCAGTAGATATACACTTGAAGACATTGAGATTTATCTTGTAACGTGTTCGGAACTCTCAATCTTTGAATACTGGCCGATCGACAAAGTAGTCGGCCATCAAGTTTTTGCCCTTTCTTATCTAAGTCTCTCCTCATTTGGTGCACGACTCGAATGAGAACCCCGCATTCGAGTTTGGTTTCCAAATTCTTCAGCAACTGCAGCGATCACAATGGCGTTGGTGGCCATCATCTCTTCATCCATAGACCATCGAATTTTATCCCACAACCTATTCATTGAAATGAGGGAAATTGAGGAAATGTGTAATGCTAGAAATAAGAAAAAGGTGAAGGTTTATTAAGCTCGGATGGTGTGTGTATGTAGTCTAAAGATCATGTCTATTTATTGAAAATTTTCATACAGATAAAAGTGTCAGTGGTTTTTTCACTCTTTTATAAAAAAATTGTCGATGGTGTACATGTGATAAAAGTGTCAGTAGTGTACATGTGATGAAAGTGTCGGTGGAGTTTTCAAATTTTTCACTCTTTTCAAAAACTTTGTCAGTGGTGTACATGTGATATGAGTATCAGTGGAGTTAAAAAAAAAAAAAAATTGTCGGTGTATGTAGAATTTGTCTACCCATAAAATTTTCTTCGGTTACATTTCCAAAATGTTCATCATGCATTTCTCATTTACACTAAAAAAATTAATAAAATATTTAATGAATAGTTACTGACTGGTGACCTTGACCCAACGAGTGAAAATAAAGGTCTAGTGGCAGTGAACAATTTCTTGTCCTAGTAACCTGGTGACCTGGTGACCCAACGGGTGAACTTGCTCTAAGAGATATTAAATATCTTATGAGTTTTATTTGGAAAAGCATACCATGCAACTTTTAGGCTCCGTTTGGTATTGAGTTTTCAGGAAAAAAGTTGCTTATATTTACCATTCTAGGCTGCTAACCCATTTGGTGAACTCCTAAAATGTGAGTTTTATTTAATTTTGCAATCTTTGACCGCGGAAATGATAAGCAGCTCCACCCTTGCTTATTTTTTTAGGCGTTTACGGAACGCACCGAGAAAGCTGGCTAACTTAAATGAATTTTTTTTGTACCCAAAACACCCATATGGAACATTACAATTTACATCTTATGTTTCATTACCTTGTTTTTCCAGTTCTTCTCTTCTTCGACTCTCAGACTTTACAATTCCTCTCCATTCCCAAATTCAACCCTCCCAATGGAACCACATAACCCACCTTTCCAAACTCTCACCGTCTCCTAGCCACTAGCTCGCATCAAAACCAACATAAAAAAACTCACTTCACAGCTGAAACACTTTCTCCATGTCCTCAAATCCCCCACCTTCACCAGTTTCGACTTCCGTGTCTTCAATTGGGTCTCCTTCGCCATCGACTCATTTCGCCATGACCACTCCGATATCCAATCGATGGCTCTTGCACTCACTTACGGCTTATTTGAATTGGGTTCTCTGCTTCATTTCGTGGTCTTGTATCTGTGTCCCAAGTATTTTCTCGTACTGAGAACCCATTTTCAATTTGGTATCTGGGTACTCAAGATAAGGCAAAAGGAAGAAGGGGAAAGTGGTGGTGGATGAGATGCTGTATAGGAAATTTATAGATGATCTGCATATAATAGCCATCACTCTTGATAATTTTTTTCCTCTTAAAACTTCATTTCATTTTCCATTCAAGACTCAAACTCATAAAATTAATAGCCATAGCTGAATGAATGATAAGGGACAAGTCTAATTCAATCTAGAGGAATCAATGAGCAAAGAAAAAGGCGTGAACATGCTAATTATTCATTTCTATCGTTAACGAAAATATTAGTACGAGAAACTGAAAACTTTGAAATATTGTGGTCTATCTATCATGAAATATATGAGCAGCTTATATCTATTTTAGTCATTATACATGGTTACTTCACTTATTTATCAAAATTTATCAAACACTTTGATATTGCTTTTTTTAATTACCTACCTTTAAATTTACAATTTACCAAACACATAAATGAGTTTTTTTTTAGCTGATTATTCTCACCACTGAGTTTTTCTACCATTGATTATTCTCACCTTAATACCAAACTAAGTCTTAGCTTCAGCAAAAATCTCAAACATCCATGTAATCAACTAAATCTTTAAAATAGACGCTTGTAGTGCTTTGTTTTTGGTCTCGTCTTTTTGTTAAAAAAGGGGAAGATATAAGAGAGAAATGAAGGTGAAAGGTTCATGGGATGAACTATTGTTAACTAACACTTTATTCTAATGATGTTTGAAGAGGAGCTCCTCAACGTGTTCAAACTTTAAACCATCCAGACATTCAAAGGAGGCTTTGGACCAATATCTATTCAATTGATAGAGTTGCCATCATCAGAGAGAGAGGTTGGTGAGGATGTTATGTATAGATATTTAGTAGTTATTTGCTCCGACAAATCTAGAGATTCATGATCTGTTCAGACCTTCAACAGTTGCGTACGTATTCTAGTATTTTCATTTTCTTGGGGTCAATTTGTGTATGAAGTAATGGAGAGTATTGGACAATTTCTACGATACGATCGAACTTAGTGTGACATCATCATTACAGAAAATCACGTACTTTGAGTCTGTCTTATTAAGGATCATACTCAATTTTGAGTTTGTCAGTGAGCTGGCGCATATCAATATTGTGGAGGTCACAAGTTTGAATTTCATTGATATAAGTGAAGTGAATAAAACTTATAGTTTTTTTTTTTAAAGTAAAAAACAAATAATCTGTATGCAATGTATAAAATATGTAAGTGGCACTTAAGAAACTAAATAAAAATAAATTAAATATTGAGTTTAACTTTGAGTACAATTAGGTGGCAAGCATGCGTTTTAGCATCAATAATTAAACACTATGTAATGAAGCTAGCAGAGAGTTAATGTATGCTGGCTGTAGCTGGATGTTGGTTTCCCAAGCATAGGGGTCATCATGGGCCGGGCTAGGGCCGGCCCTACCCTAAATTTTAGGGCTTAGGGTAGGGTCGGGCCGGGCCTAGTCAAAGTCAACAAAATTTAGGGCCGGGTAGGGTCGGGCCAGGGCTTAAATATGCTAACCCTTACCCGCCCGAAAAGCCCGATCCGTTAGGGCCGAAAGGGCAGGGTCGGGCCGGCCCTCAAATAGGGCCAAATAGGGCCGAAATGGGCCAAAAAAGGGCTTTATTTTGTTTAACAAAAAAAAACATTATTTTTTCTTCTCAAAATATGGCTTAATGGTATATATGGTAATAAAAGACTCATTGTTTTTTATTGAACATATTTAATACACACAACAACACTTGTAACTTATAACATTTATTAATATTAGTTAAGGTGGGTTATATTCAATTAACTATCTATATAAATCTCTCAATATTAATTGTTGTGTAACAAAGAAAATAGAAATTAAAGAAAACAAAACTTATGAAATCAATTACAAAGAAATAAATAAATTGCATACTATAGAAAAAAGAGAAACATAAGTAAAAAATAGAAAAAATAAAAAAAACGAGTTATACTACATTAATAGGCATATAAGGATTATATGTGATCCAAAAATTCTGAAATGGAAATCGACCAATCTGAAAATTCTCATATGTTTATACAACATTGATAGGTATTGTGTAAAAAATTAGGCCAATCTACCATGAATAAGGAGCCCAATGTAGCGGTCAACGCTTTGCACAAGCAAACTTCCCTAAGGGGAGCGGCACCATGCGCGGACAAACGTTGCGGAATTTTAACATCCATAAGTAGACCCCGTAGCCATGAGAGTGTGGGAGCTGAAAGATCGAAAAAGTGAATTGCAGGACCGGTTAAGAGCATATTTGTTTTATGTTCTATTTAGGGTATTGAGTTGACCGGGTAGATTGAGGTCCAACCGAATGCGGAAATTGTTGAAATTTCTACCACTAACATATATTCATATGCAAACAACATCCAACGGTTCATTTTAAAAAATTCCATTTCGTCCCCTATTTTGCTCATGGAGGGTAACAAGCTTAATAAACTAGTTATACTACATTACAAGACATATAAGGATTATGTGCGATCCAAAAATTTTGAAATGAAAATCGATCAATCGGAAAATTCTTATATGTTTATACAATAGTGATAGGTATTGTGTAAAGAAATTAGGCTGATCTGCCGTGAATAAGGCACCTAACGGAGCGGTCAACGCTTTGCACAAGCAAACTTCCCTAAGAGGGAGCGGCACCTGCGCGGACAAACGTTGCGGAATTTTGACATCCATAAGTAGACCCCCTATCCATGAGAGTGTGGGAGCTGAAAGATCGAAAAAAGTGAATTGCCAAGGACCGGTTAAGAGCATATTTATTTTATGTTCTATTTAGGGTATTAAGTTGACCAGGTAGATCGAGGTCCAACCGAATGCGGAAATTGTTTGTGAAATTTTCTACCACTAACAATATTCATATGCAAACAACATCCAGCGGTTCATTTTAAAAAATTATTTCGTCCCCTATTTTGCTCATGGAGGGTAACAAGCCTAATAAACTAGTTATACTACATTACAAGACATATAAGGATTATGTGCGATCCAAAAATTTTAAAATGAAAATCGATCAATCGGAAAATTCTTATATGTTTATACAATAGTGATAGGTATTGTGTAAAGAAATTAGGCTGATCCGCCGTGAATAAGGCACCTAACGGAGCGGTCAACGCTTTGCACAAGCAAACTTCCCTAAGGGGAGCGGCATCATGCGTGGACAAACGTTGCGGAATTTTGACATCCCCATAAGTAGCCCCCTACCCATGAGAGTGTGGGAGCTGAAAGATCGAAAAAAGTGAATTGCCAAGGACCGGTTAAGAGAATATTGTTTATGTTCTATTTAGGGTATTGAGTTGACCGGGTAGATCGAGGTCCAAACGAAGGCGGAAATTGTTGAAATTTCTACCACTAACATATATTCATATGCAAATAACATCCAGCGGTGCATTTTAAAAAATTCCATTTCGTCCCCCATTTTGCTCATTAAGAAGTTAACATTACATTGATAAAATGGTTTCAACTCAACCAATTGATTATTTTTAGTTATGTTGATTACTTGATTTATTTCAAAATTGGTATTACATGAATATATTGTCCAATTTGAAATAATAGCTTTGTAGTTATTACAGTTAATTAGTTAACAATAATTTTTGGTAAATATTAAAATACCCATAAGATTATATTAAAATGGCGGCGTTTTTGCCGAATTAACGGTTAATTCTTTAAAAAAAATTATTTTTTTCTTCTCAAAATATGGCTCAATTTAAAAGACTCATTTCCTAATATGGCAAATTGAAATAATTTTCTACACTTCCATAGTTTTTATATAACACATGTAATAGAAAATAACAAAAATAAAATATAAATTTTAGGGGGCGGGTTAGGGCCGGGCTTTTAGGGCCGGGCCGGGCCTAGCCCTTAAGGGCTCAATCGGGCCGGGCCGTAGGGTAGGGCCGGGCTTTATTTGTGTGACCCATACCCTACCCTAAATAAAAAAGGGTCGGGCCGGCCCGCCCTAATGGAAGGGCCGGGCCGGGCTTCGGCCCTACGGGCCGGGCGGGTTTAGGGCGGGCTTAGGGCCCAAGGGCCATATGATGAGGCCTACCCAAGCACGTGGAAATGAACTAGGATGTGTTTTAAAACTGAAACATCCAGACTCGTCCAGTTCAAAAGCAAACCTATCACCATCTGTATCATAATTAAGTTTGGAACCCAGGATCAGTCAACCAAACTGAGCTTTACTAGTCTTCGATCATGATTCGTTTCACGAGTTCTACACCTAGGCTACTTCATACAACTTGACTGCTTGTTAATAATGCCGACTTCCACTTTGAATTCTTTTCATGGACTGGAAAAACCATTAGTACGTGTTGAAAATAGCAACACACGCTGATGTGTTGATGATATCTAGATTAGAGTTATTCACTGATTATAAATTAGAGCAACATCAAAATTAGAAATTTGTCCAATAAAGGTTAAGAAATTGAACATATGAATTTATATCGAAATGTTCTCTTCAATTATTAAAGGCATAAATTACTAAAATTATTTAATGCATGGCCGATTGTTAATCAAATTTACAAATAAATTTTTAGCATCTATAAGTAAAATTATTAGGACTAGTAGCTGAACTTTCTCCCTCGTTGTTGTGTGACTTGTGTCTTTGTTTATTTGCACTCATAAATTCGTTTAAAACCAAGAGAGCCACATGCTTTGATAAATCACAAAGTAAACTAAATACAAGTTACGGTAAACTCTATATTTATTTATTTTAATCAGAATTTCCATACAAGTTGAGGTAGCTCATTTTTGGTCCTTGTTTGATAGTTTATTCGAAGTTCCTCCTCTCCCACACCAATGGAGGGAAAAGAAAACCGTAAAAAACAAGAAAGAACAGAGAGCGCTTAACGAGGCCCTCCATTGAATTTGAAGACAAAGTCTCCTCTAAATTTAATAAACCAACCAAAAACCTTTTCCATTTGAGGTTTCCAAACCAACTCTCTCTTCCCTTTTGGATTGACACCTGGAATCAAGAATCTCATTCCCTTCTCTCTTTTGCACATCACCATCCACCATGACATAAGACAAACATTAGTGGCAATGTTCATAAAGAAAGCTTCTTGGCCTACAGTTTTGTTCATACCCTTACCAACTGTTTCATCAGCCCAAGAGAGACAAACAAATCCTCAACTGATATATAATCAAACCGTAAGCAAGATCAAATTGTTGCCGCCCTTTTGATCGTTATTGATTTGGGTAACGCTCCCTTCAATATATAGTAAGTTTTCGTTTCATTTTAAACGGGTATTGCTTAGTTTGCTGTTCTATGTTTTAAGAGTGTTGTTAATCTCTCAAGGGTCATTTGAGATTTTCTCTGATATGGGTGTGTATAAAGCTTTGGAATTTGAGGTGGGTTTTGCTTATTTTTGATTTCCTGTGATCCTTTTTGGTTTAATCTGTTTTGGGTTATGTGATTCTTGAATTTCATTCTGTTTCTGGGTATATACCTTTGACCAATATCAGTCTTTTACTTCCATTAAAAGTTTTTCCTTTTTGTTCAATATGATGAGGTTAATGTTTTCTTTGGGTTATGGTTTAGTATATATATGGGTTTTGCTTATTATTAGTTTCTTAGGGGTTAATCTGACATGATTATGGGATATCTTTCTGCTTGTGGTCATGTAGATGGAGGATGATGAAGAAGAGGACTCGTGATCATTCTTTGTGGGTTAATGAGTTTAGTTTCCATTAGAGGTCTTCAATGATAATGGCGGTAAAGAGCAGGGATATAAAGCCTCTTCTACTGAAATTTGGGGTGGCCTTGGCTCTCTCTTTTGCTGGATTTCTCTATTCTCGTCTCAGAACCAGAAGGATCAAGCCCTCTCAACCTCCTCCACGCTCTTCGGGTTCGTCTTCACCTTTATTTGTTCTGTTTCAGTTGAGCTCTCCTTTTATTATATGAGTTTGATTTAGTCAACGTTTTGGTTATATTATTTGTATAGATACAGAAAATGAAGCTGATTTGGGAGTAAGACCTCGGCAGAAGGATGTCCTTAATAATGCCACCAGGAAAGCACACAGTTCTTCCAAGGCTAGGATTGCATCAGAAAAATATGTATGTTTAGCTGGATCATCAAGTCTCACATTTATTCCATAAATGCTTAGTTTTGTTGTTTATGACTCTAGTTTATACCAGAAACAAATCTTAGTTAGACATGAACAGATTTCTACAGCTTCGTTTAAACAAAAAACAAAATGATTGGTTTGATTGGTGCTGGTAGCATTACATCTTATTTTTGACATACAGAGGATGAGAAAAGCCAGGAAACCTCATTTTGCTTAATGACTATCCTAAATAATTGTATCACATTTCCAATTATAGAATCAAATATGCAGGATTTTCTTAATTCCTTTTCCCCTCTGTTTTCCCCTGATATGTGTTGCAACCAAACAAAGAAGGTTGAGGTGTTGATCGCAAGTACATAACTCGTTCATGCGATAAATTTCAAATGTTCCTGTCTGTCTGCCACTTCTGAAAATTAGGATTTTTGACATCTTGTAGTTACTAATCACACAAATCCTATTGCAACTTTCCATTTTCCATTTTTTTTTGTTTCTCAACCACAAGAGGGAATATATTCATAACACATACTTCAAAAGTTCAAAGTCCAAATTATGCCTTTTGAAATGACTAGGAATGAGTTTACAGCCTAGTATGAAGAATCAAATCAATGATCATGTTCCTACTGGATTCAATTTCAGTGAACTATTCATTAATTTGTTTCATTTTTTTACCAGGAAGACACATACATGCCAAAGGTCAGTGTTGATGATTGCACATCCAGTATTTCTCCAAGCAATAAACATATTAGGGTTAAAGATAGTTTGCTCTTGCCAGAGTTCAATGATCTTGTGAATGAATTTGACTTTGCTGGCCCCAAGTCTGGATTTTCTCCAATGAAGAATGTTGAAACTCCTATGTCAGATGTGGAGACTCCAAGGGCATTTAGAACTTTAGAAAAGGACGATCATGAGCTAGAAATCAGACATCTCAGAGACATGGTTAGAAAGCTTCGAGAGAGGGAGCGGCATCTTGAGGTCCAGTTGCTAGAGTATTATGGCCTTAAAGAGCAGGAGACTGCTGTAATGGAGCTCCAAAATCGGTTGAAGATAAGCAGTATGGAGGCTAAGCTTTTAAGTCTCAAGATCGAGTCCTTACAGGCAGAAAACCGTAGACTAGAGGGACAAGCTTCTAATCATGCAAAAGTGGTGGCTGAGCTTGAGGCTACTAGGGCAAAAATTCAGATGCTTAAAAAGAAACTGAGATTCGAAGCTGAGCACAACAAAGAACAGATCTTAAGTCTTAAGAAAAGAGTTGAAAATTTGCAAGACAATGAAGCCGCCGCCGTTAATTTAGAGATTCAATTAAAGCTGAGAAGGCTGAAAGATTTGGAGGGTGAAACAGAAGAGTTGAGAGCATCTAATTTGAGGTTGCAACTACAAAATTCTGAGTTGGCTCGGAGGTTGGAATCCACACAAATCCTAGCAAATTCTATTCTGGAAGATCCAGAGGTATGAATTTCATCATATGTTCTAATTGTTTTCTGTCTCCCTCTGATCATTATTGTTTAATGGCATATATTACTGTATGTTTTTTTTTTCTTCCAGGCAGAAGCATTGAAAAAAGAGAGGGAGGGCTTAAGACAAGAAAATGAAGATTTGGCAAAGGAAATTGAGCAACTTCGTGTTGATCGAAATTCTGATGTTGAAGAATTAGTTTACCTCAGGTGGATAAATGCTTGCTTACGTTATGAGTTGCGGAATTATCAGCCCCCAACTGGTAAAACTGTGGCAAGGGACTTGAGTAAATCACTAAGCCATAAATCTGAAGAGAAAGCCAAGCAGCTAATACTTGAATATTCAAACACTGAAGGGGCAGGGAATAAGGGGAGTCACATTGATTTTGAATCTGATAGATGGACATCCCCGCTTCCCTTCTTACAGACTCGGGAGAGTATGATGACTTTTCCGCTGATCATTCATCTGCTACAAAAACTCATACCTTGAGTAAGCATAAGTTGTTCAGCAAGCTTAGGAGGATTATGCGGGGTAAAGACACCCATGATCAGCACCATTCAGAAGATAACTATTCTCCATATGGCAGTTCAAGTAAATCAGTAGCAGCTTATGGTGGACCTGAGGGTCAGAGTAACATATTTTCATCTCATAGTTCTTCTCGAGCTTCTTTAGATCTTCCCAGATGGAGGAGTCCAAAGGAACATGATTCTAAGGATACACACAGTGTTCAGAGACATAGTGATGTGGGAGTTTTCCCAGGGTATAAGAGATTTATTTTGGGTGGGGAAGGTTCTACTGATTCCCCTCCAAAAGATCAATTTGATCATGACTCTGATTCTGCAGAGAAATCTGAGTTGGTGAAATATGCAGAAGCTTTGAAGACCTCTCGCACTGGGACGCCAGCTCTCAAACCCAACATACATAGGAAATCAGCGTCAGCATCTTAGTTTGATATGATTTATAGCAATACAGGTTTGCTCACATCATCATCCGTTTATATATAGCAGTGAGTCTTATAGTTGAGAAATTAGCATATCCACCATACCATAATTCACTAGAAGCTAGTTAGAAACTAATTTTGCAACTAACAGAACTTCTCAATTCATGATTGTATGTAATTTTATCACACCAGAGTTTGGCTTTTAAACCATTGTTGAACTTGTAGAAGAATATTTCATATACTGTCTTTGCAATTATCTTTTTTCTGGTGTGTGCCTCATCTAAGGGTAAGAATTGTTGAAAATTTATGATCCCTCTTAATTGTATTTCTGACTTTAGATATGTATTAGGTTACTGCGGGTTCATATCAATCAAAAGCAGGGAAGGTTAGGGATAGTTGTCAAGGAAAGAATAGAAGATTGGGGAACACGTCTTGACCCATCTTTACTTTTTCTCGAGATAAGGATAACAGATTAGCAAACACAAAAATTTATGTTCATAGAATCTCATAAGCTTTGCTATTGATTTCATAACATATAGTCTCCCTGCCTATAGCCTAAATATGAAAATTGAGTTGTACACAAAACAGAGAAACCATGTGAAGATAAAGTATTGATATCAAATAAACAAAAAGAAAACTCTCTACCCAAAACCTGAAATGAGCACCATACTGATACAGTTTTCATTCTCAATAACCTTAAAAAAAAAATAAAAAAAAGAAGACAAAAATAAGCAACAGACTATTCAGCTACACTTTGCAACGTCGGAAGATCATAAGCTGCTGTTAACTGGTGCTAGTTACCAAGTTATGTCCTTTCCCCAAACCACCACTTCCCTGTAAATCAAATCTATCAATAAGTTCCCAATATTTGTTAGATAATTCATTAACCAATGAAGGAGCATTATAATGAGTAGGGTATTCTATGTGCAATGCATATAAATGGTATGACTATGGATATTATTTCGCACTCAAAATGTGCATTGAGACAACTGTTTGAGGTTCATATAACCTAAGAAGTTGTGTAGGTTAATAAATAATAATATGTAACTGTGCAAGTGTAAACAACTTAATACCATCCTAAGCAAACAAAAAGCAACATCATAGCCGGTTCAAAAGTCACTACAATATCAACCTTAGCCTTTTTTAACCGAAAATTTCTTGTGATGAAACCTATGAGTAGTCTGTTTGAAGCCAAACAGTAGGACATGCCGCTGTATCAAAACTTTAAACTAGAAAGCCTTCCGCACTACGCATTTACACACATTTAAGAAGATAACATTGGATTCAAATGGAGTGAAGTAAATGCAATCCACCTAGTTCAATAGCTGATGGCTATGTCTCGGTTCAAGTGGTTCATAGATATGGCTACAGAGCAGAGATGAGGCTATGTCCTGTTTCTACTATCTAGTCAGAAACTCATAATTTAAAGGTTTCAACTTTAATCACCCCAAAAAAAGAAAAAAAAGAAGAATGGTTCTATTTTCAACTCCCGTTTCTACACCAAATGGCTAATTTTTTTTTTTGACAATACACCAAATGGCTAATTGAATTCATGAACTGAACAGAACTAAAGCTTTTGCGAACGACCAATCAATCCATATGTGATAGGCTTTAACCTTCCTAGCAATCAAACAAATTTCAAAATCAAATACCCTTTTTTTCCTCTACAGTCATCGAGCAAGACATTCATCTGCATCTTACTTCACTCCAAGCATTAGATTCAAATAGATTGAGACAACAGTGGTCTTTTTAGTCATAAAGGCTTCAACTTTAAACTACCATTTCCACACCAAGTTCCCAAATCAGTTGAACAAAATTGAATAAATTTGAATTAACTCCCAATATCTCAAGCGAAAATCCTTAAGCACATGTTGTGGTTGAAGGACATTAGGGAAAGCTTGAAAATATGACCTTGACCCATTTAAGATATGTGTAGTCAGTTTTCATTCTTAGTATCACACTAGAAAGTAAGCCCGCGCTTTGCTGCGGGAATCATTGTTATATGATAGTGTCACGCCCCGAATTTTGAATAATAAATTCAAATCCGAAACATGAAATAAACAACTTAATCAAATAAACGTTTTGAATTTTTTTTTTCTTAGAAATAAACACACCTCGCCTCACTCACTAATACATAAACCAAATCCTCAAGAGTTTAATAAACCAAATCTCCCAAGAGTTTAATATTACAACCACTCTCTCCAAATTTAAATGTAAGCTCAATGAGCATAACAACCTCACAATAAAGCTGTGTAACTCCAAATACCCTACTCTAAGCAGCCTGATCCCTTCTCGATTCTCCTGACCTGTAGGTTACCCGTTACCTTTGAATAGGTACCGGGATTGCAACAACACCAAACCCCGGTAAGCTTTTGACAACTCGTATGAGTAAAACAAGAATGAACTGTTGATTATTAAAATACATTTCCTTTAACTCAAGTATAGAAATGTAGAAACATCACAATCACAACGACCACCACAAAACCACTTCACTTTCTCACTCTCATATATATATATATATATATATACACACACACACACACTTATGAGTCACTCCCCGTTACCCTCATAAGGTCACTCAACATTTGGTAGACAGACTAGAGCTCTAACTGATCGTAACCACCGGCCCGGCGCGAGAGCGTGGTTCACGATTTAATACTATTAGTAACCACCGGCCCAGTACAAGAGCGTGATTCACTAATAGATGCCATGGTCACCCCGTGACCTATTGATCTCCACAGATCAATATATCTGAACCAATCAACAATTTATTGTTTCTCAAACAATAAAACTCAACACCTCACTATATGGTTTCCTCAACAAAATTCCATCAATACATATATATTTTTCATGTAATTAATATATGTACATAGACATTCACACAGGAATGACTATTAATACCAACTATAGATCACGTACAATAAAACAATAAATTCCTTTTTATACACAAAATCATTTTCACATAATTACGACAAAAAATAAAGTAATTAAATTTATTTGGTTCGTAATATGAACCACGTGAGGTTTACTCATCTCTTATCCAGCTGCGTCTTCTAAGCAGTTCAAAATATGATTCACAATCGTCCACCAACTCAAACCGTCAGTCACCTAATCAGACACGATCTTATCTTAGTAAATCAATCATAAACCACACAAATACTACAATCCAACGGTCGGATTCTAAATTAATGATGATCCAACGGTCGGATCGCAATTAAACGATGATCCAACGGTCGGATCCTCACAGATCGCCCTTAGGATCATCCTCCTAAATTTTCACGAAGATCCAACGGTCAGATCTTCCTGAATCGCCTTTACTAACATCTCCACAAATTTATATGAAAATCCGACGGTCGAATTCTCACGAATCGCCTTCCAAATCACTATCTCACAATTATACGAAGATCCAACGGTCGGATCTTCGCCCGTGACCTCACAAAGTCATCGGGACAGTCATACGATCAACATATTATAATTTGAAGTAAAACCGATGGTCTGATCTTCGCAGATCGTAAACCGAAGATAAAACGTAAAAACGTAAAATAGTAATGTCAAAACGTAAATCCACTATTTATCAACCTTTTTCTAAAATAACCTTATGATATATCAAAACGCTCGTATGGATGCGTAGATCATCGTCCAGATAATATAAACTCAAAATATGGTCCGACGCGCCGCCACAAGCGGAGGTCAGACTGTGGTCAACGCGGCGGTCAACGACGGTCAACCACCTCCGATGCAAAAGTCGTCAACTACAAACTTCTTCAAAATAAAGAGTTGATGAACTTTCATACCTGGAGCTAAGCGAGATTCGGTCTAGATCGTCTTAGATCAAGCTTTGAAGTTGGATTAATCTCGTGCGTCTGATCAGATTCCAGATCGAATCAGGGACGTCGAAATCTTCAACTCGTGATCTTTCACTCCACACTCAAAATCGTCGTGCAAGGAGGATATGAGGATGATCAGGGGGAGGAGAAGATCACGAAAATGGGAAGGATCGGCCCATGCATCGCCGGAAAAAGGGAATTCCGGCCGGGTCCGAATCGGCTTGTCTGGGCTCCTTCGATCGGGGTCTAGGGGCATCGTCTGGGCGAATCGATGACAGAGGGCGGCTGGGCGGGGCACTGCTAGTTTAAAGAGGGCCGGGTCGTAGTTGGAGGACGCCGGAGGAGGGAGATGGATCCGGGTCGGGTCACTCGGGTCGCACGGGTAGGGAAGGGTTTCGAGTGAGAGAGAGAGCGGAGGTGCTGGGGGACTGTTCAGCAAAAATGAGATTTTTTCGTCCTTAATGAAATAATCAGAAATTTTTCCTATTTATAGAAAATTCTCAATTTTCAAAAATTCATAACTTATTCATACGAACTCCGAATATTGCGTTCCACATATGCACGAACTCGTATCGACGCGCTCTACAACTTTCATGAAGAAAGTTTCCCCAAATTTTGTACATATAAAAAGTCAATTTTTGAGACCCTCTAAATAACGTTCGTTTTCGAAAATAAAATCGTTCGAACTACTTCCACAACTCCTCCAAGCTTCGTACTCGTGCCCATGACCACGAAATCATTTCCAAAATGTCATCGGAAATTCAATTGAATTTTCGGGGTATTACAGATAGTTAAAGTTGTAATACAATTGATCTTTTAATGTTACGTAGTAGGCGTAGTAGTATGTTTATGTCAAACCCAAAGAGCAAAAGTAGGTTTCACTCCAAAATCAGTGGCAACTGCAACTACAATCTTGTGAGGTGTGAACATTGATACAAAACTATTACAGATCATTAATTGTGTTGATGTACTCTTGAAACATATAGAACTGCTTCCAATCTCTGTAAATCTTGTAGGAATTTTATGGTCATTGCAGAAGCTATCGAAAAATGTTGAAGCTGGTAATATATAGAAACATATAGAGAATTATTTGACTTGTTACCAAAAGTTTATAAAGTGAGGTGCCAAAGTTGGATATTAGAGAGGCAATTACCTGAGTTGCTGAAGTGCACCATCCACTTATTTATCCACTAAAAAATGCTTTAGGCTTGCTAATTCATAAGAAGCAACCAGCCATAGCCCCTGTAATCAAAACTCAAATACATTCACCTACTAAGAAGCAATCCAAAATATATGAAGTATAGAATAAAAAGACGCATCTTGCAAAGTTGCAGAATTGCATAATAAATTTGTACCATGCATAATGGCATTCTCGGCTGCTTTCTCAATCAACTGCAGCACCACAGAATCCAATTAGACTCGAACAGATTGCAGGAATGCAGTAGTAAGATATCAAGAAAATTGATCCGTTATCTATTAATGTGCATGCGGAAGATAGTTACATCATTCCTGCATGAGACTTACTACTCAAATCAAATCTTACCACCTATTAATTTTCATCAAATCATGATTATTTCAATATTAGGTGTTAACTGCCTAGTATATACATGAAATCAAACCGAGTAAACAAACCAACTCACATGGTAATGCAACTCACATGTATGCAAATCCTTCTTAGCACATTCTGCAGCTAATCAACCTCCATGCTCATCATGAATTGCAAAATCTGCACACCTTAACATTCAAATTTCGAAACTTTACGAAACACCTCCCAACAATACTTCATTCACAATACTACATCAAACCTAAACAGTGAGCATAATAAACAAAACCAATTATCATGATGTGCCTTGACCCCTTATCCTCTACTGCTTCAGCTTCAATTTTAAAACTCATACTTCCTTCACATCTGAATTTGGCTCAAACACCATGAATAGGGTTTACATTATTTTTCTTTCAAACACCATGAAATATCTCTTGCAGTACATGATACATACTTCTCTACTCGATGATCGATTGATTATAAAAAGAAAGGAGAAAGACAATTACTATATGTTATTGTACCAGAACGTACCTTCAGCTATGAATGAAATTCTATTCAACCCAGAACCCTTCAACTATGAATGAAATTCTCTTCTAGACCTCAAAGCCAATGCTTCTTTTGGCTACTGACATATGTGTTATAAAGAATAAGCACCGTTGCCAAAGAAAGATCAAATCTATGGAGATGAGATTTTGAGACGGGAGTTGTTTAATTTTCTCTTGCCCATTTCCCATGTTAGTCAAAGTCATATATAATGACTCAAACTAATTAGGAGAAACAAAACCTATGAAGCCATCAAAACACGCAAGGCAAGATTGGATCTTTATGGTCAACAGATGATCACACATATTCGGAAGTAGGAATCAAAGACAATTTTCAGCTAAACAATTAAACAAAAATAACTACAATCAAATACCACACCTACTCTAGTTGTTTTCAAACCAATCTTCCCGTCATAAACTCAAACCACTCAAAACGCAAAGCACTGAATACAAAACAAAAGGAAACAACATCGATTATAATAGCTACAAAACTGAAACAAAAAAAAAAAAAAACCAATTCAAGAAAATCAGTTAAGAGTGTGTTGTTGGTACCTAATTAAAATCCCACCAAGGTTGACATCGATGGCAAAATTTGATCACACAGAACAGCGAAGATGAAGCTCGATTCGCCTATATACTGAAAGGATATAGCAGCTAGCACAAGTCTTCTTCCTCCTCACAGCAAAAGACCCAATCAAAAACCCATAAAAATTCAAAATAACCGACAACAAAAGACCAATCAAAAGCCAAACCACACAAAAACTAACAAACGCAATAGCAGCAAAAAGGAGAAAACTTACGAACCTGCACCCACTCAAGCTACAAAGTCGATCTTATCAAACCAAAACCAGACACCCTTCTCTCGCTTTCAGCTCAAACACGACAATCACTTCTTTTCTTTTTCTTCGTTTTGTTTTTGGTCTGACCACAACTCTTCTATCGCTAAAATGGCAGATCTTCAATGGCAAGTCGTAATGGCCAACTGATAAGCCCAAATTGGTTTAGGTCCGACCATCGCCCTTTAGAAAAAGACAGATCTTCAATGGCAAGTCGTAAATTACCCGAAAAAAGGGGCAAAACCGCCCTTGCAGTTAAACAGTGCTATGAACAGTGCTAGCTAGGGCCTTTAGTGTATGTATAATTGGTTTTCACAAAAAATCCTCTGAATAATATCAATGAAGCAAAACATAAGCACCAACAAAGCTCTAATATTATGCAGACCGGCTATAAGATGTAGATATATCAAGGATGCTTCATTCAATGAACTGCCAATTTAAAACATGGAGCTGAGAAGGACTTCAACTCTTTGTCAATAAACTGCTACAAATATCTCATAGAACAAAGATTTAATTTTAATATGAATAGACCTGTTATTATCAGTAACTTACAAAATTTTCTGACAATTATTTCCTTCACAATTCAATCACACATCATTTCTTCTCCAAAAGTTTGATCTGTGGAGAACTAAAATAATCAGAAAATTGAACTAAATAACTAAATTGAGCTAATTTTACCTGCAGTAAGCAGAGAGGGGCTTCGCGGAGCTCAGTGACCACAACACAGTCCAGAAGCTTGGCCTCGTTCTTCCCAACTTGAGGGTTAATCAACTGAACCTTCACTCTAACCACCGCGGTAGTCTTTAGGCTCCAAAAAGAATTTATGCGGACAATTTGACTTGCTAGCGTTGCCTTGCAACAATGAAGAATTAAGAGCACCATTAAGGCCAAGTAGCTACAATTACATTTAAATCAATTCAAAGATTTTGATTGACCTTTTCAGCAAAGATTTGGTAGAGTTTTGTTGCTGGTACAATCAATTTTAGCACAAAAACAGAGTCATGCTAATTTCATTCATCACTTCTGAATGGTACTATCAGTTGTAAAATTGAAATTGAAATGCAACAGGTTTTTTTATGAAGGCCATGCTTCTGTTCATTGTTAGTAAATTAAAATGCACAACATGTTCCAGTAAGGTCTAAAGTGAAATTGAAAGAAAACTGTAAATCATACAAGTAAACATATAAGCTGATGAATAAAACAAAGAGTTGATTAGTTTCCCCAAGTTTAGTTTCTAGTTGAGCATCACTTTCAGTCTTTCACAGCTTTAGACTTTTTCTCCAATGAATATCAGTTCCTTCTTTGTTTTGTTTCTGACTTTGGCATGACAACTTGAACAGAACACTGATGGCTGCCAAGAAAATATACAAAACTGTATCAGAAATGTTGGGGAATCTTATAATATCTGGGTTGTTAATGTCAGAGGCCATCGACATTACTTTGTTGGTCCCATTTCATTTTCATTCATAAATTCTTGATTGGTATATATATATATTTTCTTCAATGAATTTAAGCTCAATTTTATACAGTACTTTAAACATTGCTTAAGATTTTCATCTTGCATTTCTTTATATTTGCAGACATATTTTTCTGGCCGTTGTTATTGAACAGATCAATCTTGTTTGCCATAACACTAATCTATGTAGTAAAAAAGAGAGACGAAATAGCAATCACAATGTCAAAAAAAAAAAAATAGAAGGGACAGAACCTTCAATCAACTTCAAGATTCAAACTTAGAGAACAACCATAACCAATCATAAAACAGCGGCTGCAGTTTTTTGTTTAAAATGAAATGATTGAAAATTTGAAATGAAAATATAAAAACAACCGAGACACATGCAAAAGATAATCATCACAAAAATAACTCAAAAGACAATTTAAAATGAAAACCCAGAATTGATAATACACAGAGCAGAGTCTATACTTGACGATTCGATTGAGAAGAGTCTATAGCTGAGGCGTGGAACTACATGGAAGGCTATATGGGCTATAGCCTAGATAACATTTTGGCTCAAAAACCTTCAAGTATATGTCCCTTCAGCCCATACCAGCAAAAAAAAAAAAAAAAATCTGTAGACTGTAGGAAATCCGAAATCGCATACTCTCAATCTCCAACAGAGGCCATAGCAGCCGCAGTTGGTCACTAGGTCAGTGACAGCTTGATTAGTTGGAGTGACTCAAGTGAGTTGAACACTTGAACGATTGAATACTCCGATTTGGGGCCTGCTTCACAGGTACAGTTACTCTATCCTTCATCTTCAACTCTTTATGGAGATTTAAATTTCAATTTAGGGAAATCTAATCCCATGAATCTACTCTAAATTTCTTGGTTTCTGGTTTTGTAGGCAGACCTGCTGCAGCGCTGCTTGTGCGTTTCAGCGTGGGATTGTTTGATTTTGACTTCAGAGAATTGGAGTTGGCGTCTTGGCGAGTTGTTGCGGCCTGCAACTGATTCTGGATTTCTGGGTATTGAGTGTGAAAATACAAGGACAGAATATGATTTTCTGGAAAACGAGGATTGCAGTGCACTGATCAATCCTTACTAGGCAATAGAAACCAAAATAACAAACTAAACACCAAATTTTGGTTACGCAGTGAAAACCTCAAGTATGAGCTTAAAAACACTGCCGGGCTCTTACTCTTGAGAACCCAAAATAAAGATCATCATATTGAAAAGGATATGTTCTTTTACAAACTTTGAATAGCACTAGCTCGGCTATAAGATTCACACAAAATCTAATACAAAGTTTGTCTTCCTTCTAGAACTCCTTCACTTGAACGATCTTCAAATCTTGTTCTTCTTTCTTCACAGTCTCCCTACTGATCTGGAGAGAGTATTATGCATATGAAACTATGATCACAAACACTTATACATGGATCAAGTGTTTTGACTCTTTGTGAAGATACAAACTCAAACAAACATGCAAGACTCAAACCAAAAATTCTGCCTCTGTCAAAGTCACCCTCTGCCGAGTATATTCCTGCAATATGTATACAACCAGCGGCAACACCTCAAAACTAAACAGAAACAACCCTAATTAGACTTCTATTAGGAAAGAGCTTTTATTCCAAGATATCCACAGAATCCTAGAATACGTAGGACTTAAAAACTACCCTTTCATTTATTAACAAATTACATATAAGTTATTGACAAAAGATGATTTAACAAATACATCATTTAAAAATTGAATTAAACATATAAAGACTAAATCTTACAAATAAGGACAATGAGTTTTCCACTTGCCACATGTCATGAGTTAATTTATTTTTTTTACCCTTAACTAATTCTTTTGACTTCTAATTCCTTTGTAAGGATTAATTCTTACAAATAAGGACAATCTGGTCTCTACTTGCCACATGTCATGAGTTAATTTACTTTTTTACCCTTAACTACATCTTTTGACTTCTAATCTCTTTATGTTAATTTTTTTTTTCTGAGAAGTTAGTTACTTTTTTTTTCCCTTAGAATAATCCGTTTATGTTACTTTTTTTTTTTTTTTTTTTTTTTTTTTTTTTTTTTTTTTTTTCTGAGAATAATTTGTTTGTGTTATTTTTTTTTTCTTGATAATAATCTCTTTTATGTTACTTCACAAAACCTCATTCTCCTACTACTCTCATCTCATTGCCTAATCCTGCTACTGCACTCATACTCGTCCAATTCTGCTATTGCACTTGTACTCGTGTTCTGCTACTGCACTCGTCCAATTCTGCTACTGCACTCATACTTGTCCAGTTCTACTACTGCACTCGTCATCGCCTAATCCTGCTATTGCACTCGTCCAATTCTGCTACTGTACTCGCTGCACTCGTCATCGCCTAATCCTGCTACTGCACTCGTCCAATTCTGCTACTGTACTTGCTGCACTGGTCATCGCCTAATCTTGCTACTGCACTCGTCCAATCCAGTTACTACACTCATTGTACTCATACTTGTCCAGTTCTGCTACTGCACTCGTCATCGCCTAACTGCACTCCTCCAATCCCGCTATTGCACTCATTGTACTCATACTTGTCCAGTTCTGCTACGGCACTCGTCATCACCTCATCCTGCTACTGTACTCATCCAATCATGCTACTGCACTTGCTGTAGTCATGCTCATCCAGTTCTGCTACTGCCCTCGAACTCGTGTTCTGCTATTGCACTCGTCATTGCCTTATCCTGCTACTGAACTCGTTACACTCAGCATACTTGCAGAATTAATAAACAAGAAATCTTAAGACTTGATAACTATGTACATATATTAATAAAAGACTATCCAAGTTGATTTAAGTGTAAGTAAAAAAACTCAAAGAATACTCACATAAAGCAGATTCACAAGGACAAAGCAAAGGTAGTCATATTGCTCTTGATCTGCTTCCTCTCCCCTGCTATTGTTAGTGCTCTTGGCTTTGGGTTATCTGATCTTGAATTTGTTCACAATCAAAATAATAAAAAAATAATAAAAAAAGAACAAATAGGAAATCACTACAGTAGTAAAACACAATCAATTAAGAACTAATACAGTAGCAAAATACTTCACACTTACTACAAAACTAACGCTCCAATTTGGTGTTTTTATTATGAGTTGGAAAAGAGATACTCTATTTCGATTTTTGACATGTATGTCTGAATCTTAATATTTTCTTATAAATTTCATTACACAATGTAAGGCAGCTTTCATGATATATGAACATGAAACACTATGAAAGCCCAGAATAACAAGCATAACGGCCAAACTTGATATGAGTTGGAAAATAACTTTGTACTGGAAGTACCAATTTGTGAACCTATCCAAACAAAACCATGGAAAGCCACTAGGCATTTTCACAAGGCCTAGGCTAAGCAACTAAACTGATCAGCACCTATAATTCATAATGCTTAACATAGAAGATGAAAATGGAAAATAAGCCATTTGTTGGTACACTACTGGATTAAAAGCGGCAATTACATTATTCTTGTTTCGACATGCCACACCCATAAAAGCCCAAAAGAGTCGCTTCGGCACCTTTCACGAGCAACCTAAGCTACATGAACTTGTTAAGATTATGGGCGAATGAACAGTTGCATCAAGTAAGTAATGCGAAAATTATATAAGATAAGCAGTAGACATACCTAATTTTGGTTTAAACATACCAAATTCTTACATGTTATCGAAAACGAAAAGCTCTTTAGGATTGCCTACATTGAATTTTATAATAGTAATCATAGAACACCAAGCAATTAAGCTGCATAATACAATTTTATTTACCCTAACCACACTTAGAACACACTTAATTACAGATAAGCCTGATTAACGAGAGATCTCAATTGACCTAACATAGACCTTCTTGGCCTCCTCCTTGGGCACCGTGACGTTGAGGACGCCGTTCTCCATCGCCGCCTGGACGTGCTCGACTCTCGCATTCTCCGGCAGCCTGAACCGCCTCGTGAACCTGCTGCTGCTGTGCTCGACCCGGTGCCACGTCTCGGTCTTCTCTTCCACATCGAGCTTCCACTCTCCGATGACCTGAAGGATCTTGCCGTCCTCTACCTCCACCTTGACCTCGTCCTTCCACAGGCCTAGCAAGTCAGCCTTGGACATGTGCGCAGTCAGCGTCTCCTTCCAGTCGATGTGCGCATGAGTGAACGATGCAGTTTCAGATTGCGACGGGATGGAGCAGAAGGGCCAAGAGTCATGGACGGGATTTGGGGGTTGGTATTGGGTCAGTGGCATACGGGTAAATATTTCATCAAACTGAGCGTTTTGGTCATTTACATTAAAATTAAGAATCAGACTTGCATCATTTGACTTTTGGACCTGGGCTCATGTCCTTATTTGTATAAATCTTTTTAAAAGTGAGTTTTTTGTGTTTATATCTTTGGTCATGTGCTACTATGTAATTTTCTATTCATTTATCAGAGAAAATCTTTTAAGAATATAATTCCATAAAGCCTAAAACCACTTCCTAAAAACTGACTCCACATACAGGGACTCTTTGTATGGGAATGCCAATACGACATGTACAAGAGTTGTACCTACAATCTCCCCCTTTGACATTCCTATACAAAACAACTTTATCGTATGAAAACTCCCCCTCAACAGGTACTTGAGAACTTTCCCTTGTGAACAGACCTGTCAATCCTGAAACACTTATCACACACACATTGTGAAAATAAACAAGATAGAATAATTGTATCACAGTTATGAATCTGCTTTCTCCCCCTTTTTGAATAGGAATGACAAACGTAACTTACGTAGCGGAAGCGATGTAGAAGGATCACAAATAGAAGGTGCACAATAGACACTAGCCCAAGGCGAATCAATCAGAGGAAGATAGTCCAAGTATTAATACCCTCCCTAAGTGTGATCATGTTATGAAAGATGCAAGAATGAAATGCAAACACACAATGAGTGGGTTTGTATCCAAATGCTAAGAACAGATTGAATTCGCATAGCTTTTCCAACAAGAGCAATACCACTTAACCATAAACAAGAGTGCAACAAAATAAGTTCACACGAGTGAATTTATTCCGACAATCACAAGGTAAGATAGAGGGTGATCGAGTATTCTATACCTCTTGTTGTGAAGAGTGAACATATCTCAAGATGGGGTGTGTACTATTTGTGGAAACCTGAAAAGCAAGGCTCACATACGAAACACATTTAAGCACATAAACTTTATTCCCCCTTATAACACCGTGTGAGTATGATTTTGAATTTTTCTTTTGGCCTTTCACACAAAGTAACATTTTTGCTCAAGAATACTACGACCCATGTAACAAGTATTATGCTAGCGACTCCCAAGTCAAATGACTTTAGGGTACTAGATGTAACAAGGACATCCCAAAGAGCACATCTACTCGAGTTAATAGTTTCACAATCCACCGGGGTGACCAAACCATTCCCGTTTCTTCCCAATCCTCATATCGTTCGTCACGACCGAAGCCTGTTTACTTTGGGAATAGCCTGGCCATGCTCAATAAATCAACTACATATATATATATATATTATATCAAGGAGCAACCAACAAGAGTAATTTCGTAAATGAGCAATGAGAACAAGTCAACCATCAATTAAGACTTACCACCACTTAGAGTATGTGTGCATGTGAGGTTTTAAGATTGTAGAGAATATGTTGTTCAAGCTCACAATTACAAAGTGACGTAAGTACAAGTTCAAAACGTGCTAGGCACCTTATTGCACACAGATTTAAAGAAAAGAGTATGGCCCTTGTCAATCTAAGTTCAAAATAATCTGTCAGACACTCAGGGATACAAACCACTATTTTTCAATTCTAAATTTCCAGAAACTGAACCTAACAATGCAGAAACGTAAAGAAAATGCATATACTATCATGAAGACATACACCATGAATGCATGCAAAATGGATCAAGCGAAATGAGAGTATCAATACTTAGAGCATCCACCAACAGTGCTTCTAAGTGATTCAAATGAGTTATGTCTAAAGGCCTAGTAAACGAATTAGCTAATTTGTGATCAGTAGGAACAAAAGCACGCTCAAGCATATTATCAAGATTATCCATATGAGTAGAAAAATGATTATTTGAACCTTTTTTAATCCAGATTTGCTTCTGCTTCATTTTTGTTTCTAGATCCACGGGCATTGAAGCCAGCTTTGCAATCCTGGTGATCAGATTCAGACCCTCATTCAACTCAGCTTGCAACGAGGCAGGTGAGTTAATTCTCAACGTTTTCCTCTGATTTTGAGTAACCTTGCGAAGCATATTGCACCTAGGACATATGTGTCCTAATTTTCCACAATAATGACAAGTAGGAATGAAGTTTTTGGGGTTGTGAATATACCTGGACTGACAAAGTTTGTCAGGACTTTCCGAGGAGCTTTTCTGAAGTGTTTGGTAAGCCACACGTGGTTATGATTTTGCAAGGAACTTGGAACCAGACCCATTTTCACAAGAACTTTGTGACTGACTTGAAGAACTCTCACCTCCCTTACTTTTTACAAAAGCCAATAGTTTGCAGGATTCACCATTATATCATAATCCTTCTTTATTGCCATGAGCTTTGCCAATTCCCATCATCTTAGATACTTTTTCAGATCCAATGGAGAATTTGTTAAAGCTTTCCTTGACCCTTAATAATTCTTCCTGCAATTTCTCATTCTCAAGGGTTAGAGACACATTTAAGGAAGATTGAGCCTTAATTTCAACCTGTAAAACTTTGATTTTGTTAGTAATCTCATCATGCTCCTTGTCCCAATTTTGGGACTTGACCGTACCCTGCAAAACATTTATCTTAGCAACAAGGTCAGTACACTCATCTTCCCATTCTTTCAAAGATATTTCAAATCTTTTCTCAATCTTCTCTTTCTCACCCCTTAAGAATTCAATTTCCTCTTTAAGTTTATTATTTTTCTTAAGAACAATTCTTGAGGCATTATACAATTGCTTGCATTTTTCATTTGTTTCTTCATCAAAAGTGTCATCTTCTAAATCAGAAACATCAGATAAATCAGAATTAAAAGAGGAAGTAAGAGCAAGATTTACCTCTTCATCACTATCACTCCATGTGGTCTTTAAAGCCTTGTTACCACCTAAATTATACTTCTTGTTGCCACAATCGACAGCAAGATGTCCAATTCCACCACACTCAAAGCATTTAGGTTTGTTAGGAAATTTTTTTGAAGAGTTTCCAAAGGAGTTTTTGTTTTTCAGAAAATTTTTAAACTCTTTTGTCAACAACAATAAATCCACATAATCATCATCAACATCATCTTTCTTTTTAACAGAAGAGAAAGCAATATTTTTTTACCTTTTTCCCAGGCTTGATCCTCATCTCAAAGGTTTTGAGATTACCTATCAGTTCGTCAAGAGAATAGGTGTACAGGTCTTGAGTCTCCTCTATGGCAATTTGCTTGGCTTGAAATTTTGATGGAAGAGCTCTGAGAAATTTCTTGACTATTCGATGCTCCTTAAATGGATGATCAAGGCTACAGCAATGGTTTGTCACAATGAGAAGTCGAGCGTGAAAATCATCAATTGATTCATCTTCCCCCATGGTCATGTGCTCAAATTCCAATACGAGTCTTTGAAGCTTCTGACCTCTAACCTTCTTGTTTCCCTCATAAGTAACCTGAAGTAGATCCCAAGCTTGTTTGGCTGTGTCACAGTGGCTAATTCTCATCCTCTCCTTCTTGGACAAAGCTGTGAATAGTGAATTCCTTGCCTTAAAGTCACAAGTTCTATCACGAATAGTCTTCACCATCAAACAAAGGCGGGCAATTTATAGAATTAGAGGCTCTGTTATATTCACGTTCTATCCTTGACCACGGATCAACTAAAAAAACTTTAGAACCCGCTCTAATACCAAGTGAAAATACAAGGACATAATATGATTTTCTGGAAAACAAGGATTGCAGTGCACTGATCAATCCTTACTGGGCAGCAGAAACCAAAATAACAAACTAAACACCAGATTTTGGTTACGCAGTGAAAACCTTAAGTATGAGATTAAAAACACTGCGCGGCTCTTACTCTTGAGAACCCAAAATAAAGATCATCATATTGAAAATGATATGTTCTTTTACAAACTTTGAATAGTACTAGCTCGGCTATAAGATTCACACAAAATCTAATACAAAGTTTGTCTTCCTTCTAGAACTCCTTCACTTGAACGATCTTCAAATCTTGTTCTTCTTTCTTCATAGTCTCCCTACTGATCTCGAGAGAGTACTATGCATATGAAACTATGATCACAAGCACTTATACATGGATCAAGTGTTTTGACTCTTTGTGAAAACACAAACTCAAACAAACATGCAAGACTCAAACCAAAAATTCTTGCCTCTGTCAAAGTCACCTTTTGCCGAGTATATTCCTGCAATATGTATACAACCAGCGGCAACATCTCAAAACTAAACAAAAACAACCCTAATTAGACTTCTATTATTAGGAAAGAGCTTTTATTCCAAGATATCCACAGAATCCTAGAATACCTAGAACTTAAAAACTACCCTTTCATTTATCAAAGAAAATCTTTTAAGAATATAATTCCATAAAGCCCAAAACCACTTCCTAAAAACTGACTCCACATACAGGGACTCTTTGTATAGGAATGCCAATATGACAGGTACAAGAGTTGTACCTATAGAGTGTCTCACTCTTGTCCTCTTGTCTTAGCTTTTTTTATTCCTAAGACTTGCAGTTGTCGACTTGATTAATTGCTTAGTTGACTACTTGGCTTCGTGACTTGTGCTTTGAATTCCTTGTGACTCTGTGCTCTTCATCTTTGCTCTATTATTGCTTATTTGGTTTCATTGTTTAATTGATTGATTGTGGATTTATGAGTAATTGGGTATTGCATGGGAACTTATGGGTATTGAGCCAAGACTAGCTGACTTGCCGACTTGACAATTAACAATATGTGTTTTGAATTCCTTCTTAGAAGTTAGAATCTTAGTTGCTTTTCAGGACCTGATCTATTGAATATTGCATAGACATTCAAGGAAATATAATGACGGATCGCTGGAAACTCAATAGGTACAAAAATATTTTGTCATGGTTTACAAATATTACAAATGAACATTATTATCGCGTCAATATACTTAATGTTGTGATAGACTTTCAGTTGGTAGAGTTGGATAGTAGATTTACAGATAATTTGTTGGAGCTCCTTGTTTTTAGTGCTACATTTGATCCACGTGATAATTTTCAATCATTTAAATGTGAAGATGTTTGCAATCTTGCTTTGAGGTTTTATCCACAAGATTTTACATCATATGATATGCTTGCTCTAGATATAGAGTGTGGGTTTGGTTTTATGTCCCATCTATTGTATGTTTTGATTGAAAATTATAAAGGCGTGAGGATGAGTCTCCCACTGGGTTCCAAATCTCAAAAAAATAAAAAAAATAAAAAATAAAAAAATAAAAAAATTTGTTGCACTTCTAATTAGCCTAGACAAGTCTATCATCCTGGATCCGCCACGACAAACAATCATTCGCTCTCTCTGTTTCTGTACAGATGGAGCAAACAACCAAAAACATCTATCTTCAAGTTTTGATTGAGAAGAGATAAACAATCGCAAAGAACCAAAAGGCTGTCGGGATGCCTTACCCTTCGCTCTCTCTTTCTGTCTCCAGCGATCAGCCACCAAAACTGAGAGACCAATTATATAAGTATAATAATGTCAAAGTAAAAAAGAAAAGCATGTTCCAGTGTTTATTTTTGATCGAATGACGTACTTCAGTTTATTTCTGAACCACGTCTTCTCGATTACACAATTACGTTTCAGAATTACTATATTGTACCCTGAACCGGGGTAGGCCACCATGGGAGCAAAGACGGGTAGATGAATTCGTATAAACGATGGCGTATACCCTGTGTGACTATCTCTAACATTCCTCCACGAAGGTTGCACGTGAAAGAAGTCTCCAAGGTGAGAGAAATGCACTATATCCTCATTGTTTGGGTGGAAACTTCGCACCCAAACCTTGTCCGGGTTGAGCTTCTTATGTTTGCACGTTACAGTAACAGGGTCGACTGACCATTTGAATTCGCCTTCCTTGTCCTTCCTTGACCATTTGAGACTGTAGCAACGTTTGGACTTTGGACACACACTTGAATCACAAAATGAACTAATTTCAGGGAAGCCGACAGAGGATTTCAACCAATATAACCTTCGGAATAGTTAGTGTAAGAGGCCTTTAATTTGGAATAGTTAATGATCGAATTGATCACAATTTCGAATTTCATAGAGCTAAAATGTAAGCCTCAACTGCAAAGCCAACCGACCTCGTCAAGGATACATTTCAAAAGTAACTAGTCAAACTACTGTAAAATAGTACAAGTCAACCACAATTTTCCAATTTCCAAACCATTTTGGTCTGAAGAAATTTCTTAAGTTAATAAATTACAGATTGCATACAATTGTACAAGACATGCTACAATACCCTCCCGTATCCCATACCTTTTATTTTTATTTTTTTAATATATAAAAATTTAATATAATGGTAACCTGATGAATTGGTCATCAGGTTATCCATTCAAATTTTGACACATGGCAATTTAAAAAAAAAATATTACCAATTTAACAACACATTTGTCATCAATATGTAATATTGTCTGTATACCTGTAAATATTGTCCTAAATAAAGTAAATACCAAAATGTTTACCTCAATTACACAATCGAGAACTATATTACGTGAATGAGGACACATGCTCTATTTGGTATAAATATGAAGAGTTACCGCTTGTACAACACATTTGTCGTCAATTTTATAAAATGGTTCATATAATGTCTTAGACCTTGTAATTACCACAAACAGGACATTTGTTATAATATTTTTAATCATTTGTCCTTATATTCGTAATAAGTGTTGTCAGAGATGTAATTATTTTCTCAATGAGAAAGATTACACAAGATACAACCCAATTACACATTTGAGAACTATATTACGTGAATGAGTGCACATGCTCTATTTGTTATAAAATAAGAAGATTTACCACTTGTACAACACATTTGTCGTCAATTTTGTAAAATAGTTCATAAATTAGTATATATTGTCTTAGACCTTGTAATTACCACAAACATGACATTTATTACAATATTTTTGATCATTTGTCCTCATATTTGTAATAAGCATTGTCAAAAACGTAATTATTTTCGTAATGAAAAAGATTACACAAGGTATCACCCAATTACACATTCGAGACCTCTATTACATGAATGAGGACACATACTCTATTTGGTATGAAATATGAAGATTTACCATTTGTACAACACATTTGTCGTCAATTTTGTGTAAAATAGTTCATAAAGTAGTATATGTTGTCTTAGACCTTGTAATTACCACAAACAGGACATTTATTACAATATTTTTGATCATTTATCCTTATATTCGTAATAATCATTGTCAGTGATGTAATTATTTTCTCAATGAGGAACATTACATAAGGTACCACCCAATTACACAGTTGAGAGCTCTATTACATGAATGAGGACACACGCTTTAGTCTAAAATATGAAGATTTATCACCCAAAACAACACATTAGTTTTTAATTTTATAAAATGATTCATAAACTTGTAAATGTGGTCCTAGACCTTGTAATTACCAAAAAGAGGACATTTTTTACAACATTTTTCATCATTTCTCCCTTTTTTTTTTATAGATATGATCGTATGTGGAATAAATACCATACTAGAATTAAATTTCCACATCTATAAGGTAATATATTGTCATCATATAAGTAATTATTTTATTTAATGATAAATTACTCAAAGTAGACCTCAGTTATAATCCATTAAGGAAAGTACTAATGATGCACTTAATTAGTAATAAAAGACTCATTATTTTTTTTATTTTTTAGAGAAAAAGATTCTATAATTAATTAATAATGATTTGGTTAAGGGGTAAACAGGTTACCAACTTTTTAAATATTTAAGGCCATTGGATATATTATTAATCCAACGGTCTAATATATTAAAAAAAAAAGGTTGTATAGCAAACAGCTCAGCACCTTAGAATTTTCCACAAGTGTACTACAACCTTGTCCCAAAGGAAAATAAAATTTACTAGCAACATTATTCTGAAGCTTTCACTATCTCTGTAAACATAGTAGTACCCAAAAGAAAGGGACAGCAGTTTTCAACATTTTGTACAGTTCTCTAGGAACATATATGCATATACCATCCTCATGAAATGAGGGGAACCCCTTGGACAATCAATGCATCAGCAAGAAATTGATTAGCAGCTTCAGATGGATGAACGCTGTCCCAGAACACATATTGAGTTGCATTAGCACAAGTTCCTATTGACTTTGAATTGCACAGCAATGATGTCGTCTCTATAATCCCCGTGCCACAGCAACCTCTCCTTGCTTCCGCAAAGCCTACAACATTATGTGAGAAAATTGTCATTATCATTCTAGGTTTATAGATGGCGCGTGCATTAAAGTATACATAAATGTAGATCGGCTTCATGTAGTGGTAGACTGGTTCAAAGGCTGGCTACATGGACTTGGTCTACCATGCATGGAGTTGATCTACATGAATGTGTTGGCCGAATATGACCCCTTATAGTCTATAGACATAGAATTCCTTGAATTAGGATCTGATTTGCTAGGCTATTAATGGAGTGAAGAGAGTTAGTTCAGTACCATAGTTTGATGGAGACTCAACAACATCAAATAGAGGCTTGTAGATGTCGAAGATGACCAGTGTAAGACCAGGAAGTTTCTTTTGGAGAGTTTCTGCTGCGTTATTTATCTTCTTATTGAATGCTTGAGCATCAGTGTTGAGTCTGGCGACACAGCCTGGCTCATGGGGTCCAAATAAGGTTCTTGCAGCTGGAAGGCAACCCAATGGAGGGAGTGATGTCACACCTATTTTCCTTGCTCCCAAACCATACACATCCTAGATTTCAAGCAAAAAACCAAAACCTTAGGAATTGGATTTGTAGTAGTCTAATGACCTAATCAAGCACTTCATTTGGACAATCACAAATCAATATACTAGAACTCAAAGCAGATTCTTCATTAAAGTAGGATTAACAGAAGTGGCAATTTGAGGAGGTACCGTAATAAAGCGTGTGAAAGCACCAACGAGGATGTCACCGTACTTGTCAGGAGTGTAGAATTTGTTAACAAAAGGATTGACATAGTAGTTCTGAACAAAATCACTACTGCCAGCACTCAATAAGTATAGGGCACCCTCGATAATTGTTGCTGCTTTCTCACTACCTGCAACCTTGTTTAGCTTACCCTGGTATTCCTTAAAGTATTGTAACTGTCGGGGCAAAGAGATTGCACGCTGCCAAAACAAGTTCAGTTGTATGAAACGTAAGAATTAATCCACACATATGAAACGTAATTAGACTGTAACAAAGTAAAAAAGATAAAAAATTTACATTGAAGTTTGCTGCCGTTTGATCATAACCGGATGCAGCGGAAGCAAAGTTGGCTCCAATGAGAAGGTTCTTCTCTGACGCCTGAGGGCTAAGATATGCAGGTGGATAAGTTGTGAAGCCCAGAGTATCAGCTGCAAAATGAAATAGTTATGTTTGGACTTTTCACCACCCAATTTAAACACTCATATATCCGGCCAGTGAAGTACTAATCCTGAAGTAGTTTACGTGTTTTATGCTTAAGGACCACTGTTATTAACCACAGACCAGTTAAATTATTATTGGCAACTGTTAATTAATTAACATCTTAGCTGCAACATTATATGATCAATTAAAGTGACCAGAAAATTTGACCCCTCTAGCTTAATTCAATTACTGAATGCAGCTCAGTTTTAACTTGTAAGGATCCCAGTCTCCTAAGAAATTATCTTTTGGCTTTGAGAAGATAAAAAGGGCAAGAAAACTGCTTTCTTTTGTCCGTGACTGCAAAAGAGTTTGACTAAAATGTATAAACAATCTGAATATTGTAATGTACTTGAAACTGATATAATGGTATTTGTAGCCAAACAAACATTCACTGACAGTTCTATAAATAAATACCCTCTGCAGTTCAACAAAAGTACCCATTTTGTTAATCAACAGACTCACTTTCCTTAAAATAATTCCTGTTAATAAATAATAATGCGAAAGTCACAAAAGACTTAATTCTGAACCAAATTTCTACTTGCGTACCAGTGATATCGGTGGCTAGTTTTCCATTGCAAAACCTCCCAGTAGCTTGATGGTTCACAAAGTCTCTTCCATAAGGAGGGTAATTGGCCTTATAAATTGTTAGGAGGTAGTCATTGTTTCCCACATCTACTGCAGAATCACCAAATGTGATGATGGCTGGAACAAGAGTGGTTGATTCTTGTGCATTGCCACCAATAATTGCAAAGGCAAATACAAAAACCAGAACCAAAGCTGCTCTGATGGGTTGGCTACCCATCTTCTAAATGGTTTGAGGCTTTGTGATTAGAATTGGACCTTATAAAGGGGATTGAAAATGTGGAAATTCTTCTCTGCAACGGCGGTGCAAGTGACTCAGCACTTATTAGGTAATCTCAACCCTTGATATTTGTAGTCAACATTTTTCTTAATAACCAAAAATTTATTTAATGTTATCCAACTGTTTATTAATCTTTATGCAAGTGCACGTTGACGCTCTGAATCCTCCCAACTCCAAGATGGAATGATTGGACCTTTTCAAGCTTTCACTTAAAGATGGAAGGTAGAGTTTGTTTAGCCTTAAATGAGAGTTCACTTTGGTTTTACCATGCGACTGAAACAACATAATTCATCTTGCTTGGTAATGAACGTACATGTACGAAATATCACATGTACCCTCAATCAATGAATGTACGTACATAACATAATCGATTGAAAATGAAGGATGATATGGTAAAAATGTATTCCCCGGGTTCCACCTTCTCCTACTTTTGCTCATTTTCACTTGATTTCTTCAAGCAATTTATGTGTGATGCTCTATATAACCATCTCTATACATATTTACAGAAAGAAACAAGTTACAGTAAATTAATGTTTATTAAATATCGGTGGCGAGAGGATAGCCGGTGGTGGCATTATGGCTTAAAGCCATGACAACCAAGGCCGGTCCTGAGCTGTTTGATGACCAGGGCGAAATTTTATGTGTGTGCCCAACTAGCCTAAATAGACATGTAGTGATTCTTAAAGTCATACTCTAAATCCTTTTTTTTTAGGGGTTTGGAACCTAGTCAAGTTAGGCGACTCATCCCCACGCCGATTTTATTACATAAAGAAACATTATACAATAGACATAAAACCAAAACCCCGTACAAAAAAGAATATAAATTTTTTCTTGCCACATAAAACTTCTAGCTAATCCAAAAGATCACACATAATGTAGCACTTCGACACAATCACACAAATAAGAGACATGGTAACGTGTGTCTTGGTAAAACTTACGAAGAATTCCTGAATAAAAAAAGAAAACCATATTCAAAAGTTGAACAAACAAATAGAAAATGACTTGGAAAAAAATAGAAATTATCGAATATGCACTTACTTATGGTCGTCCGCTATGAATTATATGCTTCAACAAGGAAGCCATATATAGATATATTCGCCCAGTATGCTGCCATTTCCAGAATTGAATGGATTACACCAAAAGATCAGTAATGTGAATGAAATTTTATATTCAATAAAACCAATTGAAAAGGCACTAGTATTTTACCTCATCTTGAATATGGTGGTTGACCCCCCAAATGAATAGGGTGCTTACAACATGAAATGTAGCACAAAATAGCATTGTAGTCCCAAGCCAAATATGATATCTTGCTGAAGCTTCAAACTGAAAGTTGGCAAGCCAAAACACTAAACTTTGAATGATAAACACTTTAGCATAGAACAATAAAACCTGCAAATCTAGAATCAGCTTTTTTCCTTCTTGATTTTTCTTTTCTGATCAGATTGACTTGCAAATCCAACTTCTAATTGCACTTAATATTAAAAATTGAAAACCGATGAATGAGCATGTTGTTAGAAATCACTTTGAATGATAATTGATAAACACTGGAGCATAGAGCAATATCTGAAAATCTGGAATTTGCTTTTTTCCTTCTTGTTCTTTCATTTCTGATCGAGATTGACTTGCAACTCCAACTTCCAATTCCACCTAATATTGAAAATTGAAAACCAATGAATGAGCAAGTTGTTAGAAATCAACAGAATTCAAAAAACAAGTAACAAGACTTTTGATATCCAAATTTTCATGGGATATCAAAATTGAAGAATACCCAATACCTATTTTGATTTGTACCTCAGCCTACATCGATGGAAAGCTGAAAAATTCGTATGATCACCGTAGAATAACATAAACATGGAGAGGAGAAAAATTGGGTGATGGATGAGAATGAACTGAAGAATTGAGTAACCATTGAAACCAATTTAAAGAAAAAATTTGCTGGGTTTCAAGGTTTGGGACTTGGGAGAGAGCAAGAGACGCTTGGATAATCAATTTTGTGCCTACCATTGTGTGTTGGAAGAAGAAGAAGAAGAAGTAAATACGTGATCTGCGTCTAGAAATCTAATTTTTTTTTTCTTTCACGTTCCACTCTCTATACATATATAATTATATATAATCAAATATATATGTTATATATATATTAAATCTTATTGATAAAATCTGGTGCCCCCCTCTATGTTGGGCCCTGGACTGTCGCCAAGGATGCCCATGGGCAAGGTCGGCCCTGATGACAATGTTGCATTTGATGGAGTTAATTGAGTGGTTATGAAAACCAGTTGACTCAGAAACACTGGAAGGACAGAGTGGCATGGCATGCAACATGATCGGCGGCCTAATTTGTACAAAGCTAATTGCTAACATAATACGCCTACATTAACTTTTGCACATAGGGTTCAACCCTATAGAGTCATCGTCACATTGGAAATCATAGTTCGATCTTCTTTGCCCTTTTTTTGGTTGTGTGAGTTTTCTATTTCAATGTTTGATAACATTCGAAAAGCAATTAGGAAATATGTAATTAACTTTTCAAAACAAGAACAAAAAATGAATCCATAGGATATGGAAGGGGGCGTAAGAAAATATTAAATTTTCTATCCCAAAGCCGCAATATCTAAACGAGGGCATGATGTAGTTGGAACTAAAGCTGCTTTGTTATAGGCTTAGCTTTGTTAGAGACCTCCATTGAAATTCATTTGTGCACACAATGCTGATTAAGAGCAACTTCAACAAGTTCTCTATAACTTTTGTATTATAGGGAAGCAAAAGTCATAGCTTTCCATAATTTTTCTTCTCAAATTCCAATAGATTTCCTATTTTACAGCAATCTCTAAAATCTTCATAATTCTACCTTAAAATTTTACGGTTTGGATGAGAAAATTATGAAATTCGTAGGAATTTATAAATGATGGAATCTTTAACTCCATCAATCTAAAATTCCATTAATTGCAATTTCTATTGTTTGGTTGTATCTATTTAGGATTTGAGATGTGTAATAAAATAAGAAAGTTTAAAATAAAAAAATAAAAAAATAGAAAAAATCTTTATTTTGGAAATGAAAATTGAATATTGCAGAGGAATTCGTAAATAACACCTATTTTGGTATTAGTTAGAGAACGTTTAGGGGTTTAGGGAGAGAGAATGCGCCTCATGCGTGGAGGAAAAAACAGTGAGATCGAGAGCGCTCTCTCCCGGCCGTACACAGGCAGCGCCCCTGCAGCTGCGTTCCGGTCCGGGAGGGGATATAAATGGAGGCTAGCGGCGTGGCTCTATGGCGGGGGTCTGGCTCAGTGATGGAAGTTGGCGGCTTCTACTTGGATCGTGACTGATTTTACAGATCTGGTTCTTCTCTTCATCAATCGTGGGTGGGTGCTGGCTTGGACTTCTGGTGTGGTGCGATTTGCTGGAGGGGCTCAATTTGCCGGTTGTTGCAGGTGTCTCGGCTACGGATGGTTATTGGGCGGTGGCTGGGTTCTTGATTTCATGGAAGTGACAAGCCTCATGGGGTTCCGATTCTTCTCGGAGTTCGATCTCGAACGCCGGCCAGGTTCTCGTGTGGTTGGCTTTGTGGTGTGTCGGTGTTGTGGCGTTGGGATGCATTGCGGCTGCGGGGCAGTGCAAGGTGGAAGGATGGCAGGGAGTGCAGGCACTGGCGGCAGCCTTGGTGGATCGCGGTGATGCCTTGGTGAATTGCGGTGCTGGAGTCTTGTGGGGAGTGGTGGTTGGGCCGGACTTCGGTGTTAGGGCCTGGTTATTTGGGCCTCTATTTGGTTTTAGTTTTGTTTGGTTTATGTTTTTCGGTTTTCTGCAGTGTTAATAAGTCCCTACTCGTTAGGGTTAGTGTCATGGATTCTGACGAATGGTTTGGGTTGGATGGTTGGTTTAGAGTTAATAGGATCCAGTCTTTTGCCGGCTTTTGGCCGCGCATTTTATTATCAGCCTGTGCTGAGGTTTCCGGGAGATCCCGGGATGGTCCACCCTATAGTTATCTATTGTAGCTTGACCCCATCCCAGACAATGCTACTTATTTTGGCCTAGCTAACTCGATTAGCCATCCAATTCAGTCTTTGTCGTTGGATTCTTGATAGTTCAGTTTAGTGTCTTCAGAGTAAGTTTGTGCAGTATTAGTCCGGTGCTACTTTACTCGAGTGTAAGCCCGTGTTTGGGTGCTGTAATTGCAGTTTTATCGAATGATATTTCACTTGATCAAAAAAAAAAAAACACCTATTTTGGTGGAAATTGAAGTGGGGAATTTAAACAATGAATTCCTTTGATTTTTTTTTCCACAGAGAAATTTAAAATTTCCAATCTGATAATACCAAACGAGGGAATTAACTTGTAAGAATTATGAAATCATCACTTTCAATTAAATTACATTATTTTTTCCCTCATCCAAGCACACTCTTAGAGATTATTGTAAATTTAGGGAATTTTATTTTATTTTTCCTCACTATCTCTAAAATGGAGATAGTTATAGAGAATCTGTTGTTGAAGAAAAAAAACTTATTTTTTCCTAAAATAGAAAAAAAATTAAAATATAAGGAAATTATTGTAGTTGCTCTAAGCCAATAAGGGACACCAAAGTGCATACAGGGTTCAACCCTAGAGAGACATGATAAATCATAATTTGGGTCTCAACTAGCTCTATCCTCTATGTCGTATTGTAATTAGGTGATTTAGTTGGAACCGGAACTGGAACTAGAACTGTTTCGTTAGGATATTTATGCAAGGGTCCATTGGAATTTGGGGTCCATGGACATCAGCAATGGTCAGGACCTTCAATAAATCCAATACTTGATAGCCGACCTTCAATAAATCCAATACTTGATAGCCGATCGAATGGTCAGGGCCTTCAACAAATCCAATACTTGATAGCCGACCTTCAATAAATCCAATACTTGATAGCCGATCGACCATGTTGCCATCAAACTTTGCCATGCCAGCTTTGTGTTTTTTTTCCTTTAATTGGACATGTAGCCGACCAGCACGCGTTATCTTCATGTTTTGGGGCCTTTGGGGATTAAATGAGAGTCAAGGGGAACTTTCGGAAGAAAATGGTGTAGTGAGATGAAAAGCTAATTAAGAACAAGGAGGGCTTTGTTCAATAATGTTTCACAAAATCATATTTGGTGAAATGGTTAGATAACCAACTCTATACAAAGGTAGACTCACAATCTCATAGAGAAATTTTACAATTTATTAACATATGATAGACATACAATTACCACTTTTAGAATTAAATTACTCAAACAAAAACTTATTTTAGTTTAATGATAAGCATATGTATCAAGGACCTTTTTTCTAGTTACTAAATGAGTTGTCAAAGTGGTAATATAAGTTTTCAAAGTGATAAATATTTCATGAAATGAGACATGTATGAGGAATATTAGCATACAATTAGCTTGGTTTCAAGCTAGTTTAACTGGTCTACCATTAATGTTTTCATACGTTAATGGATTATAAACTCTTCTTGTTTTAAATATTAAAAATGTTTCACTAAACCCTGTTTGGTGAAGTGGTTTTTTTTCTTCTTTTCACCCCCATTCTCTGTTTTTGTTTATGTAGAAAATATTGTGTATCATAATTGTAATTGAATTAGGATTACAGAATATTACTTTAGAAGATTACACAGATTACTTTCCTTATTAGAATTCCTAGAGTCCAGCACGTTTAGACTTCTCCTGTATAAAAACGATGTTTGTATCTATCAATAAGATATTGTAACACCCTGATTTGCACCTTATCAAACCGAGTACATTACAGTGCCACATGCCCTTAATCTCAAGTCCTAAGAACCCGCAAGGCAACACAAGGAAGTTAAAAAAAAATGCTTTAGTAAATAAATTAGGAAAACTTGAGCACGGAAGCAATTGTTTAAGTGAGGTGAAAACTATAAAACCGTCGGAAATCCTTTAAAGAAAGCAAATATAAGTCATTTCAAAACAATTATTGAATGTTCGTCTGGTTTAACGCCAAAGTCCGAAAAATATACAAAAGAGGTATTTTAAAAATAATCACAACCTCCATAAACAAGTTACACGGCGGTAAAAGAAATAAGAGAACCTGTCACGCGGATCTAGCTCCGTTGATGACCATTTAAAGTACAAGGTAACTAAGCCACAATTAGCATCATCCAACTGTCACGTCTTCGTACACAGTACTTGCATCCACAAACTGTTGTAGGGGTGAGCATTTGTCTCACTGCTCAATAAGACTCTACCTCAGCTAGGTGTGAAAATAATTTAAAATACAGGTGCCGGCAAGGTAAGTGAGAAACAATGCTTATAGAATGAAATGTTAGAAACCACAAACCTAGATCGTTTATAAAAATATAGTAGGGCCCAGAGGAATGAAACAGACCTGATGACCGATCGCTATGCCAACTACAGCCTTACCACGATTAATGTCGTTTACACTGGTAAGGTGTAGCGAGAGTGTCCACTTACGCTGTATCACCTAGAAGCAGTGCCACACCTCAAAGGATGTCAGACAGTCTTCAGTCCATACAGCCCCTCCGGAGGTTTAGGGGATCGAAACCCAAGGAAGTCGCTATGGTCCTCTCACTCTCAGGTCATCAAACAATATCTCATAGAAGAATCGAAAACACATTTTTCATGCATCAATAATTTCTATAAACTACATGCATAAAAGTTACTAACTGAGGCGAGTCCAGAATCCCCTACCTGGAATATCATAGCTTTGATTCCATTCGCTCTTCTAGGCCAACACCACAATCTTTCATGTTCCGGGTAACTGGAGTCCCTAAGTCCGACAACAATTCATTGTCATTTGAATATTTGAAATTGACGATAATAATATGATCATACCAATTTCACTTTACCAAGATATTCGAATAGTCATTTTTCCTAAACTTTTGAGGTTCCAATGTATCACAGACATGTCCAAATTTACTATGGACACCCATAATCAAATTAAAATTCGATCAAATTCATGATTAGATACCAACCCAGAAAGGCATCCAAATCAAAAATCCTTACAATTGGTTTGGTCCATATATATATATCAATTAACCTCATACTTATCTTGGAAAACACTTGACAGTACGTCAAGTTCTTAGCTTTATAATCATTTCTATATATTCAGTGCACTTCCAACATTCACAGATGTCAAGAAACCCAAATCCTTTAATTGTATGTAAACGACATACTTATCGATAAATTATAGAACTCACAAGCCCATCACTAGCACAAAGCTTCATCAAGGGCAATTATATCTTGTAATTGTTCAATACGATTTATAATCTATAAGCCCAGATTTCTACTTCTAGCATCTAATCACAAACAACTTGTAATCAATAATTGACTCAAAACTGCAACCACTTAATGTGCATGGTAACATGAGCTTTGACAATTTCTTTCTTTAATTTCCAACTATCAAACCACAACCGCAGTTTTGCAACTAATAATGCTAATCTCACTGTCCACAATTTATTCCCAGACAAACATCACTTTTCCTCCTCAATCACGTTACTACTTTTCTGAAATTTAACTTAAATACATACAAACTCCCAACTTACCATGAATACTTTTTCCATTGCAATTGTTGGAGTTCTTAGCCCACCGAGGTTCTGCATCCTTTATACATTTCGCCATCACTCTCCCATTCTAAAACCAGGAGACAAGTTTCAGAACCAAACTTAATTAACACAACGCAATAGAACCAATTTGAGTAATTCCTTACCTTCACCGTGGAACTCAAAATGAACTAGGACAGCCCTCGTCCAATTATACAATTCGTCTTTAAAACCTCCAAGTTGAAATCCTATGCTATAAGCACAACCAAAGATCAGTGCACAGCCAATTGAGATAGGAATACTCAAACCCAATTACCAACTCTGGCAAGCTTCTGAATCTCTCTCCCTTTGCATGTCTATGTCTTGTTCCAGTACGAACAAAACCAGACTTTTCACTATCAAACTTCACGGATTTTCGAACTCTTTGTTCTGCTACCCGACTGTGCTCCACCACACCAATTCTGAATTTCAATGCAACCCACATCTCGCTGCTCGTTCTAGGACCAGAATTATCATCAAAATTGAATCAAAGAACTCTGGAACACTCAGCCGGAACAGTAGCCTCGACATCAGCCGACAACACCCAAAACACCAATCCAACAAAACTCGATCAATTCCAAAATCCATTTACACCAATGTAGAGCACGAAGAGAAGAGCATGTTTCATACCTCATGCATCAACAATGGTGACCGGAGTCGCCGGAGTTGCAGCGGTTTCTCAACCTCGTTTTGTCGCCTTCCGTCGTCGAATGGACAATCCGTGACCAGGAGGACGTCGGCGTTGAGGAGACGAATAGAAAGGGGGCGGTTCGCCACTGTGTCGTGGCCGGAAGATGGGGACGGAATCGGGTTGCCGGCGCGGGTTTCTGGGTCGAGGAAACGGGTCTCGACGTTGAGAGTTCAAGAGTGATGTGGGGCGCGCGTTCCATCCATCTTCGGTTCTTTATAGACAAATATTCAGTTAAAATGCACGATCCAGATCACACGGTGATTAATTTGATGGGTGAGATCGCGTCGCTCTATTTTTCTTTTCCATTAAATAATTTCTATAATCCTAAAACTTCGAAAAATCATAATAATTAGCTTGGGTGTCCGAAGAGTCCCCTGAAAATTCTCACGAATTCGTCGCGTCACATACTTTATTATCAAACCTTTAAATTAAAAGATTTCATCTTTTGAAAAATTCAAAAAAAAAATCTTCCCGAGTGTTCTTAGCAATTACAGAAATTACAGATCAAATCTCGAAGTACTCCACTTTAGCTCCTTAAATATTTTCGGGCCTCACAGATATCTTCAGCCAATATTCACTTCTTTCATGGTACCAGAGCAGGTATCAAAATCTGATCCCATTTCCTAAGCCTCTGCACTCTACTTCTCGTGCGCAGTCTTTGTTTTTCATCATGGAAAAGTCTGACATCTCCAATCCTTACTTCATTCACCACTCTGATCATTCAGGGTTGGTGTTGGTCACAAAACCTCTCAATGGCGACAACTACTCGACTTGGCGAAGAGCCATGGCAATCTCCCTAAATGCCAAGAATAAACTTGGTTTCGTTAATGGCACAATCAAGGCACCTTCACAAGAAACTAATCCTGATGATTATGCAGCATGGTCTCGTTGCAATGATATGGTTCATTCCTGGATTGTGAATTCAATTAGTCCAGATATCTCTGATAGTGTGATTTACTACACTACTGCTCGGGAAGTTTGGGAGGCTTTTCGTGACCGCTTTTCTCAAAGCAACGCTCCACGCATGTTTCAAATTCAGCGTGAGATTGCTTATCTCAAACAAGAACAACTTTTTGTTGCAGCCTATTACACAAAGTTGAAAGGTTTGTGGGATGAATTGACCTCTTATACAGATTCAATATGCTCTTGTGGAGTACAACAAGATCGTCAGAAGCTTATGCAATTTCTTATGGGACTCAATGAGTCTTATGCTGCTGCTCGTGGACAGATTCTTCTAATGAATCCACTACCATCGATGCGTCAAGCCTATTCTTCTATTTGTCAAGATGAGAGGCAACGTTTTCTCGGTACCACTCAAGTGCCAAATGACACAACTAGTGCAGCCATGGCTGTTAGGAATGGAAGACAAAGTTCCTTTCCTCGCTCTAATCAACCGAATCGGCGTGCTAGTTCCTCCAATCGACGTCCTCACTGCTCTCATTGTAATGAAGATGGCCACTTTGTGGAAACTTATTGGAAGTTGATTGGTTATCCTCCTGGGCATCCAAAAAATAAATCTAAGAATCATGGATGCCGTGAAAATATGGCATCTGTAAACAATGTCTCTAAAGGTACCAGCAAAGATAATTCAAAGCCAATTATTGCAGGGCTATCAGATACACAAATTCAACAACTTTTGACTATGTTGGACATAAAAGGCAAAGGTAGTGATGGACAAACTCCTCAGGTTAATGCTACAACAGCACCATGTTTGTCTAAAATTTTATCTCCCTGTTGGATACTTGATAGTAGCGCAACAGATCATGTAGTTTCATCATCAGGCATGTTGACATGTAGCCATAAAAATCACACCTTGCCTCCTGTATTGTTGCCAAGTGGAGGAAAAGCACACATAACTTCTACGAGATCACTACCGTTAAATTCCTTTTATTATCTCCATAATCTGTTATGTGTACCAAACTTTAAAGTTGACCTGATATCTATTAGTCGACTTACAAGGGGGTTGAGTTGTTCGGTAACCTTTTTCCCTTATTGGTGTATTTGCAGGATCTGGTTTCGAGGAGGACGATTGGTTTGGGTAAGCAACGAGACGGTCTCTACTATTTGGTGGCGTCAGTGATGGAGAAAAGCAAGTCCAAACCAGATCACTTTCACCCATTCAACCTACATGTTACCTCACCGTGTCATCTACCAACCTTTGGCATTGTCGTTTGGGCCATGTTTCATCTCCTCGTTTAGATTATATTGCTAAACATTTTTTAAATATTTATCTTAATTTCAATAATGCTTGCGATGTTTGTCCATTAGCAAAGCAAAGTCGTCTTTCTTTTGGTATTAGTACTATCTCATCTGTTAAAGCTTTTGATCTTATTCATTGTGATATCTGGGTCCTTATAAGCATTCCTCTCTTTCTAGTGCACATTATTTTCTTACTATTGTGGATGATTATTCTCGCTTTACTTGGATATTTTTGATGCAACATAAACATGAAACTCAGTATTTGGTGAAACAATTTTTTGCTTTTGCATCTACTCAATTTTCATCAAAGATAAAGAGTTTTCGCAGTGATAATGGGGCTGAGTTTCTTTCTCTTCAAAATTTTTTCAAAGACAATGGAGTTATTTTCCAACACTCTTGCGTTTATACGCCCCTACAAAATGGGGTAGTAGAATGCAAGCATCGCCATATCCTTCAAGTTGCACGTGCTTTTAAATTCCAAGCCAAACTTCCTTCCAAATTTTGGGGCGAATATGTACTCACTGCTGTTCATGTTATTAATTGTTTACCCACTCCACTTCTCTCTTTTAAAACCCCTTTTGAGCATCTTTATTCCACACCTCCTTTCTTTCATCACCTTCGTGTTTTTGGCTGTCTAGCTTATGCTACCAATGTCCATATCACACATAAGTTTGGTCCTAGAGCAGTCAAGTGCATCTTCATTGGTTATCCCGTTGGTCAGAAGGCCTATAAACTCTACGATCTCTCTGCTCATAAAATTTTTTCCAGTCATGATGTCGTTTTTCATGTAAATATTTTTACCTATAAGTCTGATCTCGAGCCAACCTCACTTCACATTCATCCTTTGGCCCAAATCATAGCTCCCACGTCTTCAACCCAGTCAGCCCAGATAGCCCAGCCATCCCTAGGCCCACCTAGTCAACCTCGTCAATCAGACCTACCCATTCCGTCTGACCCTTCCATCTCTTCTCCAACCCCGCGCGATCTCTCACCGCTGCCACTCGACAGTCCGCCTCCACCTAGCTTGCCCCCATCTGGTCCACCTCCATCCACACCTACTCGGCCAATATTGCCTATTCCTGATTCCATCACCTACTCACCGTCCGCTGCAGCAGCACCGCCGACAGTTCCACCACCCATCCCGGCACACCCACCCATTCCAGCACCACCTTTACCTAACCCAAACCCACAGCCTCTTCGTCGCTCTACACGGCCCCACCAACCTTCGGTCCGTTTACGCGATTACATCTGTTGCAAGTCACCTCCGGCTTCCCAAATCCGTCATCTTCCTCATTTCCGGGTTCTGTCAAAGGTACGCGATATCCTCTATGCAACTACATTTCCTATCACAGCTCTACTCCTTCACATCACTCTTTTGTTGCTCAGATTAGCCAGGCTACCGAGCCCCGCACTTATGCTGAAGCTGCTTCTTATTCAGAATGGCAGGCAACTATGCGTTCTGAATTGCAAGCCTTAGAGGCCAATAACACCTGGACTCTCACCCCGTTACAGTCTGGTAAGAGCCCTATAGTTTTTCGGTGGGTGTACAAAATCAAGCATCGATCAGATGGTTCCATTGAACTGTACAAAGCCCGTTTGGTTGCCAAGGGCTTTACTCAAATGGAAGGTATCGATTATCATGAAACTTTCTCCTCTATTGCCAAGATTATTTCTGTTCGGTGCTTTTTATCTTTGGCTATTGCTCAAAATTGGTCAATTCGTCAGTTAGATGTCCATAATGCTTTTTTACATGGTGATCTTGATGAGGAAATTTTCATGTCTGCTCCTCCTGGTCTTCGGCGACAGGGGGAGCACTTAGTTTGTTGCCTGAATAAGTCTTTGTATGGTTTAAAATAAGCTTCTCGGCAATGGTTTGTAAAATTCTCTGATACTATTCGATCAGCTGGATATATTCAATCTAAGGCAGATAACTCGTTATTTACTCGAAAACAGGGGAAGTCATTCACTGCTTTATTGATATATGTTGATGACATATTAATCACTGGTAATGATCCTATCACCATTTCTGCTTTAAAGAACTTTCTCAACAGCCACTTTCGCATTAAGGATCTTGGAGATTTAAAGTATTTTCTTGGCATAGAAGTTTCTCGTTCCAAGAATGGAATCTATATTTCTAAGAGAAAGTATGCATTAGAAATTATCAGTGATTCAGGTTTATTGGGAGCAGCTCCCATTGATACTCCTATGGAGGGTGGTTTGCAATTATCTAAAAAGGAGATTTACCTAAGGATGCTTCCTACAGAAGATTGGTTGGCAGATTGATCTATCTCACCATCACAAGGCCTGATAGAACTTACTCAATGCATGTGTTGAGCAGGTTTATGCATGAGCCTCGCAAACCTCACATGGAAGCAGCTTTGCGAGTTGTCCGCTATCTCAAGAATACTCCAGGACAAAGGCTATTCTTTTCTTCACAAAGTGATTTTAGACTTCGTGCTTATTGTGATTCTGATTGGGCTGGTTGTCCCATGACTCGAAGATCCACTACAGGCTATTGTGTTTTTTTTTTTTGTTCCTCTTTAATTTCTTGGAAATCAAAGAGACAAAAGACAGTTTCACTCTCTTCTACTGAGGAGGAATATAGATTAATGATAGGAGCTTGTTGTGAGTTGCATGGTTGAGGAGTCTTCTCAGATATTTAAATATTCTTCATTCAAAGCCTGCTTTGTTGTATTGTGACAGTAGAGCAACTTTGCATATTGCAGCTAATCCTGTCTTTCATGAAAGGACCAGACACATTGAAATGGATCGTCACTATATAAGGGACAAGATTCAAGATGGTTCAGTAGCTACAAAGCATGTGAATTCTTCCTTTCAATTAGCTGATGTTTTCACGAAAGCCTTGGGAAAGAAAGTTTTCATTCCTTTGATTCGCAAGTTGGGAGCTCGCGACATTCACTCTCCAACTTGAGGGGGAGTGTAGAAAATATTGTGCATCATAATTGTAATTGAATTAGGATTACAAAATATTACTTTAGAAGATTACGTAGATTACTTTCCTTATTAGAATTCCTAGATTGTAGTAGTTAGTGTCTAGCACATTTAGACTTCTCCTGTGTAAAAACGATGTTTGTATCTATCAATAAGATATCTTCAGCCAATATTCACTTCTTTCAGTTTCAGGACAATTTGAACATCATAAATGTCCTCGAATGGCAGTGAGAGCTCTGCCGCCAGTAAACCCTAGCCACCAGGGCTTGGGTATTCAAAGATGCTTTGAAGAGTCGAAGTCATCACTGGTCGGAGTCAACTTCATCGGAATTCAATGTCAAGCACTCTTGACGACTTTCTTTTGGGTCCTCAGTCTCCGATTTCCTTCTGCGTTCTGTGATGCTAATCCTGCAACTGTGCATCATACTCAAGATCAATTGCGACTGGGTTGGGGGATTCGACCAAGGGTTCAGAAGAAGAAAACCCGCGATCATCTGCGATTAGGTCGTCTTCTGTCAACTACGACGGTGGAACGCGGCGGTACCAGTTTAATTGGGTTCATTTTGAATCCCATTTGGAGTGAGGCGGTGCCAGTTTGGTTTCTACTGAAGGTTGTACTGGGTTATGAAGACCTCACCATGATCGTGTTTCCTGTTGCAGTGGTCTGTTGGCTATGGTGGAACATATGGGAGGTGATTCGAAGTGGTGACACCAAGGACCCCTTTCGACTCTGGGTGTCCAAATCAAGTTGGGTGGCTGTGCATTTGACTTTTTGGACCCAAGTTCAAACCCGGATCTGGGTGACGTAGATGGCAGAAGTTTTCTCCTTGTCACTACTACAAAAAGGCCATCAGACGACGGTGGCTGTTGTGTGGTGACCAAACTCACCGTGGTCTAAGTGAGTGTGTGATAGTACTTTGCTCAACAGAATACTAGTTTCCGTTGTGTGAATTCTACGCAGGCATTTGCCTGGCATGCCATGCGCAATGATGTCGCGGCACAGTCAGACAATAGAAAAAGAAATTTTCCGTTGTCTGAGATCTATAACACACAACAGATATAACTCATTCTTTGTTGTCTGAGATTCATAACACACAATAGATATAACTCAATCTTTGTTGTCTGAGACTAATAACAGACAACGGATATAACTTAATTTTTGTTGTCTGAGGTAAGTAACACACAACTGAAGTAACTTAATTTTTGTTGTCTGTGGTAAGTAACACACAACTGATGTAAAGTTATCTCCTTTGTCTGTTGATTACTCAAACAACAGAGATCATTTTATTTCTGTTGTGTGTTATGAATCTCACACAACAGAATTTTGTTTTCTTTTGTTGTTGGTTGTTAGTTCACACAACAACTATATTTGGTTATCCGTTGTGTGAATATTGTAATCAAATTGGGTACCAACCAGTGACTGTTGTAGGAGAAGCCTCAATTTTGAACTCTTTTATCATCATACAACACATGGTTTTGTATTGTGTTGTATGACTTAACCTTAGACAACAAGAAGAATATCAATTTAAATGTTTGTCCAGAAATAATGCTCGATATATTACTAGATAAATAATACTCTAATCTATGTCATTCAAGTACCATTATTCAAGCATTCATACATTCAAGTAACTAGATGATGCACTAAACAAGAGAATTCCTAGTTAGATACACAAGAATAAAAAACATTCCTATTCTCGTTATATAGCTCTTAGCCTTCAACTGCCTTTGGCTTTAACAAAACTTGGAATGTCTCACTCCCCCAATTGGCCTGCAAAATGCAAACTTGTTTAGTGATTTGATGAAATTTGACAATGTCTGCATCAGGCACAACATGATTTAATGGTTGCAGAAGAAATAATACAAACCTGCATGGGAATGTGAAGAAAGAGTAGTGAAACAAGAAAACGAAAATGCAGGAAATTAACAGCAAAGAACAGAAAATGCAAGTGAAACCAAAACCAGCAAAGTCCATAAATCACAATATAAATACATTGATTTCCACCATTGCCACATGAGTACATGACTCTAGATACAAAATGGACATGTTCTTTCTCTTAAGGACAACAAAAACGACACTTTGCTTAGGATAGAATAGAGATAGAGCTAGAGCCAACCTTAACAATGATCTGCAATCCTAGCTTAGGATAGTTTTGTGAGATCTGCAATTCTAAATAGAAAAAAAAATACATAGCTGTATAATTATAAGCTTTATGGCAACACCTTATTATCCCCAAGAGAGGGTACCTGACAAAGATACATGCATCCCCAAGAACAAGTTTCTTGGCAGTCACAAATGTGCTCCAACCACTAGTAAGCAAGTGCCTCTTTGGATGACCTACATTTATTGAGGGACACACAGCTTAGAATCCAATACAAAAGGTTACAACATGATCATGCACGGACTAGCAGTGTTCACCAAGATTAAGAAGATGATGAGAAATAAAATCGTAAAGGTAAAGTACATAGCATTAGTGACCATTTATGAGTAGGGCCAAATCAATTGCCTTCCATGATAAGAAGTTTTCTGGGATATCCTAAAATATGTCCTATTTAATGTAATAATCACAGATGTGATGCATACTATTGCATTGTTGGACCAAAGAGAAAATTTATGTTTTGAAACATCTAATCTTAAGATGTTAAGGCAATTGCTTATCATACAAAGTCGGAGCCCCAAGGGCTGCATATCTAGTGGCTGCAGAGATATATGCATTGTATGCACCATATCCACCCTGTGGTGCTGACATTCTACCCACTGGTTTAAAGTCATCTTCCTGAAAACAAAACTTTATAAATCTTGCTTCTTGAATTAACAATGTGACCAACAACTTATTATTATCAACGAAAACTATGAACCAAAATTATGAATATAAAATGGAAACTGATCTATAAGATTAATAATACTAAAAGTAAAGGTCAGTTATGCTATAACTTGCCTTGGGTGTTGCTCGATCAACAACTACATTGGAACCCCCCAATTCATGGGTATCAGCCATTAAATTTTCCACGAAGTCTGCAATTTAGAGAACAATTATCACTTCAGTAATTTTTTCATCACAAAATATATGCACAATGAACCACAAACAAAATATGACACAATCAGCTCTCAGATACTCTATCCTCATTAAGCCAACTCGGTATGTTCACAAAATTGAAGACCGATAAAGATTGCTATATCGATATAAAACAGGTTATTTACTATGTGAACAAGCTATAAAGGTTAAGCTACATAAGCAACACAAGCTCTAAGGGGACGAGAGCTTTATGGTAAATTGAAAATGCAATTAGCCTCTATTATGCACAATTTCAACTGCAAGTCAAACAGAAAAGTGAAATGATCTAACCTAAATTTTCAAAGGTAATAAACCCAATTTCTAGATGCATTTTTGAGCCTTGATCCTGAAGTAACAGATAAACAGAAGTCATAGGACATCAAGTCCAAACCAACAATACTTGAAAACATAAATGAGTTGTATAGTACATATGAATCTTGGTGGTACGTGCATGTGTACAGGTATGGACTATGGATACACATATTTAGAATGACTTGAATCACATACAAGTATTAGATCCAATGCATCTGGTATTAATTCGTCCCATTGCCGAGAATCACTTGCCTCACTTGCCACTTCCATTTATTTCACCTTCAGAAAATGAGAGACCGGTAAAAACTAATCAATTTCTCAGCTTAGCAGAACCATTACGAATAGAAAACACATACCAGCACTGACCACATAAAGAAAACAAAAGGATGAAAAGAACAACTATCTTTGATTCTAACGAAGAAATGAAACAGAGTTGGGGGAGAGAAGAAAAGCCAAGAAATTAGTAGTATGTGAAACAATACGGCAAGAAATCAAACATTAAGAGATCAAATTAAGACCAAAATCTTCTTGCAGATCCAACAAAATCCATATGTGAACAAGAACACCATTTAATGGAATCACAAACAAGGAAAAAATAAGCATAAAGACATATATTTCAGACCAAATGAGAGCTAAAACAAAATGAGACTTACCAATCAAAGACCAAGATTCAATACTTTTTGTTCAAAGGGTTCATTGAGTGCATGAACAACTCTCCACATATCTAGATGAAAGGCCAAAAGCTCCAGTTTCTGTTGGTCATCACTCTTTAACTGGGTTGGTAAATCTCAAATTATATACAAGCCATCACATAGAACAGAACAAAGCATTATATCATACCGTATGTTCCGACTATACCTTCTCCTTCGTTCTCTTAGTCTGCAACAAGAAAAAACCATTTCTTAGAAATACGCAACTTTTGAAGATACCAAAACAATTTGAAACAACCAAATCGATTCCAAACTCGATCTCTACAACCCAAATGGTAAAACCCAGAATCCGAATTCCGCAAACATGAACCGCAGAGGGATTGATAGATCAAAAATTAATTACTAGTACTATGGCGTCATCATCAGTGATTCAAACACTCAAAGAGAAAATACTACTCTCACTTGGCGGTTAGATTCAACAGGGTGAGCGGCGAAGCCAAGAATGAGAGTGAAAGGAGAAGGGAGGAAGAAAAGCTGGGAAGCAATGCTTGTAGACGACGGGGGTCTTCTATTTCAAGACACAGACCCAAACGACGCCGCTTTTGGAGTGCCGGAACACCAAATCACTGAGCCAGAGGCACCAATCGAGGCGGAGAAAAACCAAAACCAGGAGGAGGCTCAAGCTGTTGAGGACGGTGACGGCGAGGGAGAAGAGGCCGAGGATGAGAATAAGGAACGGAGTACTAAGCTTGAAATCTAAGCCATTTGCCGGAAAAGGGTTTGAAAGAGAGATGGGTCTTTTGTCCAGCTTTGTTTGGAATTTTCAATCTATGAAGGAGAGGACTGAGATCGAGATGGGTTTGTAAGAGAGATGAGTTTCTAGGTTTAAGAGAGGACTGAGATTTTGTTCAGGGGCGAGAGAGATCTAAGGGTCGAGATGAGGGCTTTGATTTTTTGTTTTTTCTCTTTTGGACACGAAGTGGCAATTAAACCTAGCTATAAATTCTCAAAGTTATTCACACAACAGAAACCTCACCAACTGTCATCTGAGTGCAGCATTAAAAATCAAAATGTGAAATCATGGAGGGAACCATGGCGCCTACAGCATTTTGGTTTAAAATGTTGCCGCCCAGTTTCAAGTTCACACAACAGAAAATCTTAAATCTGTTGTATAATTTCTACAACTTACACTAGGCCTATCTAGGGGAAGACATTCAAGCAAGCTTCCTCAAATTTTGGTGCTTAGTTTTTCAATCACACAACGGAAATAGTAAAACCCGTTGTCCTAGTAGCCCAAATTTCAATGTTTCAAGAGCCAACCAAGACTCCAAAGTGGAGGGAAATCTGCCGCTAAATTTTTTAAGACTCAGACGACGGACAGTACTTAATTCCGTTGTGCAGTGTAGTTCTGATAAAAAAGTTAACACTTAGTTGGCATTCACACAACATAATACAACTAAAACCTTTTTGTATGATAGAGCTTACTTAAACACACAACAGATAATTTATGTTCCGTTGTGTGATTAACTTTTTGTAGTAGTGTGTGGTGGCTGTCTAATCAGCCAAAATTGATGGCAGCGCCGTCGGCATGGTGGTCTCCAACATAGAAGCTCCTTTTGGGCCTTAAGGTTGTTGAGCCTCTATTTTGGGGTGGGTACCCTATTTGGTTTTGGACTTTTGTTGGGGTCCAAAATGTCTAGTGGGGCTCTTGACCTTGATGGGCCGCTGGTTCGGCTTGGAGCATGGAATATGGATTTTGGGCCTGGCCTTTTTGGGTCCGAAATGATTGGTGGGTTTTTATACCCACCCTTTAGTTAGTTTTTCTTTTAAACTTGCCTATTACTATGCGTACTGGTCATGGTTAATAGGCTCGCTTTGAATAAGTGAGCATTACATGTCGAATGAATTGTCATATCCTATGTATCACCGTGGTGTCTACTGCATCACAACTTCTTGACTATCTGTACATGGTAGCGGAAGAATATGTAATGGTCATTTTGGCCTTACCCTATATTAATGAAATCTATATATATAATCTTCTTTGTCAAAAAAAAAAAAAAAAAAAGACAATTTGAACATCTATTATAAAATGAAATAGGTCACAGTTTTAGTGATTATAATTTCATACACGTAAGCACCATTAGTAGCAACATTATTCTGAAGCTTTTGATTTTTATCGCTATCTTTGTAAACATAGGAGAACCTAAAAGAAAGGAATAGCAGTTTTCAAGATTTTGTAGAGTTCTCTAGGAACATGCATATACCATCCTCATGAAATGAGGCCGATACCTTGGACTAACAATGCATCAGCAAGAACTTGATTAGCAGCTTCAGATGGATGAACGCTGTCCCAGAACACATACTGAGTTGCATTAGCACAAGTTCCTATTGACTTTGGATTGCACAGCAATGATGTCGTCTCTACAATCCCAGTGCCACAGCAGCCTCTCCTTGCTTCCGCAAAGCCTACATCATTATGTGAGGAAATTGTTGTTATCATTCCAGATTTATAGAAGGTGCGTGCATTAAAGTATACATAAATGTAGATCGGCTTCATGTAGTGGTAGACCGGTTCAAAGGCTGGCTACATGGACTTGGTTTACCATTGCATGGAGTTGATCTACATTATTGTATTGGCCGAATATGACCCCTTATAGTCTATAGACATATATAGTATTCCTTGAATTAGGATCTGCTTTGCTAGGCTATTGGAGTGAAGAGTTGGTTCAGTACCATAGTTTGATGGAGACTTAACAACATCAAACAGAGGCTTGTAGATGTCGAAGATGACCACTGTAAGACCAGGAAGTTTCTTTTGGAGAGTGTTTGCTGCGTTGTTTATCTTCTTATTGAATGCTTGAGCATCAGTGTTGAGTCTGGCGACACAGCCTGGCTCATGGAATCCAAATAAGGTTCTTGCAGCCGGAAGGCAACCCAATGGAGGGAGTGATGTCACACCTATTTTCCTTGCTCCCAAACCATACACACCCTAGATTTCAAGCAAAAAACCGAAACATTAGGAATTGGATTTGTACTAATCTAATCAAGCACTTCATTTGGACAATTAATCACAAATCAGTATACTAGAACTCAAAGCAGATTCTTCATTAAGGTAGGATTAAGAGAAGTGGCAAGAGAAGGTACCGTAATAAAGCTTGTGAAAGCACCAACGAGGATGTCACCATACTGGTCAGGAGTGTAGAGTTTGTTAAGAAAAGGATTGACATAGTAGTTCTGAACAAAGTCACTACTGCCAGCGCTCAATAAGTATAGTGCACCCTTGATAATTGTTGCTGCTTTCTTACTACCTGCAATCTTGTTTAGCTTACCCTGGTATTCCTTGAAGTACTGTAACTGTTGGGGCAAGGTGATTGCATGCTGCCAAAACAAGTTCAATTGCATGAAACATATGAATTAATTCACATATATAAAACATAATTAGACTGTAACAAAGTTAAATTAAAATATAAAAAAATTTACATTCAAGTATGCTGCCTTTTCATCATAACCAGATGCAGCAGAAGCAAAGTTGGCTCCAATGAGAAGGTTCTTCCCTGATGCCTGAGGGCTAAGATATGCAGGTGGATAAGTTGTGAAGCCCAGAGTATCAGCTGCAAAAAGAAATTTTGGTTATGTTTGGACTTTTAACCACCCAATTTAAACACTCCAATATTCTAGTTAAGTACGTAGAAATTATTCTATGCTCAAGTACGTACTAATCCTGAAGTGTAAATATCCTTAATGCTTAAGAACCACATTTTTTTATCCACAGACCAGTTCAATTATTATTGGCAACTGTTAATTAATATCTTAGCTGGAACATCATGTGATCAATTAATGTGCCCATAAAATTTGATCCCTCTAGCTTTATTCAATGACTTGAACGCAACTTAGTTTTAAATTTTAGTTCTCGTTTGGTTCGTGCAAAGAAAAATATTATTTTTTTCTCTTTTGTATGGGAAGAGAAATAAAATTTTCAAAAAACTTTCTATTTCAATGTTTGGTAATATAAGGAAAATTGTTAAAAAGTTTGTAACTAATGTAATAAAATAATATGTTATGACGAATAAATGTAAGGAAATAATGGGAGAAAGTGATTCATTTGGAGTGTGAAACCAACCATTTCCCCCCTATTTTTTTTTTTTTTGCTTCAAAAACATATTTCCTTTCATTTTGCATCCCAGACGCAAGAAAGGCCGGAACAAATTTCACTTTCCAGCGCTTATTTTTCGTGAACCAAACGAGGCCTTAAGAATCCTAGTTTCCTAAGAAATTCTCTTTTGGTTTTGAGAAGATAAAAATGGCAAAAGATCTGCTTAATTTCTTTTGTCTGTGTGTTTATTTTTGACAGACAGAGAGAAATGTACCTTCAGAATACTGCAAAAGAGTTTAACTAAAAGGTAAAAACATTCTGAATAATGTAATGTACTTGAAACTGGTATGTGTAGCCAAACAAACATTCACTGACAGTTCTATAACTAGATACCCTTTGCAGTTCAACCGAAGTACCCCTTTTGTTAATCAACAGACTCACTTTCCTTAAAATAATTACTGTTAATAAATAATAATGCAAAAGTCACAAAAGACTTGATTCTGAGCCAAATTTCTACTTACGTACCAGTGATATCAGTGGCTAGTTTTCCATTGCAAAACCTCCCAGTAGCTTGATGGTTCTTAAAGTCTCTTCCATAAGGAGGGTAATTGGCCTTGAAAATTGTTGGGAGGTAGTCATTGTTTCCCACATCTACTGCAGAATCACCAAATGTGAAGATGGCTGGAACAAGAGAGGTTGATTCTTGTGCATTGCCACCAATAATTACAAAGGCAAATACAAAAACCATAAACAAAGCTGCTCTCATGGTTTGGCTACCCATCTTCTAAATGGTTTGAGGTTTTGTGATTAGAATCGGACCTTATAAAGGGGGTTCAAAATGACCCTTTTCAAGCTTTCTTAAAGATGGATAGGTGGAGTTTGTTTAGCCTTAAATGAGAGTTCCCTTTGGTTTTACCACCACTAAAACTACATAATTCATCTTGCTTGGTAATGAACATGTTGGAAATATCACATATACCCTCAATCTCGATGAATACACACAAACAAAATTGATTGAAAATGAAGGATGATATGGTAAAAATGAATTCCTCTGGTTCCACTTTCTCCTACCTCAGCTCCTTCTTTTCACTTAATTTTTCTCAAGCACATTGTCTGTTATGATTAATATAACCACCTCTAGATATTTACAGACAGAAACAAATTACAGTAAATTCATGTTTATTAAATATCGATGGCTTCTGCAGTTCTGGTAGTTGAGAGGATAGCGGGTGGTGGCATTATGGCTTAAAGCCATGTCAACGTTGCATGTGATGGAGTTAATTAATTGGGTAGTTGTGAAAACCAGTTGACTCAGAAACACTGGAAGGACAGAATGGCATGGCATGCAACGTACATGAGGGTGGCCTAATTTGCAGAAAGCCAATTGCTAACATAATACGCCTACCATTAATTTTTGCACACAATGCTCAATAACTAAGGGCCGGGACACCAAAATGCATATAGGGTTCAATCCTATAGAGACATCGTCACATTGGAAATCATAGTTCGATCTCTGCTTTATCTTCTTTGCCCTTGTTTGGTAGTGTGAGTTTTCCATTTTAGTGTTTGATAACACTTGAAAAGCAATCAGGAAATATGTGATTAACTTTCCGAAATAAGAACCAAAAATGAATCCATAAGGAAAATTTCGCAAAGCCTAGAATTCGCAATCTAAACGAGGGGATAATGTAGTTGGAACTGGAGCTGCTTTGTTATATATAGGGTTAGGGACCTCCATTGGAATTCATTTGTGCACACAATGCTGATTAAGCCACTAAGGGACACCAAAGTGCATATAGGGTTCAACCCTAGAGAGACATTATCACATTGGGAATCATAATTTGGATCTCAACTAGCTCTATGTCTTATTGTAATTAGGTGATTTAGGTGGAACAGGAACAGTTTTGTTAGGATATTTATATGTTAGGGACCTCCATTGGAATTTGGCGTCCATGGTCATTAGCAATGGTCAGGATCTTCAATAAATCAACTATCGGGATGGCTATCTGTTATCATTTGTTGCCAACACAAATTGGTACCTGTTGCCATCAAACTTTGCCAGCTTTTTTTTTTTTCCTTTAGTTGGAAATGTAGCTTACCACCACGCGTTATCTGCACGTTTAGGGGCCTTTGGGAATTTAATGAGACTCAAAGGGAACTTTCAGAGAAAATGGTGTACTGAAAATAAGATCAAGAAGTAGGGCTTTGTTCAATAATGTTTCACAAAATCATAATTTGGTGAAATGGTCAGTAAATTAACCAGCTCTATATAAAGGTAGACTCACTGACTTGGCGAGAAATTTTACAATATGTTAATATATGATAAACATATAATTATCACTTTTAGAATTTAATTACTCAAACAAAAACTTACTTTAGTTTAATGATAAACGTATAAATAACCTTAACAATGACTTTTTCCTAGTTAACACATAAATTGTCGAAGTGGTAATATAAATCTTAAAAATGATAAATACTACATGAACTAGAACATATATGAGAACCGAATTATTAATATACGAGCTGATCTATCATCAAGCTAGTTTATAACCACACTGAGCTGGTTTCAAATTAACTTATTTATGGTCTTGAAAATGGCTATCGAATGGTTTGATGCAGGTTTGAATATATGAAAGCTGTCGTTTCTGGAAGGTTTAGCATTTTTAGGAATTTTGTGACTCGGTCCGGGCTTTTACTAGGCCTGGCATTTCTGTGAGCTCCGGAAAAATTGTCGAGCCAAGTTGAGATCGTTGAAGATTTAATTTACGATCTCGGTAATTAATAAAGGTGCTCAAGATTATATTTCAGAATTTTTCACAAGATAAAATCCTTCATTTAAGAGTTTGATAATAAAGTAAACAACATAACGAGTTCGTGGGAATTTTTGAGGAATTTTTCGGACACCCGAAGTATTTATTATGAATTTTTGAAGTTTGAGAATTATGGAAATTCATTTTAGATAAAAAGAAAATGTCTTGATGTGTATGAACCGTTGACATTAACACTGCTTGATCTGAGCCATTGAAAATCATTCAAAGGAGACTATATAAGGTCCAGATCGTATCTGACGACCCAGAACTCTCGAGAAGGGTTTAGAACGCTTGATCTATTTCTCTAGCTCGACGACCGCGACGGCGGACCATCGTCCATGCATGAAGCGAGAAGAGAGAATCGAAGCCCGGAAGCTTCAAGTCTTCCGGCTGTTCCAATGCATTTTCCGGCTATCATCGGGGTTGCATGAGGTACCGAAATTGATCCTCTCGTTGTGCTCTACTTTCCTGTGTAATTAGTTTTTGGCATTGATCGATTTTTGTTGATTTTCATTTCTGGGTTATTACGGCCATTTTGAGACATTTTCCGGCAACTCCGGTGGCGGTCTGGCTTTCTTGGCATGCGGAAGTTGGCCTACTTCACGTCAGTGGTGGAGCCAGAAATTTTAGTTTGCTGGGGCATAAAAAAAAAAAATAATTATAGCAAAACATTAAAAAAAATTGTATATAATATATATATATATATATATATATCTTATATTACAACGGGTACGTAATTTTCTTCGACGAGATTTCATTGGTGTAAAAACCACATGAAGAGTATAGAAAAAAAAGTTAGAAGAAAGCATATAATACGTATATTAGTATTGTATTGTATGGAGATTTCATAGGTATTGTATATTAGTATTGTATTGCATGTATGGAGATTAGTATATTGTCCCTTTTATATACCAAAAAAAAGAAAGAAAACAAAGTAAAGTATACTTTCGTAAGAGTCGAACCAGGGACCTAGTGTCCGCAACAAAAGCTGCAGGACCACTCTACCAAATTGGCAATTAGTAATTTATGTAATCTAAGTTGTATTTGTATGATTCTCAGTGGGGCACGGGACCCATTAGATCCCTATGTGGCTCCGCCTTTGCTTCACGTCCTCTACACACTTGAGTAAGTAGCCCTTCGATTCGGTTTAGTTTTGAGGGTTTGTGTTTTGTGTATTTCTGCCACCGTCTGTGGTGGTGTCGAGCTTACATAGGCCATTTCTGGTTCACTTAGTTATGCAGAAGTAAGAATTGAGGTTTGGTTGTGTTTAAATTTTAGAATTGGTGAAGTAGTGGAAAGGTAGAACAAAGGGAGTGTTTGTCAAGATTGCCGTGTTATTCATCAAGGGCTTTGACTTGCCAACTCGGACTCTGCTTTTGATTGTATTTGCTATCAAGGTTACTTGGGTTCAGTTCGAAGTTCTGAGCACTACCTTCTATAATTGATTTCATGCTTACTGCATGTCGTGTTATGAGAATGGTGATTGGGACTTGGTTCATTCTTGGACAACTAGTTATAATATGTGAAATTGAGAGATTTAGTTATTATTCTGATTCTGTAAAGTGTAGATAATGAACTGTTATACTGTTGAATCAGACCAAGTCAATTGGTGTTGAACAAGGAAGGAAAGTAATGGTAAGTAGAGAAGGTCATTGGGTGCCCTTGGTAAATTTCGGTGCACTTGATATAATTGGTCGATATCTTAATTTCTAAGTAAAGTATCTGATATAATTGGGACTTTTGTGAAACTAGTCACGATTGGTCAATATGGGTCAAATCCTGGTCAAACTAGGAAAACTGGTTGGACGACTAAATTGATGAAATTTGCATCTTTATTTCCTTAAGGAAAGTTATTAATATTACTTATATCGGAATCTGGGACTCCAGTTACCCAAGGAATGGAATGTTTGTGGCTCTCAGAGTGCGTGACAAAAAGCATCGGAATCCAGGTAGGGGATTCGAGACTCTCCTCGATTAGTGGTTTCATTATATCACGCTTTTTATAAAATGATGCATGTTAAGTCTCTGTGGTTTGATTATGTTAAAATGCAATGCATACTAACCAAACCGTGAGAGGTGTGATGGCTTAAGAGCGAAAGGTGGCACTGACTTTCTTGGGTTCGATCCCCTTAACTCCGGAGGGTTAGCTTCACCGGTCAGACTATGCGCGATCGTAATGGCAACCCAATTCCGTGTGTGTAGCTAGGTAGCGGATGCTCTTTCTATGCTTACCTGGTTATAAATTAATTTGATGTAAGGTTGTATAGTGGGTCTATGGGACCAGCCATCAGGAAATATTTGGTGTGCACGTATTTATTTCAGTAACATGCATCGATTTTCAAGTGCAAAAATATTTTAAAGTTTGTCGTTCTTTAAATTACATGGTTTTAAGTATGTTTTTATAATGTGACCACAAAGCAATACTCTATTGTTTTCAAACATAGTCGAGATGATTTCCCAATGAGCAGCAAGGACGAAATTTCACCCCTACAACAGTGTGGATGCAGGTACTATGCATTGGTGATTGGATTGATGGACAGAGCAGGGTGCGCAGAGACAGCTTTGGTGAATAGTCCTATGGGAAATCAAGTTATGAGCTGAATCTTGAACTTTATCTCCTGAAAGTCAGTATTCTGGAAATTGAATAGTTCTTATTTCATCTTATATCAAAATGTACCAAGTCTTGTCATCCTAGTGTTGAATTAGAACCACTTTAGACGAATGAGTTATTAAATGATTTTAAAAGTTTTCACCTCAAAAAGTATTTCTATGTTTCCACTATGCGTTTTATGGAAAGCTATTTAATAAAAATGCCTTGCGGGTTTTTGGGATGTAAACTAAACATTCGGTTTATGTCTTAGAGACACGCGATACTGTGACGTGCTCAAATTGATGGTGTGGTTTGAGGCGTTACAATTTCAACTACACAAACCCAACTAAAAAAAAATACAAAACTGGCCGGTCTTGGGCCTTGGAATTTCTGAACAAACGTGGCGAGTGACCAGGTCTAGTATTTGACGATTCGATGACTTATTTATGAAAATGTAAAAAATAAAAATAGAAAATATTTTTAATTTTTACTCCAAACATTGAAAAGTGAAAACAACAATTTGATATTTCCTTTTTTTTTCCTAATTTAGAAAAATATGGAGAATATTTTTCGCATTACACTATCATAGACATTTTAAATTTGACAATAAAATTTTGTTTTCTCTTTTTGTTTGTTTGTTTTGATACTTTGTTGAAATTAATGCTGTTTCTTAAAAAAAAAAAAAGAGTATGAATTAGTATTTCATTTATGAAAAAGAAGAGTGACCGCTAGGGTTTCTCAAAATTTCTCTTCTTTCCGTCTGGTGACGCTGTTGTCAGACAAGACTTGTTGATCCATTGGGTTTATTGGCCGTGTCTTTGGACAAGAGGATCAAAGCAGATGGGAAGGGAGATCAAGGCGACTGGGGAGTCGTGGTTCCGCCTTCGTTGGTCGGGTTTGGGATGGGAGTGGATTGGTGCAGCGGTTGGATCGTCATGGTTGTAGGGTTGGCGGCGTGGAGATGTATCGCTGGGCTAGAGACGGAATGGAGGAGAGGAGATGAGCTCATGGAGGCAGGGGTTGGACCCGGATCGGACTAACCCGATTTGGGTAGGGGTACGTGATTACAATCTAATGTTTGGAAGGTTTGGTGCCTCTCCACGGCGCGACAGGGAAGGTGGAAGATTGATCATGGCAGTGCGACGGATGTGGTCGGGCGGAGCAGAGGGCGGTCAATCGGGGGTGGCAATAATGGGGTTGGGCCGGGCATTACTGGTGGGTTGTGGTCTTCTGATCTCTAGGGTTGGTGCTTGGGCTTGGGCCCTCTATTTGGGCTGTGGTTGGGCTATGTTTTTTATTTTAGTCTGTAGCTTTATTTATTTTAGTTGTTTATTTTTGTCTCGCCTTTGGCGTGTAATAAGTCCCTGCATGTATTTTGTAGGGTTAGTTGGGTTTAATGCTTGTGTATGCACTCTAAGTGCCTTGTCTGACCTAGTGAGGCAACGATCCATTCTGGTTAAATGGTCGCAACCTCCTAGTGGCCGGATGAAACTAAGTGTGGTCAGATTTACTTTCCGGCAACAACCTAGTGGGAAAGCTGTGATATTGGTAATTATGCTTCATTGCAATTCAGTTATCTTTCCGGTATGTCACCACTATGTTAAAGTAAATAGAGTAGCCAGTAGAGCACTCTTTGCTAGTTGGTGCATGGTTGAATACATTCATTTTGTAGAGACTTCTGATATGATTTCAGAACATACTCTAGATGCCTATTGTAATAAGGGGTTTAGGCCTAATGTCTCACCCTTGTATTCGACAGTTTCATTAATCAAGGCTTGAGGGTAGCCGCATTAGCCTTTTATTAAAAATAAATAAATAAATGAAACACCGGCGGATCAATTTAGGATTTTGTTTTGGCGTCGACAACATTACTTGCAGCTCAAATATTCATAAGCCCGTGTTTGGAAAATGAGTTTTCAGTCCCAGTGTCCCACACACTTCAAAGAAAATTGAAGCACAAGTATATGGAGCACGAGCTTATATAAGTTTCAGGGGTTATGGCGTCCATAACATTACTTGAAGCTAAAATATTCGAAAGCCCGTGTGTTTTGAAAATGAGTTTTCAGTCCCACACACTTCAAAAAATTGAAGCACAAGTATATGGAGCACGAGCTTAGAGAAGTTTCAGGGGTTAAGTTAGCGAGAGATTATTCAGAGCACCGCCGTGCACTTGCACCAACATAAATGAAGGGTTAGATTGCATTAAATACACTTTTTGTTTATTAAAAATAAAGTTGATAATAAATATCAAGGGTTGAGATTACTTTATAAGGGTTGGGTCACTTACACCGTCGGTACATAGAATAATTTTCATAAGTTAGCCAAGATTTGAAATCCCAAAAATGTGGTTCACCTACCATATTTTAAAATAAGGGTTTTTATCATAGGTGGGGTCTGAACTATGTCTGACCGGACTGAATGGTACCTGAACTTTTAAAATGATCAAATAGGTACCTGAACTTCCAAAACCACATCATTAAGGTACTTCCGTCTATATTCCGTTAATCCTCCGTTAATTGCAGGGATAAATCAGACATTTCACCCAAATTGACCACTAAAATGACTGTTATAACCTCATCTGACATTTTGTCCATTTCCCTCCTTTCTATCTTAATTTCCCTCCAAAAAAATTGACTCTTCCCCCAACACTATTCATGTAAAACTTTTCATCAAGTTTTACCTCCAATTATTGTCTTTCGATAAATAATAATCAACATCTCAACATCAAGTTTTCTTGAATAATTTTTATTGTTCTTCAAAAATTAGCCTAACATAATGAAATACCAAATTATTCAAGTTTTACCTCCAATTATTGTCTTTCGATAATAAAATTAGCCTAACATAATGAAATACCAAAATTAGCCTAACATAATAAAACTTTTCATCAAATTTTACCTCTGATTATTGTGTTTCGATAAATAATAATCAACATCTCAACATCAAGTTTTCTTGAATAATTTTTATTGTTCTTCAAAAATTCTAACATAATGAAATACCAAAATAATTTTTATGTTAGGCTAATTTTTGAAGAACAATAAAAATTATTCAAGAAAACTTGATGTTGAGATGTTGATTATTATTTATCGAAAGACAATAAAATTATTTTGGTATTTCATTATGTTAGGCTAATTTTATTATCGAAAGACAATAATTGGAGGTAAAACTTGAATAATTTGGTATTTCATTATGTTAGGCTAATTTTTGAAGAACAATAAAAATTATTCAAGAAAACTTGATGTTGAGATGTTGATTATTATTTATCGAAAGACAATACTTGGAGGTAAAATTTGATGAAAAGTTTTACATGAATGGTGTTGGGGGAAGAGTCAATTTTTTTGGAGGGAAATTAAGATAGAAAGGAGGGAAATGGACAAAATGTCAGATGAGGTTATAACAGTCATTTTAGTGGTCAATTTGGGTGAAATGTCTGATTTATCCCTGCATTAACGGCGGATTAACGGAATATAGACGGAAGTACCTTAATGATGTGGTTTTGGAAGTTCAGGTACCTATTTGATCATTTTAAAAGTCCAGGTACCATTCAGTCCGGTCAGACATAGTTCAGACCCCACCTATGATAAAAATCCTTTAAAAGACGAGAGTAATTGAGCAAACAGCAGAAGTCTTGTTCAGAATCGAAAAGGAAAACCACGAAGTACCATAACCATCGGTGAAGGATAAGAAATGGGAACCAAATTTATCAAAGTACGTTCTTGCATATGCACAAAAAGATGCACCTTCTGACTATGAGATAGTTGCAATCTATACAGTATCAATATTACACAGAGATCTAAGGATTTTAACAAGGGCTAATCTGAAGGGTTGAAATATCAAATTCCAATTCCCATTATTTTACATAAGATTAATTACTACAACGGCTATCTAACTGAGGGACGTAGCATAGTGATTGAATAACCGTTCTGAGACACAATCTCAAAGGAATTCCCTAGTTCAGTTTCATAGCTGTCCTGGTTTCTTTGAGACAGTTGTGTTTCCAGACACTGCTTCAGTTCTCCAACAACTTTACTCATGGTTGGCCTTTTATTGGTCTCTGGAGAGACACATGCCATTGCTATTTCCACTACTTTCCAGGCAGAGCTGACATTGAATATTCCTTTTAACCTCGGATCCACAATAGTGTTAATGTCTCCTTTTGGAATGATTGATCCAACCCATTCATTGATGGCAATTCTCTCTCGTGTCCTTGAAACAGCAGGTCTACCCGTGATAATCTCCAGCAGTACAACCCCAAAGCTATAGACGTCACTCTTCTCATTGAACCTATTTAGTTGTTTATACCTTCAAGCCAACCATGCAACTCAAGTTTAGTTGAGAAATAAATGTGATGAAGAGAGGCTTCAGATCAGTTCGGATCAATGATCTGGGAAATGATTTGATGCAGGTCACATATTCATAAGATAAGCTTGAGATTTCATTATGAAAGAATGAATCATAATAGAACCGTATATTGACCAGTGTCAAGCCGCACATAAAGTCCTAAAGACCCCATTTCTGTCTGATATGTTGAACTGGGCAAAGGCCTGAGTTCAATTATTGATATAAATGGAACCCCAGAGCCTGTGTTCACCAGACAAACATGTATATATGTTGTGTTAGCTGGGACATTGTGTATGAGCTCCTTGGTTGTGGGATTAGAGGCATCGGTCAAACTCACTAAATCCCACAAATTAGGTCCAAGATGTAGTTCAAATTGTGGCAATTTGTTTTCTCCATCATAATTCCCATAAAAGAAGCTGGCTCTGATCAGATATCTGGTGGCACTTTCAACAATTATTTTGTAGCAGTTCCTGGTTCCTTGAGGGAAGCTCCTAAGAGACCAGTACGGCTGTTGGTAGTTGTTTCTGTTAGCAGGCAATACCAATTCTCTTTCACCAGTGTCTATGAAGGTAGCATCTGAAATGTAGTTAATTTCTGTTGTCTTCTCAGAATAGCTGGAGTTCTCCTGAATCCCACAGTCGATGCTAATGAAGCCTGAGATGGAGACATGTAAAAACAAGAGAGAAACCTTAGACATGTCTATACCTTTTTAAAGGGTGTCCATGACATACAAAACAGTAACGTACCTGTTTGATCTTGGGCATGAACTACGAGCATAAGAGCAAACCCAGCAATCAGTGGAAAGAGGAATTGCCTGAACGTCCCTGACATCATTATACTTGGTGAAACAAGACCCAATTTCATTGCCAAACAATGTCACTTTATACATGAAAATGATGCTGTTCACATTTCATTTCTTGACCTTGTAAAGCTGGAAGGTACGTGAAGGATCACTATTAATTTTGGACAACTAATCACATTAGCTACTGATCTTTACGTACATTATTATATGTAACATATATTATACGACAATCACGTATAATAACTTATCGTGATTGGTAGAACAAGTACATGAGCAACCAAGTCATGTATTTTGAAAAAGGAAAAGAAAATGGTGCTTTTAGCATTGCTGTTCTCAAGCACAAATATATAACTGGTCACATGAATCACATGAGGGAGCATTTTATAGGTTAGCTTTATATATATTGTTGGTTAATTCCCCAAAACTCAATGTCTTAGTGTTCATTGATAGCCTAAATGGAATAGGAGCCTATTGTTTGATCACTACCAGTTCCATGCCATATATTCAAGTTGTTTCTGTCCTTTCGTCGAACATATTCTGTGCACAATCCACCACAGCCTTTCAGATATCAAGAATCATCAGAGGAGCAAAGATTCCAGTTGCTGTCTCTAGATAAATATCAGATATGAAGTACGTATTAGTAAAGCATACGTACGTGCAAGCTCACAACCAAGACTATGTGCAATGTGAATTTGAAAGCATGTACGCATTTATTTCTTTAAAATTAACAAGATTAAATAAATGACCAAATTTCTGTTCATATGGAAAAAACTACCCATGGCTTCAATAATGAACAACTAGTGGCCGAAGCAGAAGAGATGTTGACAAAATTCCCGTTACTGGTTCAACTCGAATGATATATACCAACCTCTCTGAAATTATATATTGCAAGTAGAGTTGGCTGAAAAGGCTCATTAGTAATAGATAATCCATGATATGGATGGGTCAATGGGAATTGAAACATCCATAATGAATAATTTACACTGTTTTTCTCTTTGCCTCAATCCATATTTAGTTGCATGTTAATGTCCCATTAGTATTAATTATTAGAAGTAATGTGTACTTGGTTAATATTGCATCTTCCGAGCACCCGTTCATCTTATTATCATGGAGGAAAAAATCACTCAAGTTGCATTGATGAGGTAATTTTTTTGGACTGAAGTTAAAGATCCCAAATTCAGTTCCCACTAAATAAACATAAGTATTCACATTGAGCCAAAACAAAGGGTGAGGGAGTGTGAACTCTCATCTTGACCGTGAGGATATACCTATTTATATATATATATATTTATATATGTTTTGCTATTGGAACACATACAAGGTGAGGTGTTCGATGAACTATCGCAAAGGGGCATTTTAAAAGACAAGACCTTAACCACTTACACACGGCTGATTACAGTAAATTTCTTAACGTTTTTATCATGCCTATATATTGACAAACTCTATTGGCCGGCCAGGCCACTAGTGTTGTATTTAGGGTTGGCTCCCGTAATGTGTTTGATGCTGGCCGAGTTAAGTTACTGGTAAGATAACATTAGATGGAAGAAAGGTTACGTATGGTTGGTATGGATTGTAGATTTGTGGTTAACGAATACTCTTACAATTAGAAGTTTATTAATGTAGAATCAAAGACATGCGAAGAGTGTATGTTATAAAGAGCATATATATAAAACCTGCAGGGTTTTAACATATTCTAACCTGGAGGGTTGAAATAACACATCCGGCTTTTCACTGAAAAAATTCTGCAACCTAAAAGAATGATAAATATGTTAGTAGATGTGATAGTCAAAGGCTCCTTTTGGATTGCTTGTACACACAAGGCTTAAAAAAGCTGTTTGAATTTAACAAAAACCTTTTCCCAAATGGAGGTCCAAGCTTAAATGTGATAAGTAATCAACTACATTGAGTGAAAGTCAGAGTATCAGATAAATGACGCAATTTCAGCCCATGTGGATAAATTACCCATTGATATGATAAGGTTAGGGTGCTGCTATATTTGGGTTCCGTCGACAAGCTGCGCAGAAACTCAAAACCCAATAACAAGGCCGTATCGTGTATGTCTCAAACGCAAAAACAGAAAATCCCGTAAGCAAAAGCTCAACGATAGAGGAGGTTCCACCCTACCACACCGCCAGAAAAGAAAGAGAGCAACATTGCAAAGGCGAGGTGGAGGCTGCAGAGTATGCGCAACAAACAAAGAAAGAAAGCATAGTCGAGAAGTTGCATCTGTCATGCCTCTTAGAAGAAAGGGAGGGTGGAATGGAAGAGTTCTACGAAACAAGGTAGAAAGATCGCAATCGAAGTGAAGAAGGCAAAACTTTGCCTAGCTAGGTTTTGTGTTTGTTTTACCTACGCCCCTTTTTTCCCTTCTTGAGAGGACCTATTTCCCTTTTCTCTTTTGTGAAAAGGGAGGGCCCAAAAAGCCCACACCAAAAACAAAACAAAAAACCAAGAAACAGTTAAGACGTTGCGCCATCTTTATCCTCTTCAGACGAATGCCTATGAACTTTAGCTCAAGTTACAGGGACAAAATGAGTTTAATTTTTGTGTGCATGTTGGATCTAATTAAGATCCTACATTCATTTATCTGTAGTAACAAATCATATTTAATCCTTTTTGCTCCAAATACTATTTTGTTTGTTTAAGTGGAATCGCTCCATTCAGACTTTTTTTTTTTATCTCGGGTTGAGAGCATTTGAAGAAGGAATGGTCAATGCTGAAAATGAGTCTATTCAAATTCTAACTTGCTTTGTATGCACACAAAGTGGAGAAACTCCTGCAAAAAACCTATGCTACCATGTATAATCACTAGCTCCAAATACTTGAGCCATCAAGAAATGTGCAGCTGATACATATTGACCTGATAAATACTTTGCTCTGGACAATCGACCCCTTGTCATTTCGTTGAGTTTAGTAGACCATGACCTCCCTACCACCTATATTTGACTTGGCCATTTTTGCAAACACCTTCTCTGCACTCCAAAGAACCAATAATCTAACAATCTAATTTTCTGAAACTTTCTTTTCTCTGTTCTACAAGTATTTCACTAATGATACAGCAACTCATATTAACATAAAGAGGGTCTTCGGAAGGTCTTCTCGTCGACTCAACAAAATAGTAGAACAATTGGAGGAGTTTGAGTCACCCACACCCACAAACCTACAAAGCCCAATTTCTCAATGCTGCTTTTATAATCTCCAATTGCATAACTTGTGAAGAAAAGAAAAAAAAAAAAAAGCAACAGAACAACTCAGTGCAGCAACTAAAGTAAACTTTACCCAGTTTCAACTTTCAAGTGTGAATGGCTGCAAAATCTCCTACGGTAACGGAATACTCGCCCCCTTTGACTCCTCCATATGACTCACACCACTGCTGCTACCATTTTACACACTACTACAAAAATTAAATCAGACGACACCTCTCAGACGACGCATTATAGTTTTCCGTCGTCTGATTGATTTTTATTTTTTTGTTTCCGTCGTCTGATTGATTTTTATTTTTTTGGACGTTGTTTTTAAAAAATCCGTCTTCTGATATGGAATTATGAATTAGTTCAGAAGACGTATAAGGACAGAACCGTTGTATGACTCTAAAAAAATTGAGCGCCGAGTTTTCCACCATGTCATGTGGTGCCAAACCGCATCTCAAACCCCAAATTTTCCCCAACATGTATTAATCATACGACGATAAACAATAAAATTGTGGTCTAATTAAAATTTTCGACAGAAAGGAGGGAGATTTCCCTCCACAATTTTTCTCCAACTCCCCATGGTGGGAAGTCCAATTAATAGGAGACAACCCCTAAATTTAAATGGCTACATTCAGACCGCATTCTTACACAAATCTGTTGTGTGAGTCCTTGTCCAAATTGATAGGGCCTCACAAATCTGGCTGAAACCCTAACACTTGGAGCAAAAAACATAACAAAAATAACAAAATCTCTCGACAGCTAGCGCCTCGCTCTATTTTGACTCGTCTCACTATCGATAGATCCCCAGAAACAAAACCCTCTCTTGGTCGCCTCACTCTCGAACGTCCCAAACCAAAACCAGAATCCTCACTTTCCCAAACCCTCATTCTTCTCTCTATCTCGACAGACCCAAACCAAAACGAAAATCCTCACTCTCTAGCCAAAACCTCACTCTCCTAAACCCTCATTCTTCTCTCTAACCAATCTCATCTCTCTGCGAATGGGATTGAGCCGATTCCCTTGGAGCGAAGCATTGTTGGTCAGTTTAGCCTCTCCGACTGGTTCCCGTCGCACCCAGCTGCAGGCCGAGACTGAGTTGTTTCTTTTTCCTGTCGCACCCAGCTGCGAGACCGAATTGTAGGTATCAAAATCGTTTCTTTCTGTTGATTCTCTTCTATTCTGTAACTGGGTTCCAATTATTGCGTCTTGTTTTCACTTGGGTCCTCTCAAGTTTTGATCTTTTTGTTGTAATTATCATGGGGTTTTCTGGAATGGAGAAGGTAAAGTCAACCCAAGACAGAAATGGGTATCTGGAATACCCGGCGAATTGATGAAAATAATAGAATAGATTCTTTCTACTGTTTGATTGTGGGTCGTTGTGTGTTGATTTTAGTTAGATATGATGGATGCTGTTGTTCTTGATTCTTTCTGTTAATGTTTATATAATATTAATATTTCTGTTGATCATATTCAGTTTGGATTGATGTTTGGAAGCTCATTTCTTTGTTCATCTTTTGTATTTGATATAAGATATGCCTGCAAATGACTGGTTTAGCTGCAATAGTAGTAGTTGGAGCATCCATGGGTAAGTTGGTTTACATCCTGATGAATATTCATTGCCTATTTGATTGTGAGCCTTTCAATTTTGATCCTCTAGGGTATTCAACAGTTGTTCTTGTGCTATACTGGCACGTATTGTTTATATGTTGGGCAACCTGAAGTTAAACACTGAGCTTCCATTAGTAAGATGTAGAGGGGGTCTATTATTGGATATTGAATATCTTTTATGATATTTTTTGCTGGGTTTGTGTCTATTTGGTTATGGATTTTGTTTGGGATTGTTGCTGTTTTCATTAATTTCAAGTGTTTGTTCTGTTTCCAAAGGTGAATGTCAATCTGCTCTTTGGGACCAATCTCATGATACAGATGAATGTGAATCTGCTCTTGAAGCCCGGTATCAAATAGGGTCATGTAAGTAAGCATTACTTGCTGTACTCTTTAAAAACGGATTATTTGGTGTGGAAAAAATTTACTTGCTCCTTAAGAACTCAATACTTATAGATGTTGTTTCTGGATGCTCTTACCAATGCAAGGAGCACAATTGCTACTGTCAAGCTCACCACCAACTGCAAGACTTGTTATCTATTCTGCCTTTGATAGTCAGGGACATGGCAGACAACTAGTCAGTGCTTTAGTATCTGTTTCAGCAAAAGAAAGTTTGGAGCCACAAGCTTTAGGGATTGAGTTCTATGACTCTCCCAACAGGTTTCTGTTCTTGAAAATGTGTATTGGAAGCAACTTGGAATTATTGCTATTGAGTGGCTCATAATACTCAGGTAGCTTAATTAATAACTTTCTTATTTTCAACATTTTATGTGATGATAAGCTGGATTCAATTCTATTCAAATTCAAAGTTGAATTAGTTTGGAAGACACATTCAATCAATCTTACTCGATCTTTCTGTTGAGAATACCTATTGAAGATATATTTTTTGGTAATTAAGAACTATTACATATGTAGGTGTCAAGTGCCACAGCCACCTTCATCATGACATTCTCTTCATCCATGTCAGTGGTAGAATACTACCTCCTGAAATGATTTCTGATTCCCTATGGTAACTATCCTGGCCTTTTGACCATTTTTCTGTTAATGCATTGATGAATAATATAATGTTTTGAATACAACTTTATGTTTTCAATATAATATATATATATATATATATAAGAGCATTTATAAAGTTCAAGACTTGGAAAATGATGTCTGATGACATTTCTAGAACAATTATTTTTTTGCTGAGTGCGCTCCAACTTTTTTGATCTTTGTGCAATGATTTGGTTTACAATTATCTTAGTGGTACAATACCAGCAAAATGGGGTTCAATGCAGTTAACTTCAATTTGAGCTCTCTCAGTTTTGTTGATCATATACTTTGAGTTGATTGTTCTTGTTCTACCCATTAATTAGAAGGCCTGTGCAGCTCTCTTCTTGTAAATCACTTATTAGGGGAGATTCCAATGGAGCTGGCAAATACTACCACTCTCACATACCTGTGAGTTTTATGATTTTTCTCAGTTATTGATCTTGTAGATTGGGTCGGCTACTGTCATAATTTGTTTCTAGTATCAACAATGTTTCTTTTGTTTTGAAATAATCAGGAGTCTTGAAGCAAATCAAATCTCTGGAGTTGTTCCTCCTCAGCTTAGGAGTTTAATCGACTTGGAAGGTTTGCAAGGAACATTTTTCTTTCTGGGGGACTTTGAGTCTTGACTTTTCAATACTTTGTTACCATTGTGGAAGGATGAATGATAATTAAAAGTTGTTGCTTTTGTATTGTAATTTCAGGATATTGTCCTCCAATTATTTGACTGGAAACATACCAGAGACATTCGCTGGGCTAAGAAATCTAATAGACTTGTAAGTTTTTTCTGCATTCGAATTGCTTTTCTTATAATGTGCAAAAGTGGTTTACATGCCAAAATAAGTAGGCTCACATCAAGGAGAGGAAGAAGTGAAGCCTTTAAAGAATCTGTCTCACATCAAGGAGCTTGAGGAAGAAGTGAACCCTTTAAAGAATCTGTCTCATCCATACATTGTTGTGAGTATAGGACCACCTTTTATCTATTTCGGCTCTTGAGTTTATCACTTTTCTGACTTTGTACTTCCTTTGGTTTCTCTTAAAGATATCTGCTTACAGTGAGGGAGGAGGAAACATTGTTGCCGAGGTTTTGCACTCTCCTCCAGCTAAATCTATCTGCTCAGGTACTTGAACTGATGGCTGGTTATACATTACTTAATTTGAATCTTCTTTCAGCATGAGTCTTGATGTTATTTGGTTAGATGGTTGTTGAAGGAAAGAGATATGACATTGATTATGATTTTTTGTATATATTGCCAGACTAGAATGAGATTTTTGGGGACTGTTTTTCACAAGTGAAATTATTTAACCACTGCTCAGGTACAATTCAATCATGTCTTTCATTTACTCACATATATTGTTAGACAATTCATTTTAGTACTTGTGATTCAGATGAGTTAGTAGAGGACAAAAGTTTATATAGTCGCTGATGGAGTACTTTTCTGGAAATGCATAATTTAGATTAAAGTGTGTGCATTGTTTGCAGGAATGGGAAACTTTGGTTCCCACAGCACAAATCTCTTCTCGGCAAAGAAGGGAAGACCCTGGTTCCCCAAGTGCTTTTGGATAGAGTATTGGCTGCCCATTCTTACTGGTGCCAACACCAGGCTAAGCAGATGGCAAGCACCAGGTTTGTGTGTCCCAAGGATCACAAAGAGTACCTCGACTTGTAGACATCGAGCTGCAAGGTACTCGTCATTGTATGATGTAGAAAATAGCAAAAGTTGACAGATACAGAGAAAGAAGACAAATGTACAAATGACCCTCCTAAATTTGTGATATTTGGGAATACTCCCTATTTGATATCAATTTACTCAACTCATTTTACATATGGTGGGATTTGAATTTAATTTAATTGTTATATATTTTGTAACTATTAGACAACAAGAATAAATGAAAAGCATTGTCCAACATGTTAATGCATAAAGACAAAAGCTCAATGTGTCTCTTCACACCACATTTTTTGTCAAAAGAACTCTCGAATGTATACAATAGTCACGATGGCTACAAGATAAAAACTGTCGTCTGAATAAAAGTCACACAACGGTTATAAAATAAATCGACGTTTTAATTGCAATCACACAACGGTTGCGAAAGCTGCCCGTTGTCTGAATAACAGTCACACAAAGTTAATGCTGTCGACAGGCTGCCAGCATGCTGTCGACGTGCTGCCGGCATGCTGCCGAGCCCTTCACACGACGGTTCCCTACAATCGACTTTCATCAGACGGCGCCTTGATATACGACGGTTTGTCTCTATATCATGACGGTTTTTAGCCGTCGTCTGATTCAATTTTTGTAGTAGTGACATAATTCTCAGTTGACCCATTTCTTCCACCACATCACCCTCAATCTCAATTTCACTCTCATTACCACTCCCATTCCCATTGCTGGCCTCCAAGAACCCAGCAATCTCCAACTCACTGTGGTTATCATCGGATTCCAATTGCCGTTCACAAGAGCAATCCTGGCCGGCCCAAGAAGCTATGAACTTGCAAAAATCGATCTTGGACTAATACGCTAGAATTTCTACTACGGACCAAGAAGGAAGAAGAAAGAAGAAAGAAAGAGAAAGGCAGATAGAGAAGAACCGTCCTCAGTTCAGAAAAAAAAAAAAAAAAAAAAACCCTTAATTAACCATATTCTCTTTTGATTTTACGATAATAGAGGACAAAAGTAGTTATTAAGGTTGTAATTTTGATAATGCTTCGATATTTTACTAATAAAACAACAAATTGTAGTAAAAAGTGGTGATTTAGTTGTAATAAGTGTTAGTACTTCACTATTACAAGTTTTTAAAACTACTTTACTAATAAAACAACAAATGTATTGCTATAATGGTAAAACTTCATATATTTAAGTAAATTTTCATTGAGTCCTTTATCGTGTAATAAGGTTGTCTATTTTGTAACTACTATCCTTTAGGAGTTATTTACTTATTTGACAATGTGTTTTCTAGATTTTACAGCAATTGAGGTCCAAAGTAGTAACCAAGGTTGTATTTGTGGTAATTCTTTAATATTACACGTCTGAGAACCATTTGACCGATGAGACAACGAATTGTTGTAGAAGTAGTAATCAAACTCTTATTTGTGGTAATTTTTTATATTACAAGTCTGAGAACCATTTTACTAATGTGACAACGAATTGTTGTCAAAGTGGTAAAACTTTATGTATATATTGTAAATGAGGCGCGAGTCCTTAATTGTGTATTAAGGTTCTCTATTTTGTAACTAATACTTTTCTTGTGTAAATCTCATCATCCATGAGAGAATTACTCGTTTGACAATGCATTTTACTATAAATTACAACAATTGAGGTATAAAGTGGTAGTTATGGTTGTTTTTATGATAATTACTTGAAATATGATTCCATTTACAAAAAAAAAAAAACGATCACTTTACCAATGTTCCAACAAATGTTTTGTTTATATTGTAAATAATCATATTAGACCTAAAACTTTTCAAGTCCTTATTTTTGTAATTCAGTTGTTCTTTTTGTAATTAGAGTCCTTTAATTCTTTTGTAAATTATATCATTGATGAGACATTTTACAACAAACGACCACAGTAGATGTATTTAGTGATAATTATAGTTGTAATCAAAGTAATTACTATATTTACGATATTCATTACAAGTTTTTGAACGATTTACGTATAAAACAATAAATGAGTACTTTAGTACGCTATTTTTTTTTTAGTACACATGTTAAATTATAAGTGGATAACATGTTGACCTGTACAACAGGTTTCACCAACTAATTCAATTTAATATATATTTATTAAAAAGTTGATGTAATAGTATGACAAATATCAACACACCTTAGACTTCCCCTGCAGATGAATAATTGTGAAATAAAACCAGGAGCAGGCATCAAATTCTCCCACCATACATAATACAGATTATTATTATTATTTTTTTTTTGTTAAACCCCGACGAAGCGAGGATAATTTATTAAAAAAGGAAAAGAAGAATAGTAAAGTAGGAGGGGCCTAAATCATAGCCCACCTGAAACAAATAACCAACCTATAACTTGCAAGTTGCAACTAACGAAGAAAACTAACAGAATCGAAAGTTTGGAAGCCCCAACCAATCGCTATTACAAAAAGAGAGAGCCGAATCAGGGGGCAAGTCCCACCACGTCAAACCTGGTGAATTTATCCCTGCATTTTCCAAAGCATCTGCAACTCGGTTACCTTCACGAAAAATATGAGAAGAGCGAAACTGCATCTGCGAAATCCGGTATAAGCAGTTCCTCCACATAATACAGATTAGTAGACATTGTACATCAAGACATTATTTTGTCAACAAAATTACTACAACTACCTTACTGAGGGACGCATCATAGTGATGGAGTTATCTTGAGACACCACATCAATGGAACTTCCTAGTTCAGTTTCATAGCTGCTGAGGTTTGTCAGATTGAGTTGTGCTGCCAAACACTCTTTTAGTTCCATCACAACATTGCTCATGACTGGCCTCTTGCTGGCCTCTGCAGATACACATGCCATTGCTATCTCAACAGCTTTCCAGGCAGAGTTGACATTGAAGTTTCTCTCTAACATCGGATCAATGATACTGTAAATGTCTCCTTGCGGAAGCATGAGTTCAACCCATCTACTAATGTGAGTTCTCTCACCATTTGTTCTAGAATTAATAAACAGGTTGACCAGTGATAATCTCAAGCAGTACAATCCCAAAGCTATAAACATCACTCTTCTCATTCAGCCTGTTTGATTGATGGTACCTTCAGCCAACCATACATCTCAAGTTTAGTCAGCATGTTTGATACTAATTAGACCAAGAGTTGCCTCATATATATAAACAAATGAGGCACTGTGGCATTAATTGGCATTCAAAATTTCGGGATGTACACTAGCAAGAAAGGAAAAAAAAAAGGAATAAAAACTTACTCAGGGGCCAGGTAGCCAGGAGTCCCAGCAACACCTGTAACTATATGAGTCCCATCACCTGGAGCAAAGTTTCTTGACAGGCCAAAATCAGAGAGTTTAGCTTGGAACTTTTCATTGAGTAAGATGTTTGTTGATTTTACATCTCTATGGATCATAGGTGGTTTGCAACCATAGTGTAGATACTCCAATCCTGCAATTCAGAATTATGTTTGTCATTTCTCACAAGCTAAAAAAAGAAAGAATTCAAGAAAAAAAAAGATAAAAGATTCTAGTTAATTAGCTAAGAATTATGTAAATCAGTCCATCAGTTGCAGACCTTGTGCAGCTTCTGTTGCTATTTGAAGTCTTCCTTCCCAAAATTGAGAAGGAAGATGTGCTTGAAACTTTAGAGCACGAGCCACTTGAAGAATGTGGCGGTGTTTACGCTCCACAACCCCATTTTGTTGAGGCGCGTAAACGCAAGAATGTTGAAAAACGACACCATTATCATTAAAAAAAGAGCGAAGCGATAGAAACTCACTTCCGTTATCACTACGGAAAGTTTTAATGCGAGAGTCAAATTGAGTGATAGCATAGCTAAAAAAGCCTTTAATGAGTGATTGGACTTCATCTTTATGGCGCATTAAAAATATCCAAGTAAAACGTGTATAGTCATCAACGATAGTGAGGAAATAATGAGCACCAGAAAGAGAAGGAAATCGATATCGTCTCCAAATATCACAATGAATAATTTCAAATGGCTTGACAGAAGAAATAGTACTAGTAGGAAAAGGAAAGCGACTTTGCTTAGCCAAAGGACATATGTGGCAAGCATTATTGGATGGAATGGAAACATGTAAAAAATTCTTAGCAATGAAACCTAAACAAGATGAGGACACATGCCGTAAGCGGAGGTGCCATAGATCAGTAGAAGTGGTGGTTAGATGACAAGTCGGGCGCGTGGAGGAAAAAGAAGGACTGTTCATGGAATGCTCCGCCGCTAGTGCCACCAAATAATATAAGCCATTGCGTTGTTCACCCAAACCAATCGTCCTCCTCGTAGCCAGATCCTGCAAAACACACCAATATGGGAAGAAAGTCACCAAACAGTTCAATCCTCTAGTCAATCGACTAATGTACAATAAATCGACTTTGAATTTAAGCACAGATAGCACATCATGAAGATAAAAAAAGGTACTCAGAGGTATGGGCCCTTTAGCAACAATGTTAACTTTATCTCCACTAGGCAATAGAACAGATGGTAATGGGCAATTATTTTTATGCAATAATTGCGTAGATGAAGTAATATGATCTGTCGCACCGCTATCAATGATCCAATTACGGAAAACAACCTTGGACAAACCTGGTTTGGTTACGGCATTTGCTTTGGGACTTGAGTTTGAACTTGAATTGGGCTTCGAGGTGGGATTATTGAGAGTAGCCATAAACTGTTTGAACTGGGCTTCAATAAGTGTTACCGTCGGCCCATTGTCAACTTCAGCAGCTTTGCTAACCTGATTGGCCGAAGGCTCTGCTACTCTTGATGGCTTTGAAAAACCAGTGCCTCGTCTTGCTTTAGGGTGACCTGGAGGATACCCAATCAACTGATAGCAAGTTTGTACCCAATGGCCTGGATCTCCACAGTAGGTACAATGTGGTCTCCCCCTGCCAGAGACTTGTCGTCGTTCTGTATCAACATGACGCCCTCCCTTCCTGTGACGCAAAATTGTGATTTGGACGCTGGGTTTGCCTATCATTCTTCTCAAAACGTCCTCCGCTGCCTGAATTGAAATTGGGTCATCCATAATTGCGCACTGCCATTGCTGCGCTTGAGGATGAATCTGCAAGGGGATGAGAAACACAAAGAGAACATTGTTTCTCATCCTAAGAGACCGCTGCATATGCCTTACGGACTGTTGGTAAAGGAATCATCAGAAGGATTTGCCCGCGAACAGAGCTGTAAGTATCATTCAACCCCATCAAGAATTGCATGAGTCTTTGTTGTTCTGCCTGTGGTCCACGAGATATCTCTGAACAGGTAGCTAATTCATCCCATAGACCTTTCAATTTTGTGTAATAAGCCGAGACTGACAATTGCTCTTGTAGGAGACAAGCGATTTCTCTCTGGATCTCAAAGATTCGAGGAGCGTTACCTTGAGAGAACCGCTCACGAAGGTCTTCCCATACTTCGTGAGCGGTAGGATAGTAGATGACACTATTGGTGATTTCTGGATCAATAGTGTTGATGATCCATGAATGAACCATATCATTGCAACGCGACCAGGTCGCATATCCTTCTGGGTCTGTCTCTTCTGAGGGAGCTGGTATTGTGCCATTCACGAAACCCAGCTTGTTCTTGGAATTCAGAGCTAGAGTCATAGCCCTTTTCCATCCTGCATAATTATCTCCATTCAGGGGTTTAGAGACAAGAACTAAACCTGGATGATCTGAATGATGGGTGTAATAGGGATTAGAAAGGTCTGATTTTGACATCTCCGATGTAGGTGGATTGGAGGAGTCGGCTTTTGACTTGCCATGTTCTTTGGGTGTTGGTTGGAGGACATCGTCGTTGCCCATGTTGACTGGAACGATGAGAGAATGAGGATTAGGCTACATGAGAAGCTAGAATGCAGTAGATGAGAAGAGTCAGGATCTAGTCCTGCTCTGATACCATGAAAGAAGGAGAAATCAATAGGCTGAAGAGATATTTTCATTGATGCTGAGACGTTACTTTTATACAAGAGTAATTACAATCAGCTCCTACAAGTCAGGAACAACCTAGTCACAACCTAAGGTACTTAGAAGGAAAGTTACAACTATTACAAAAGCTTACATATAGGATGATCTGCTATAATACAAAAGATATGACAGAAGATTAGGTGGCGTTCGGTAACGTTTTCAAGTCATCTTTTTCATTTTATAAAATGAAAATGGCTTGAAAATGCATTCGTTGGTCTGTTTTCAAAAATGCAGAAAATAATTTTTGAAAATAATTTTTTATTTTACTCGTAAAACAGGAAAACGACAAATAGACATTTTCACATTTTCCTTCTCATATTTTAGAAAACATGGAGATATATTTTCCAAAACAAAGAAAAAAAAGAATGTGCTCTCTTCTTCCATATTCTCACGTCACTATCTTCTTCTCAGGTCTCTCTCTCATCTCTAGTCGCTATCTTCTTCTTAGGTCTCTCTCTCATCTCTAGTCGCAATCTTCTCTCGTTTTTGAAAATTGTTTTCGGAATAAGCTACCGGACACATTTTCGGATCTCAAAAATCCAATCTTGTTTTCTCGTTTTTATTTTCAAAATTGATTTTTGAAAAATCATTTTTAAAAACGTTACCGGACAAGCCCTTAGTTTCCTTACAATTTTCTGCCGGGAGTCCACAATCTATGCTAATGAACCCTGACACATACGGATCATCTATATGTGTTATCGATAGGAGATGAAGAGAGGCCTAGCTTTGGCCTGTATAAAATATAAATGCATGTATATACATATACTTTAAATTATGTTGATAACTAACATTTTCCTTATAACAGGGAACTCATACCTGATTGATCCTGGGCATGAACTAGGAGCTTAAGATTAAGAGCAAAACCACCGAGCAGTAAAGCTGCAAAGACCAACAAATGCTTCAATGTCCCCCACATCCTTGATTAGACTTGGTGCAAAACAAGAAGCAATAAAGTAAAAGCCATTTATGGTCAGTGGATATCGCATCAGCATATAGAAGCAAATCTTTTCTGAGTCACGTCTATATGCCTTTCGTCAGGCCACGTTGTTGTTTGCTCAAGTCATTGAAACCAGAGTACATTTCCAAATCAAAGAATATTATATAGAGGAAAGATCGGTGAGCGATGGTCATGATCAACAGATCCACATTTGAGTCTTTGACACAGTCTGGATTGGAACTACAGACTGTACAGCCAAGTCAAGGTACGTACGTACGTACATTCATCCAAAAATACATAAAGAAACTGTGGTATATCTAGTTCATGATAGAGTTAGGTAGCGTGATCTTTGGCCAATTGAAAAGCCAAATTAAGCAAGGAAGTACATTCCACAAACAAGACAATTGACCTAGCTATAATAGGAGAACATGCAGCTTGCTACCAAGTTGACAAGCTAGCTGAAGACCTTTTCTAGCAACCAAATAAGAAATAGTAATTAACAAATTAAACCTGTCAGAGTTCCCCTAAATGATACACCAAGTTGCAATCCCACATCTAAATGCTATAGTTTAATGTTTAGTTAGCAGAGTCAAATCAATGCATGGTGTTGTCCTTTAGTTGGAGGAGCCATGATCATTTTTTTTTCTTTGGTAACAGTTGGACATATCAAATTAAGCAAGAGCAATCTAAGCAAGCCCCTCATGTATAGATTCTGATAGTTTAAAATATTTCAGTAACACTTCGGTTACGCCCAGGGCTATACCACCCAACATCATGTCCCAAAGAACCAAGCCTATGGACCACAATATTATTTAAGGCTGCATTTCAAATATCAATAGAGCCAGGTCAACCAGGCTTGTATCATCTTTAAACCAGTGAGGACATAATAGAACGCACACTGACGACGCACTAGAGTGATCGGACCCCTTGGCCTACCATACCCCTTCTTCTCCCTAGCATCCATCTTGACCCGCACCTCCACCGGGACCAACTCAAGGCCATGGCGGCTCCTCTTCGGAGTCGGAGTGTCTTCAGTTTCCTCTTCCCGGCCTCGGTAATTGGAGCACCACAGAACTTCTCACTACACCCATTAGGGATGGGTATGACTCTCATAACCCAAAGACCCATGGCCCACACGCAGCCCATTGCCTGAAGGCCCAGCAGCACCTATTTTGAAGCTTGGTTCTCCCGCCAAGAACCACAGCGGGAACCTGTTAATAATAGGGTTAATTACATATAAGTGCATCTTTGATTGTTTTTTTAGCCATAAGGCCACCAACTAGTTTTTTCCCTCATAAGGCCACTAGACTAAAAAAGTTGTTATATTTTAGATATTAAAAACCAACATATTTACATAAATGCCACTAGAGTACAAAATCAACAATTATTCTCTCTCTCCTCTCCGGCGAGGTCACTGACCAACTCCGGCGGGTCTCCGGCCGACCTCCGGCGAACTCCGGCCGACCTCCGGCGGATCTCCGGCCAACTTCCGGCGAACTCCGGCGACCACAAAAGCTACTGTCACTGACACCAAAAGCTACTGTGGCTAGCAACAAAAGCTACTCTTATGAGATTTTTAGCCACCTCCGGCGAGGTCACAAAAACTACTATCACTAGCAACAAAAGCTACTGTCACTAGTAACAAAAGCCACTCTAGTGAGATTTCCGGCAACCTCCGGTGAGATAACAAAAGCTACTATCACCAACAACAAAAGCTACTCCTTACTAAAAAAACCTATGCTCCCCAAAACGAAAAAGCTACTATCTCCACCTACAAAAGATACTATCACCAATACCAAAAACTACTCTCATCAGCAACAAATGCTACTCTCACCAACACCAGAAAACTATTCTCACAAACACCCAAAACTACTTTCACCAACAACAAAAGTTACTGTCACGAACACCAACGAGCTACTCTCACTAACATTAGAGAGCTACTAACATAGGTACAGAAATCTACGATCACTATGATGGAAAACCACTATACTAGTTACAGAGAGCTACTGATTTGAAAAAATAAATCTATTGACATTAGCTTGAAAATATACTAACATAGACACATAAAGCTACTATCACAATATTGAAATGTCACTAGAACAATTACTTGGAGCTGCTAAATACAGAATGTTACTATAACATACATACAAAGTTACTGTGATCAGTAATAAAAAGCTACTAACACAGATACAGAAGGCTACTATAAAACATGTATAAAGCTACTGGACCATTAATAAAAAACAACTAACATAGGTATATAAAGCTACTATAACACGTACAAAACTACTGAACCAGTAATAAAAAACTACATAGGTACTGCAATTTCAAGCTACTGGACCATCAATCAATACGTGATGCAATTTCAAGCTACTGGACCATCAATCAATACGTTATGCAATTTCAAGCATTTAACAACTTCTAACACTATAAACAACATCAAGTTTGTTCATAGCCCAGGGAGTTTCAACCATTTCAAAAACAGTAGTAGCAATATATGATTCAAACCACAAATCTATAAGAAAATCAAAAAATTAGCACAACGAACCATAGAACAATCAATTCCGGTGAGCTATATTCCGGCGACGTTGTCCTCGCGCGCGGAGACGGTGAGAATCTACTCCGGCTTGTCTCCGTTTGGTTCGGCTTCGACTGAGAAAGGTGATGGAGATGGAATCGACAACAGCATAGGCGATGGCGTTGAGGAAGGGTGCTGCCGGAGCCGAGGCTGAGATCCATCATGCATCTGAGATCCATTTCGTGCGTCCGAGAACTAGTCGCGAAACGGCTAGTCTGTCGGGATTCAGTTCCAGTCGCCGACGTGATGGTGGAAAGGAGTGTTTCGCCGGAGAGAGAGAGAGGCAGAGGAGAGAATCGGAGATCTGGTTCCAATCCGCGTCGTGCATCAGAGATCCAGTTCGTGCGTCGGAGATCCTGTCGTGAAACGGAGGAGAGAGAGAGAGAGCACCGTGCAGGAGGTTTGCCGGAATCGGAGGCGGAGACCAAGCCGTGAAGATTTGTGATCGACGAGGGAGAGAGGGGGAGCAGAGAGAGAGAAAATGTGACCGTGGAGAGAGAGAGCGATCACATATCGATAAAATTGGGTCTGTTAGGTAGGAAGGGTAAAATTGTCAAGAAAGAAATAGTTTAGGGATGCTGGTGGCCTTATTTGTACAATAAAATTTAGATGGCCTTATAACTAATTAAAGTTTCAAATTGACACTTGTATGTAATTTTCTATTAATAATATGGCAGTTTGTATGTCAACTAATCAATCGAGCAATTATACACTACAACAAAACTATACTTTACGACACACATTTTACGGCGCAAATTTGTCCTGTGTTGTAAAAGACTGTCATTTATGAGAATATGTTTATTCAGGTCATTCACGGCGTGCATTTTATGTATGTCGTAAATTTAGTTATCTATTAACGGCGTGCATAAATATGTATGCCGTAGATGAGTTATTTTACTAGTTTTTTACGATTTACTTTTGGGAACTTTTATTCATAGCTCCAAAATTGGTATTTGGATCTCTCTCAAAAAAAAAAAATTAAATTTTGGGAGCTGCAATTCTAAATCTTCAAAAACTGAATGAGGCTTAACTATTGATTTTTGAAAGTATAAATAGAATCTAAAAAAAAAAAAGGTTTTTCTTGATTTTATTGGACGATGAGCATTATAGGAAAATTAGAGAGGTGTAGATAACAAATTGGTTATTTGTAAAAGTAAGTTGGAGGTCCAAATGCCAAATTTGGAGATATGAATAGAAGCTTTCTTTACTTTTTTAGAGCAACTCCAACAGCTTCCCTATCATTTATGTATTATAGGGAAGCAAAAGTCAAAGCTTTAGCATTTTTTTCTTCTCCAACTCCAACAGATTCTCTATTTTACAGCAATCTCTAAAATCTTCATAATTCTTCCTTAAATTTTAGAGATTGCTGTAAATTTAAGTAATTTGGTTTTTTCTTTCCTCATTATCTCTAAAATAAGGATAGTTATATGGAATCTATTGAAACAAAAGAGACTAATTTTTCCCAAAAATAGAGAAAAATCAAAATATGAGGAATATGTTGGAGCTCCTCTTAGCATGCTGTAAATAAGTTAGAAAATATTAAAATTTTTTTTTAATGAAGTATATTAATTTTTTTTTATTGAGAAAAGAAAAAAGAAAAAAAGAGAGGATAAATGGAAGAAGACCGAGCTCATGTCGTAAAAGTTCTTGGAATCCCTTCGCTCACTTCGTCTCAGAACCTACTCTACTGTCACTTCCGGCTCTCGATTTTCAGGTCAGTTACTCAATTCTCTCTTTGAATTTTTCGGATCTGAATTTTGAAATTGCTCGTTATGGCTCGTTTACAGGTCGAGGAAGGTCTCGCTGACCTTGTCGCCGGTGAAGGAAAGGACGGGGATGGTGGCGGTTAGGGTTAGGGTTAGGGTTAGGGGTCGGTTGTCGCCGCCGAGGCTGAATCCAAGCCGGCTTCTGATTCCGGGAAGCCGTTCAGCGTCATCGTGGAGTTTAATAACTGGCGGAAGCAGCCTCATTTGGCTGAGGCCGTGGCGGCGATTCGGGCCTTGGCGTCTGTTATAAGTTCCAGCGAGGCCCTGATGGAGCTCGAAATTGAGCTCAAGAAGGCTTCTGATTCCCTAAAGGTGACTCAATTTCTCAGCCCTAATCTGTGTTCTGATTCTTTGATTGGCAAGTAAAGTAGTTCATGTGCTAGTTCAATTTGGGAAAAGTTATTTTAGCTTGGAAATCAATGTGTAATTGAAATTTGTGGGTTCATGAATCCTCTACTGAAATTGAAATTTAGCCGTGTAATTGAAATTCTCTTTTTTGGGTTTTGGCTAGCTAAAGTTTTCGTATTCATTATTCCCTGTGAATTCTGTTGTGCATTTCTCTGGAAAGTGAAATACGTAAATATTGCAATGGTGACCATTCTGAAGAATGTGACAAATATTTTATCAGCACTGGGAGAATTATTTACTTTACTCACCATTTCACAGAAAACTGCAAGCACACTTAAGATCAGATACATTCTTCCATACAGATGAAATGTATATACTTGTATATTCTTAGTGGAGTTCTGATCTCTTTTTTCTTCATGTATTGCAGATTATCCCTGCTATCAGCAGTGGCATTACAGATATCTCCTTTGACACTGTAGGCTATGCTTGGCAATTTTCAAATTGCATACTAACAGCAAGCTACTCGGTAAGCAGTAATTGTTAAGTTCTGGAGATCAGTTTAGTTTTAGTGTGGTTTGGAGTTCTGTATGCATGAGACTTTTCTCGTTGTGATAGTTCACTCTTGCTTTTACAGATAATAACTTTTGGAAATGTTGAAAAGGTACATTTACTGCTGGTAAATGCAAACTTAACGCTGAATTCATGCTTTGTTGCAATAAAAAACTTGCATTTATTCGTACATTTATCACAATAATGCAAAAGTTTTTGTCACAATGATGCATTTATTCGTACAACCAAAACTTTTGGAAAATTTTCTGTGTCGTAAGTTTTTTATCCAAGAATTTGTTGCAATTGCGTTTTTTATCTTTCTTTCTTTACAAAAATCTTCCAAGTGGAGGTTTTGCCGCGGTCTAGTCTGACATCAAACTTTGAAACGTTTTCCCATTTCTTAGCTTATGTGTGTCAAAAGGTTTGTGCTTTGGAGAACGAATTCTGAAAATCGAAGTTTAATTAGGCTCTATTTGATTTCCCAGATTGACATTGGTGAAGGGAGTGGAGAATTCAAATGCCTGCCAGGTCCTGCACTGTATTTGTGAAGGTAAATGAAATTTCTCCTTTTGTTTCACTTTTCTTTTTTCGCCTGAAGTTGAGTTGAGTTTATTCTTATGACTTTGGGTTTTAACTAAATTTTAGATCTGAGCTATTTTGGTTTGGTGATTTTGTATTTCAAAGGATCATAGGCATCCCTGGACTCCCATCTTTGGTTTAGGGGCTTGAGGTTGGATCTCAATTTTGCATGCCCCTGTCTTGGTGCCCCAGATTCGGAACACAGTCACATAGGAAAACAAGGTAGACTATTGATTCTATTTGTCCCTTTTCTGATCTTCTTCTAATATTGTGTGTAGGAGAAATTTGATAAACTGCGGCCAACTTCACTAATGCTTGTCATTCCTTGTCTTTGTAGGCTCTATGATGTACGACTTCTTTATGGGAAATGGTTGGCATGTGGCATCATATCAGCCCATAATCAGCCCCTTCAAGGAATCATGTAATAAATCTGAAGACAATTCTAATCTAGCTAGCATGTTCTATATTTGAAAACCAGTTTAATTATACTAGGATTTTGTAATATGAAGTTATTTAATTGATATAATTTATTACATAAATGCTTTTGTTTACTATGCTTGAATGAAGATATCTTTTATGGCGCGCAAAATGGTCTTTTATGGCACACAAAATCAAAGTTGTAAAACATCCTTCACGGCACTCAACAGAGTATTTTACGACATGCAAAATGGTCTTTTACGACACACAAGAAATGTTTTTACGGCGCATATTTTGTGTCACAGGAGAAATTTATTTTATTACGATATGGTCTTTTACGACACGCTTTTTTATGTCGTAAAGTTGTCTTTTACGGAATACATTATGTGTTGTAAAATACCAGTTCTATTGTAGTGATAGTATAATTTTTTTTTTTTTTGACAATTAATCTGTGCCTTGGCATTACTCTTTTGACGAAATATATTCTGATGTATTCATGTTATCAGTTGAGGTTGGCACAATGAAACACTTGAGAGAACGTACTGAAGCATCACAAGTGGTCTTGAAGCATCAGAATCACTAGTTCTTGAACTTGCAACTTTGCAATATTATGAGAACATTGAGTGATATATATTAAGTTTGAGATCCTATTTATATTTAAGCAGATCTCAAACCCTAGTTTCTCTTTGCTAGAGTTCCTATCATAGATCTTGTCGTCAACACCTAAACCTTGCTTCAGCCATGTCTGACCCAATTTTTAGCCTCGCTGCAACATTTACTCTTTCTAAGGAGGCATAAGTTGATTATTTCGGCCTCACTAGAGAAGCAGCGATTCAAGACAGCCACTACTACATGGTAGGGCGTCTGTTGATGTGCCACGCTAATATTGTAGGATTCATGTGTACGATCCCAACCGTGTAGAGGATGCGCACAAATATTTGTTAGGGCTGTGTGAGATCGCTTCGTCTCCCAGTTTGACAGGGAAGAAGATCAGAATGTGTTACTTCAGAGGGCACCATGATTTTACCAGAATGTGATGTTAGTGTTGGTGGAGTATGACGGGGTGTCGACTGTGGAGTGTGGACTCCATTCCTCTTCGTTGGACTCCATTCCTCTTCGTTCTATTGAGATGTGGATCACCGTGAAGGGCTTGCCTCCTACTTTGCGCAATAAGCTTCTCCTTTCTATGATTGGTTCTTCGATTGGAAGGGTAATCAGGTTGGATCATGTGGCTCTGAATCGAAAGGAGGAAGAACAAAGGATTCGATTGGAGATGGACACAAGGCGGCGTTTCAGAATCTTTCGCCATTTTTCCTTCTCGGCGAATGTGGAGGTGGACGTGAATATCTTGTACGGGTTTATGCGCAGAATTTGGGCGTTCTGAGCTAGCATGTAGTGGAAGACTGTGATATGTTCTTTGTGAAGGAGAAGGAGGCATTGCAAGTGACGCCTCCGGTGGCAGCAATGGCTGACCTGAATCTGGTGACTACTAGAGGGTCTACGGTTTCAGCCCATTCTGGTATTTTGGGGGCTGAGGTGGCTAGTACGGCAGCAAAACACTGTGGCCAAGTCCTCTTCTTCTCTGCTCATCTTCATTCGGACTTTTAGGCTACTAGTTTACTGAAAAAGATCTCCACACCGGTTCCACTGGTGTTGCCTGCCAAGAATAGCTTCATGATGACTAGTGATCTTGCGGAAAGAATGTTGTAGGCTTGTCAGCGGAGTGGTGCGGTGTTGCTGATGGAGGGGCAGCAGCTGGATTTGAGTAGTCAAAAGAGATATGCTAAGGTTGCTTCGGCTCATGCTGGGAGGAAGCTGCTTGCGTTGCCTGTGCCTGCTCTTCCTGAGGCCTCTAACTTGAACTTGGATTTACCTCAGGAGCATGGGAGGGTTTTAGTTTCTCCTCAGAAAAAGAAGAAACATAGGAGACCTAAGGGTTTCAAAACAAGACTAAGGTAAAAGCTTTTTTTACTCGCATAGGTGCTCGACCTAAACTGAAGGGTAGGAAAAGATTTCTGAAATTGCTTGAGGAGGAGGAGTTCCCTTTAAATGAATAAGGGGGGTAGCTAGGGCTGTCAATGGGTAGTGTCGGGTCAAGGTATTTGTCGTGTCGAACGATATAAATCCAAACTCAAACCCAACCCATTTAATAATCGTGTCAAAAATTTAAACTCAAACAGGTTACTCGTTTTCAACCCCCTTAACCCATTTAATAAATAAGTCGTGCTTTGTTAGACAAAATGACCCATTTAAGCTTTAACAATGGGACCCATTTAACTAAAAAAATGCACAAATTAATTAAATTCACTAAAAGCTCCACAAAACGAAGAATATAAATAATTATATATAATTCATAAATAATTAAATCCAATAATTAAAAAGTGAAATATTTCAAATTGTCTAATATTATGATCAAATACTCCGAACGTCCAAAATTTCAAGAAGAAACATAGTACAATCGGGTTAGACGGGTTCACTTCGTGTTGGCAGGTTGACCCGTGGCCGACCCATTTATTAAATGGGTCATGGCGGGTTGACCTACCGCCAACCCGCTTTTTAATCATGCGGGTTCAACCAGCTTTATTTCGTGCGGGTTTCGAGTCGTGTTATCGGGTGGTGTCGGAATTGACAGCCCTAGATAGCTAGGACTTTGATTGTCGTGTCCAATTTTTGGACCTCCGTTTAAATTGGCCGTTAAATCTGTTATGTGGGTCCCACTTAGGAGGTAAAATAGTAATTTTGAGCTCCAAATTATTAAAAAAATATATATTCTGTTTTTTCCTCTCTTTTTTTTTCTTTTTTTTTTCCTGTTTCTTCGCGTATTTATTTATTTATTAATTTCAGTTTACTCCCCCTGAGGTTTGGGGGTGTCATCATTTCACCCCCAAACTCTCAATTTCACTTTTTTACCCCCTGAACTTTCTAATTTCTCCTATTTTGTCCAAATTAGATGTTAACTCTGACCTTTGAGGGCTAAAATGGTCATTTCAAGATAAAAAAAAAAAATAATAAAAAATATAAAAAAATTCTTTTTATTTTTTAAATTTTTTATTTTTATAATTTTGTCTTCAACCTAAACACCACAAGTTATAATAGTTTTATTTAAAAAAAAAAATACTCCAGGAGGTTGAAAGCCACTCACTGGTCTACGATATTTGTGATATATCTCTGATAAAGTGAAGAATTTTAGGATATATCCCCAACAAAGTGAAGAAATATCTGTAAAAAATAATTTTACACTTTATCTGTAAATAAATATATGTAAAAAATGATTTTACACACTCGCTGGTCTACGATATTTGTGATATATATATGATAAAGTGAAGAATTTTAGGATATATCCCCAATAAAGTGAAGAAATATCTGTAAAAAATAATTTTACACTGATATTTCTTCACTTTATTGGGGATATATCCTAAAATTCTTCACTTTATTGGAATATATCACAAATATCGTAGACCAAAAATGATTTTACACATATATTTCTTCACTTTATTGGGGATATACAGATATTTATTTACAGATAAAGTGTAAAATTATTTTTTATAGATATTTCTTCACTTTATTGGGGATATATCCTAAAATTCTTCATTTTATCGGAGATATATCACAAATATCGTAGACCAGCGAGCGGCTTTCAACCACTTAGAGTATTTTTTTGTTTTTATAAACCTATTATAACTTGTGGTGTATAGGTTGAAGACAAAATGAAAAAAAAAAAGAAAAAAAAAATGAAGAAACAGATAAAAAAAAAGAAGAAAAAAAAGAAAAAGAAAAATTGAATTTATTTATTATTTATTATTTATTATTTTTTTGGTCTTGAAATTACCATTTTAGCCCTCAAATGTCAAAGTTAACGTCCAATTGGGAAGGAATAGCAGAAATTGGACACGGCTAATTGAAATTGGAATGTTCAAGAGGTAAAAAAGTGAAATTGAGAGTTTGGGGGGTGAAATGATGACACCCCCAAACCTCAAAGGGGTAAAATGAAATTAATCCTATTTTTTTTAAATAATTTTGTCTTCAACCTATACACCACAAGTTATAATAGGTTTATAAAAACAAAAAAAAAACTCTAGGTGGTTAAAAAGTCACTCGTTGGTCTATGATGTTTGTGATATATCTTTGATAAAGAGAAAAATTTTAGGATATATCTATAAAATATAATAGGTTTATAAAGTGAAGAATAATAGGATATATCCCCAATAAAGTGAAGAAATATCTGTAAAATATGATTAAAAAATAAATACAGATATTTCTTCACTTTATTGGGGATATATCCTAAAATTCTTCGTTCGCTGGTCTATTTATTTGTGGTAAATCTCCGATAAAGCGAAGAATTTTAAAATATATCCCCAATAAAGTGAAGAAATATCTATATTTGTTAAAGGAAAAACATATTGTGTGCCTTCGTCAAAGTGATTGACGGAGAGGGAATCAAGCAATTACCGATTAACATCAATCAGCATGGATTACGAACCAATCAGTAGTTAATGTCATCATTGTAATTGTTCTTTCCATTGTAATTCTCTCCCTATATAAAGAGGTTATGAAAGGAAATGAGTAGACTAATTCCAATCTCCATTTTACTTTTACACGTTATCAGCACGCTCAGAGCCAATAGCCAAAGAAATCTAATTTTCTAGTTTCATTCTTCTTCCCGTCGAAAAACAAATCAAAACCCTAGAAGAAAAAGAAATTCTTCTTTTTTCTGCCGCCACAAACAACAACAATTCTCAACAAAAAAAAAAAAAAAAAAAATTCCGTCCAGCCAGCTAGACTGGCCTCACCACTACACACAGCAGCAGCACCCAGCCCAGATTGGATTCTTCACCGTTCCCAGCCCCAGCACTGGCCTCAGCCACGAAGCCCTGCACGCCGGAGATCTTGCTGCCCAGCTTGCAGCCCATCACACAGCCTACAGACCCCCCCAGCCTCAACGCACAAGCCTGCACACGCACATGTAGCAACACGGGCCTCCAGCCCAACGGCCTCCAGCCCAACCCAGCAAACTGTAGCAGCGCCTCTGCCTTGCAAGTCCGGCGTTTGCAGTCGCAGCCCAGCCCCGCCTGCAACAGCTCGCGCGCTCGCTCAGCGCCCCCTCCCAGCGCATCAGCCCCCGCTATTGACCCCTGCACAGCAGCCTCCGCGTCAGTCCACCGTGAGCAGCAACTGGTAAGCCGGAGGAAGAAGCGAAAAAAGAAGAGTAGAAGGAAGAAGCAAAAAAAAAGAAAAAAAGAAAAAGAAAAAAAAGAACAGAGAATAGAAAGAAGAAGAGGACACGAAGGAAGAAAAAAAAAACAAAGAAAAAAAAGAGTAGGGACCCGGTCCAAGAAAAAAAAAAAGAAGGTCCAAAGAAAAGGCCCTCGGCCCAGAAAAAAAAAAAAGGGAAACAGGCCCTGTGGCCAAGAAAAAAAAAAAAAAAAAAAACAAGGCCCCGTGACCCATTGCTGAAAAGAAGAGGAAGCGGCCCAGTTTTCTCAAACTCAAAAACATCGCTACGCACGCCTGCATCAACACGCGCGTGCGTTAGGATTGTTTTATTTTCTCGAAATCAAGTATGTTTTCTTTATTTTATTTTATGATTTTAACAAAGCATGCTTTATACTTTATTGTTTATGCTTTTATTTTATTTTGTTATTAAGCATGTTTAATTAGATAATTTTTGTTTTAAGCATGCCTTATTATTTATGTTTTATATCATTATATTTAAGCATGATTTATAATTATGTTTAAGCATGCTTTATATTTTATTGCTTATGTTTTTTATTCATTCAATTGTGAGCATGTTTTGTGAATTTTATTTACTCTTATATAATTATTCCTAAGCATGCCTTTATATTATGCTATTGTTTACATTTTATACGATGATATAATTGCTATTATTATATAGCAGCATATATTTTGTTTGCGCAATTTGAGCATGTCATGTAGTTTATTTTTATATATGCTATGTTTTAATTTATTAAATGTATAGTTATTTTGTAATACAACATATAAAATTCCATTTTGCCATGATAATGAAAATTCATGCGCATTATACACACACTTACTGTGATAAAGTATTTCACATAGCATCGAAAAAATGTGACCATTACGAATCTTGGTCTTGAAATCTAATTCATATGTTTGGAAAATAATTTACATGGATGTCTTTATGACTGCGTAATTTATCTTCTCTCTTGTTTTATGTAGATGACTGATCCAACTCGACCTGAGTTTGACATCTTGGACTCAGAAGGACTTGAGTACCATCGTTGGGTTTCCGATATGGAAACTGCCTTTGTGGCAAAAGACTACACTGCTACCATTACGGATCCCAAAGATGATGAACTATCTAATAAGGTGAAAGAAGATGCCTTAATTTTTCTGAGGCGACATATTGATTCTAGCCTACGCTGGGAGTACCTTAAGTTGAAGACACCCAAAGCACTGTGGGATGCCTTTAAAGGACGTTTTGGGAACATTCACGATACTTTGCTCCCAGGACTGGCTGTTCAGTGGAATGGAATCGCTTGCTTGACTATAAAAATGTCAATGACTTCAACAAGGACATGTTGCGCTTAAATGCACATCTCAATTTCTGTGGAAGGGAAATCACAGAAGATGATATGATCTACAAGACTCTTACCACCTTTCCTAATTCAGCTTTTATACTAGCGAACCAGTATCAGTTGGATTATGACAACAAAAGAATCACAACCTTCAATAAGTTGATAAGCCTACTGCAAGTGGCTGAGAGACAAAATAAGATTCTCTTGAATAACAATGCCAGGCCCACTAGGACAAAGAAAATTCCCGAGGCTAATTATGGAAAAATGAAAGGTGGAAATAACTCCAATGCAAGGGGGTTTAGACGTGCTGATCCCTACCCACGTGAAAAGGGACATGGGGATCATGGAAACAAGATGCCAAAGGAAAGAGTTGACAATGAACCATGCTATAGGTGTGGATTCATTGGGCATTGGTATAAGAACTGCCAAGCAAACAATAGAGTAGCAGCCAATTACAAGAGGTATAGAGAGTCTAAAGAACAAGTGGCTCACTATATGGAAGAAGGAGGTCATGACCTAGACGTCAACCTTACAGTTGCAGACTCCAATGGCAAAGAGGAACTTGCTAAGTCAATGGATGCTCTCAATCTTGACTGATCTGCTTTATTCATTTTATTTTCTAAAGACAGTTGTGAAGGCATAATGCCTCATTTTTAATTAGACTATTGTTTGGTCTTAAAGTTTATTTTCAATCATGGATTGATGAATAAGATTTCTGAACAAGACCTTGATTTGATTATCGCTGGCTTATTAATAAATTTTGAATTTTATTCTGAAGCACTGAATTTATTCAAATTTATTTACTACACATATTTACATGGTTCGACATAGCACTATAAAGATGTAAAGCAATACATCTAGAGAAAAAATTATTAGAATGAAAAGAATACAATTCTATGCAAATAGAAATACTCTAAAGAATATGAGTTATATTTTCTAAATACCTCCCATTTATTTGTAGGAATGAATGGAGGAGAACTTGAGTGCTTAGATGATAGTGAGATTACCCACACAATATTAAGAAATAGGCAATTATTCATTGAACTAATAGCCTATAATTCCTCTGTGACTACGATGATTGGATTATCAAAACTAATACAATGGCGAGGAACTGCCAAATTTTTGCTGCCTAATGGCGCAACATTTCAAGTCACAGACGCTCTATATGCACCAAGAGCTAATCGAACCTTGTTAATGTTTCAAAGCAATTTGTGCCAACGGTCATTATGTAAAAACACACCGTGCGAATGGAACTGAATACCTTGATATTACATCTAATGACTGTGGAAGGAAACACATCTTAGAGAAACTTATGAATCAATTTAGTGGACTGTACCTCACTACTATTCGGATAATTGAATCTTATACTGTCACCAACAATGAAATGTGGGACACTGACTCATACAGGCTTTTGCATGACCGCCTATGGCACCGAGTTTGTGACACGATGATCCATATTTTTCAAAAACTCACATGGACATCCCTTCTTTCGAGTGAAAAATGGGAGAAAAATCCGCCACACTGCAAGGTGTCGGTTCTAGGATTGCTCAAATGCAGTCATTGCTTTTCTGAAGTACCAGAAGCACTACCTCCCTCCCATTATGCCTCATTGACTATTTCAAAGGCACATCACTCGTTTTGCAAAGCCTGATCTTTAGCAAAAACAGGATCGAGACCTTCCTATGCTAAAGGTACAAAACAAAACATTCCATTTTTACAAAGGATACAAAGAGATGTCTGTATATATATCCATCCAGAATGCGGACCATTCAAGTACTTTATGGTTCTGGTGGGTGCTTCGACAATCTGGTCACATGTCGTTTTATTGTCCACAAGAAATGCTGCAATACTCCTAGCACAGATTATACGTTTAAGGGCTCACCACCCGATCACCACTCAAGTCTATAAGGCTTGATAATGCTGAGAGTTTACATCAAAAGCATTTGATATTATTGCATATCTATTTGGATCGATGTAGAGCATCCTGTACCCATGTGCATACACAAAATGGTCTCGCAGAAGCCACCATCAAAAGGCTACAGATGGTGGCTAGGGCATTGGTTATGCGCACCAACCTGCCTATATCTGCATGAGGTTATGCAATATTGCACGCAGCTTTACTTATTATTCGTTTCAGATCCCACAGCTAGCCAACCATTATCTTGTACCAGTTGGTAACTTGGATATGAGCCTGACACTTCACACTTACGCATATTTGGTTGAGCAGTATATGTGCCTATGCGCCTCCACAGAGCACCAAAATGGGTCCTTAGAGACGATTAAGTATTTATGTTGGATACGATCCCCAACAATTATCCACTATTTGGAACCCTTGAACAGGCGATCTCTCTACTGCTAGATTTGCGGATTGTCACTTTGATGAGACAGTCTTCCGTCGTTAGGGGGAGATAGGAAAAAGGATTTTCCAAGGGAACGACAGGAATTGTCGTAGTTTGTCCCCACTCTGTCTCATCTTGATCCCGCACTTCATAAAGTGAAGTGAAGTGAAAAGAATAATCGATCTTCAGAACGTAGCAGATTCGATGCCTGATGCGTTTGATATCGTAAAAGTGACGAGATCACATATACCAGCTGCAAATATGCCTGCAAGGTTAGAAGTCCCCAACAAGGGGCACGGTGCAGCAGATAGAGGCACTGCAACCGCACTTAGTGGAGGTGTGGTTGAGGCCGTGGCTCCCCAAGGAAGAGGGGGAGGTTACTTGGTTCGATTGACACTCACCCAAGGAAGAAGAGGGTGAGTAAGGCACAAACCAATCATTAATGTATAGAATCCCTCTCATGAGATTTTCTCTGATTATAGTTATGTCCATGAATCAATACTGGAGGACGCTCCGATGTTTGAAATGATTCCAGAGAACAAAGAAATCTCAAAGGATTACGAGAGTACGTATGAGTTGATAGAAAGATCTTCCATACACATTGATGATATATACTGTTGCTCAAGGAATCATAGAGCACGATGATATCGAACACGCTCTGTTGAAAAATGTCAACAAAGAGCAGATTGGCCTAAATGGAAGAATCAATCAGGTAGAATTAGATTCTCTGACAAAGAGACAGGTATGGTATTTGGTCAGGTAGTGCTAACCCCACCAAGTGTAAAGCATGTAGGACATAAATGAGTCTTTGTCAGAAAGCGTAATGAGAAGAATGAAGTCCTGAGGTACAAGGCTCGCCTTGTAGCGCAAGGTTTCTCACAACGCCCTGGAATTGACTACGAGGAGACATACTCTCCCGTAATGGACGTTATAACGTTCCGCTACTTAGTTAGCTTAGTAATTTCCGAAGGACTGGAAATGCAGCTCATGGATGTGGTTACTACATATCTCTATGAGGATCTAGATTCAGAGATATATATGAAAAGTGCCTAATGGCCTTACATTACCCAAGTCAAGTGACTCTAAACCACAAAGTGCGTTTGCAATTAAGTTGAAACGCTCACTTTACGGATTGAAACAATCCAGACCGATGTGGTATACCCGTCTGAGTGACTACCTTATTGGGAAGGGATATAAGAACGATGAATTATGCCCCTGCGTATTCATAAAGAAAACAAGTTCCAGATTTGCAAATTGTAGTAGTATATGTCATAACTGGTACTCTTGATGAAATAAGAGAAACCGCGAGCTACTTGAAATCAAAATTTGAGATGAAGGATCTTGGGAAAACTCGATTCTATCTAGGTCTTGAACTCGAACATCGAGTTTGTGGAATATTAATCCACCAGTCTGCATATGTCCAAAAGTCAGGAGATATAACATGGACAAAGTACATCCTGCTAGCACTCCCATGATCGGTCGAAGTTTGGATGCAAGGAAAGATCCATTTCGTCCAAAGGAAGATGACGAACAAGTATTGGGAGCTGAAATTCCCTATCTAAGTGCAATAGGCGCATTATTGTACTTAGTCCAATTTACTCGACCAGACATTGCATTCTCAGTGAACTTGTTAGCTAGATTTAGCTCAGCGCCAACGCAGCGTCACTGGAATGGTATCAAGAACATTTTCGATACCTAAAAGAAACCATTGACTTGGGACTGTTCTTTCCCTACAGAGAGACAAGAGGGACCGCAGATGGAACTGCAATCCCTAAAGGAAATGTTGATGGCGAAAATGCCACTCACTACACTAAAATGCCAAATGACGTTTTGGTTGGTTTTGTTAATACTGGATATGTATCTGACCCACATATCATTCCCAAACTGGTTATGTATTTACCAATGGGACCACAGCGATATCTTAGAGATCAACCAAGCAAACCTCTGTGGCTACCTCCTCGAACCACTCAGAGATCATTGTTCTACATGAGGCGGTTCTTGAGTGTGTATGGTTAAGAACTATCATTGCACATATTCGAGGGACTAGTGGTTTGAGTTCTACCACTAAAGAGCCTGCTGACATTTACAAACACAATGCAGCTTGCATCGAACAGGTGAAGCTAGGTTATATTAAGGGTGATAACACAAAACACATATCGCCAAAGTTGTCCTACAATCAACAACAACAGACTCTCCTCAAGATTCAAATGAATCAAGTAAGGTCTGAGGAGAATGTGGCAGATTTGTTCACCAAATCATTGCCTAAGGACACATTTGAGAAACATGTGAAAAACATAGGAATGCGAAGACTTTCCAAGCTCCCTAGATTAATGTAAGTATCAAGGGGAGGTGTAGACGTCAGGGGGAGTCTAACACACACATGTCATACTCAAATGTAAAAGGGTGCGTTGTGCTCTTTTCCTTCGACTAAGGTGTATTTTTGTCCCACAGGGTTTTTATTGTTGCTTGGCAAGGTTTTTAGTGAGGCAACAACTCATGCACCATTTCGTCTTTGACTTGGCACAAGGGGGAGTGTTAAAGGAAAAACATATTGTGTGCCTTCGTCAAAGTGATTGACGGAGAGGGAATCAAGCAATTACCGATTAACATCAATCAGCATGGATTACGAACCAATCAGTAGTTAATGTCATCATTGTAATTGTTCTTTCCATTGTAATTCTCTCCCTATATAAAGGGATTATGAAATGAAATGAGTAGACTAATTCCAATCACCATTTTACTTTTACAATATTTATTTTTTTAGTCATATTTTACAGATATTTCTTCACTTTATTAGGGATATATCCTAAAATTCTTCACTTTATTGGGGATATATCCCAAAAGGGTGCGGCTATTGCCACCCTACCATTTTCTTTGTTCACCCTACTTGCTCATTTCACCCTACATTTTAATTTCAATTATTAAATTTACTAGTTTAACCCATTTCCCTTTCCAACAATATCCTTATATGACATATCCAATTAAAAAATAAATGTTTTTAACTAAAATATCTCATTTAATTTATACTCATAAAAATATTAAAATTTCCTAATAAAATCATAATCTGATTTACTCTCATTTTTTTAATTTTTTCTTTCAATTTCAACGTTCTCTCTTTCAATCCATATAAAAAATTTAGTAAATTTACAACTATGATCAATGAAGAAGAGATTGATTTTTTTTTTTTTTTTTTTTTTTTTTTTTTTTTTTGTGTTTTAAAGTTTAACTTTTGGTGTTCACAAAGAATATTGCAAAGATTTTGATGAAATTAAGCATAATAGTTTTGTGTATTGAATAATGAATTAACAATGAAGAAGCAACAAAAAGACAAAAAGATAGTAATAAATTCAAATTTGGGTGGAGAAGATAAAGATTAATGTTATCCAATGAGAAATTAAGTAGTCTTTGTATTTAATTAATGGGCAAATTACTGGTCACACCCTCATCTTTTTGGGATTCGACAGTTCAGTCTCTCGTATCGTCATTTTAACAAGTAACTCCTCAGACATTCAAATTTCACACAATTTGGTCCAAAATGACCATTTTACCCCTCACTTCGTTTTTATTTTTTATTTTTATATATATAATTATCTCTCTCTCTCTCTCTCTCTCTCTCTCTCTCTCTCTCGGCAACTCGCCTGAGCCTCGTTTGTCGTCCCTCTCTCTTTTCCAATTCCACTTCGCCCTTCTCGCTCTCCTTTTCCAAAGTAGACCATGGATGAATGACCATGGAGGCGAGGATTTCGGGGCACATACAGACTAGGCGGCGGAACTCGGGGGTGGAGAAGCCCATTGATGTGAGGAAATGGACGGTGGATTTGAGGTCGGGGAGGGAGGCGGAGACGGTTGGAGGGAGCTATGCCTATGGGTGCCCAAATCAGATCTTGGCCTCGCCGGCCTCTGACTCATGGGTTGCTGCCGGATGTCATGGAGGCTACGGGGCACATACCGACTAGGTGGCGAAACTCGGTGGAGAAGCTCACTAAGGTGAGGAAAGAGACGGTGGATTTGAGGTTGGGGAGGGAGGCGGAGACGGTGGGAGGGTGCTATGGCCTATGGGTGCCCAAATAAGATCTTAGCCTTGCGTAACTCGACTCGTGGGTTGATGCCAGATGTCATGGAGGCTGCGTTGAACTCGTCGAAGGTCGGTGAGGTGAGTCCGTGGTGGTGGAGGTGAGTCACGGTGGTGACTGAAAGTGGGTGTCTGAGGAGAAAGAGAAACACAGATCTAGTTTCTCTCTCCTCCTCTAGATTTCATGTCTCTCTTCTGGTCTGGGTTTCGGAATGGTCGGAATCATATGCACGTACGACGACGAAGATGAGGAGGACGGCAAGGCCTAGGCCTTGTGGTAGAAGTGAGAGTTGCTCCGGGCATTCGGAGAGGAGGATTCTTGTTCGGGGAGCACAGCGAGGATTCCGAAGCTTTCCAGTTGGGAGAAGCCCTTGTGGTGGCGGCGAGGGGTTGAGGATGTGGTGGAGGGAGGGGTGGAGTGGTTGTTGTTGTTGTGGTGGTGGTGATTGGATTTGGGGGTGATGTTAGAGAGAGACAGAGTGAGAGAGAAGCAGAAAAAAAAAAAAAAAAAGGAAGTGAGGGGTAAAATGGTTATTTTGGACCAAATTGTGTGAAATTTGAATGTTTGAGGAGTTGCTTGTTAAAATTACGATACGAGGGACTGAACTGTCGAATCTCAAAAAGATGAGGGTGTGACCAGTAATTTGTCCTTAATTAATTACTTATATATTTATTTATTTTCTTACATATTTAGATTTTAGAAAATTAGTGTACTTATCAATCATTTTGCACTTGGATAATATAGTATTTCAATAATTCAAATATTTGTAGGGTGAACTAAGAAAATGATAGGGTGGCAATAGCCACACCTATCCTAAAATTCTTCACTTTATAAACCTATTATATTTTACAGACATATCCTAAAATTTTTCATTTTATCGGAGATATATCACAAATATCGTAGACCAATGAGCGACTTTTTAACCACATAGAGTATTTTTTTTTTTATAAACCTATTATAACTTGTGGTGTATAGGTTGAAGACAAAGTTATTAAAAAAAAATAATAAGCGAAGAAACAGAAAAAAAAAATGAAGAAACAGAAAAAAAGAAAGAAAAAAAAAGGAAACAATTTTTATAAAAAAAAATATAATTTGGAGGTCAAAATTACCATTTTGCCCCCTAAAAGGGGCCCACATAACAGATTTAACGTCCAATTTGGACGGAGGTCCAAAAATTGGACACGGCTGATGAATTTGGAGAGTACAAGAGTGTTATTGATTAAATTGAAACTAGGGGGACTAACATGATGACGACCCTTAACCTTAAAGGGGTAAACTGAAATTAGTCTAAAAAAAACAAATTGAGATCCTAAAATGCAAAACAGAATGAACAATCGAGCAAATACAGCAGTTAAAAATTAAATATGAAACCTTGCAACACTATAAGTCCATAGCCATCAAGGATTCAAGGGTCACTCCATAAGTGCTCAACAAGTGGAAATTCGTATGTGCAGATAATTAATTATGTGTTTAAGAATGAGAGATTTGAGAGAGATTGATGAGAGAATTGTGTGTTTCATTATTGAGAATAGAGCCCTATATATAGGGATTACAAAGTACATGTTCTAATGATACAAGGAAAACTATTCTGAATAGGACTAGGAATTCTAGAACATTCTCTCCTATTACAATCATGGAACTACTCCAAGTTTGATTAGGCACACAAAGTTGATTTCCTTTAACACTCCCTCTTGTACCGCTCAAACTTGGTGGTGACGCTTCATCCGTTGCCTCGTTAAAAATCTTGCTCGAGTGAAAAACCTTGTGGAATAAAAACAAGCTCGAGGAGGAGAAAAAGAGTACAACATCTCCTTCACTCTTCGAAAACGAACATGTAGACATCATAACTCTCCTTGATGTCGATATCTCCCCCTGATTGCTACATTCATGGGAGTTCGGATAACTTTCTCAATCCGATGCTCTTCACATGTTTCTCGAAGGTGGATTAACGACTTAGTGAATAAGTCCGCTACATTATCCTCTGATCGGATTTGATTCACTTCAATCTTTAGAAGTGATTGTTGTTGCTGATTATAAAAGAATTTAAGCGACATATGCTTGGTGTTGTCACCCTTGATGAAATCTAGCTTCATTTGCTCAATACAAGCTACATTATCCTCATAAATGCATGTAGGTTCATCCGTGGTAGACTTCAAACCACAACTTCCTTGAATAGGTCTAATTACAGACCTTAGCTATATACATTCACGCACGGCTTCATGTAGAGCAATAATCTCTGTATGATTTGAGGAAGTAGCAACAAGGGTCTGCTTTGTAAACCTCTAAGATATCGTAGTGCTTCCTATGGTAAAGACATAACCCGTTTGGGAGCGACCTTTTTGAGGGTTAGAGAGGTACCCTGCATCAGAAAAACACATCAAAACATCATTGTCATTTTGATGGAGGGAAGTAGGGGGACGCCGGCCACCTTGGACAGTGGCGGCGGCGGAGGCAGTAAAATCTTGGACGGCAGCAATATGCCTTTTGGGGTCCGGTCCCAATTTTCCGTCATTCCTCTTCTCTCTGTAGGGATAAAATAGGCCCATATCAATCGTACCTCTTAGGTATCGAAAGATTGTCTTTACACCAATTCAATGGAGGGGTATTGGAGCAGAGCTATGTCGAGCTAACAAGTTCACTGCGAATGAGATGTCTGGTCTTGTGCATTGAGCTAAGTACAATAATGCGCCTATTGTACTTAAATAGGGCATTTCGGCCTCTAATAATTCTTTGTCCTCATCCTTTGCACGAAACTGATCTATTCCGGGCTCAAGACTACGACCAATCATGGGAGTACTCACAGGCTTTGCTTTATCTTCATTAAAGCGCCTTAGAATTTTCTGAGTATATGCAAACTAATGGATCAAAATCCTATCTCTACGGTGCTCGAGTTCTAAACTGAGACAAAATCGTGTTTTCTCAAGATCTTTCATCTCAAATTCGGATTTCAAGTATTTAGCAGTTTCCTTTTAACTCATCTAGAGTTCCAATTAGGTTCATGTCATCGACATAAACTGCTACGATTGCAAATCTGGAACTTGTTCTTTTAATGAACACACATGGGTATATTTCATTGTTAATATATTCTTTCCCAATCAAGTAGTCACTTAGACGTTTATACCACATCCGTCCGGATTGTTTTAATCCATATAGTGAGCATTTTAATCTTATTGAAACTGAGCTTCGTGGTTTAGAGCTACTTGATTTGGGTAATTGAAGTCCATCTGGAACCTTCATATATATCTCTAAATCTAGATCCCCATAGAGATATGTTGTAACCACATTTATAAGCTGCATGTCAAGTTTTTCGGAAACTACCAAACTGACAAGGTAGCGGAACGTTATAACATCCATTACGGGAGAATATGCCTTCTCGTAATCGATTCTAGGGCGTTGTGAGAAACCTTGCGCCACGAGGCGGACTTTATATCTAACCACCTCATTTTTCTCATTACGCTTTCTAACAAAGACCCATTTATGGCCAACAGGTTTTACATCTGGGGGTGTCTGCGTTATGGGCCTGAATACCTGTCTCTTTGCTAGCTAGTGAATCTAATTTAGCCTGGATTGTATCTTTCCATTTAGGCCAATCCGCTCTTCATTGACATTCTTTGACAGAGCGAGGTTCGATATCATCATATTCTATAATTCTTTTTGCAACATGATATGCAAATGCATCATCAATAGCCATAGAATTTTTAACCATCATCTCATGTACACTAGTGTAATTCATGGAGGTCTCCCTATTCTCTGGAATTGGTTCTGACATTGGAGCGTCCCCAATGATGTCTCTTGGACATAACCATAATCCGGAATATTCTCATGAGATGGATTATTCACATCGATGATTAATGGATTATTTTGTGCCAAACTCGCTTTCTTTCTTGGGCGATAATCCATCTCAAGAGTACCTGGAGGGAGTCGTGGACTTAGTAACAACGTCACCAAGGAAGGGGACGTTGGCGCCATTCTCAGGTACTCTTGAGATGGCTCATATCCTCTAATTTTAGGGACATCAATCCTTGCAGGTACGTTTGCAGCAGGTATGTGTGATCTCATCACTTTAGAGATATCAGAAAACGTATCAGGCATCGATTTTTCTGTCGTTCGAGGATCAAGATGAAACAGAGTGGGGACAGAACACGACAATTCCTGTCGTTCCTGTTGAACATTTATGTTCTTATCTCCCCCTAACGACAGGAAGGGTGTCTCATCAAAATGACAATCCGAAAATCTAGCGGTAAAGAGATCGCATGTCAAGGGTTCTAAATAGCGGACAATAGTTGGAGAATCATATTCAACATAAATACCTAACCGTCTTTGAGGACCCATTTTGGTGCGCTGTGGTGGAGCAATTGGCACACAAACTGCACACCCAAATATACGTAAGTGTGAGACATCAAGCTCATACCCAGTCATCATCTGGGACGCAGAAAATGGTTGAGTGGCAGTAGGCCTCAGACGAATAAGCACAGTTGCATGCAATATTGCATAACCCCAAAATAAGAAGATTGGTGCGCATTACCAATGCTCTAGCGACCATTTATAGTCATTTAATGGCGGCTTCTGCTAGACCATTTTCGGTGTGAACATGAGGAACTGGATGTTCAACTTCAATCCCAATGGACATGTAATAATCATCAAAAGTTTTTGTTGTAAACTCCCTAGCATTGTCTAATCTTATAGACTTAATAGGATGATCAGGGTGGTGAGCCCTTAACTTAATTATTTGTGCTAGGAGTTTAGCAAATGCAGCGTTCCTTGTGGACAATAGCATGACATGTGACCAGCATGTCGATGCATCAACCAACACCATAAAATATCTAAATGGTTCGCAAGGTGGTTGAATAGGTCCACAAATATCACTTTGGATTCTTTGTAAGAATGATATATTTTCTTTAGTGTCTTTTGCATAAGACGGTCTCAATCCTAATTTTGCTAAAGAGCAGGTTTTGCAGAACGAATGATGGACTTTACAAACAACCAATGAGGATTTTGGTTGAGCCACGAAGTCACAATTGACTTTAGAAGTAGGATTTGGAGTCATGGGAGCATAGGTAAAGTCACAGCCACTCTTGGGACACAGGGGGATGGCGGCGCGGGCTGGTGAAGGCCGGTTTTGGGGGTGAACGGCGCTATGAGGTGCAGGGGCTCCTTCGGGGTCTAAAATCTGATTTTTACTTCTTTTCATTCTGAAAAATGGATGTCCGTGTGAAGTCTTTAAGATACGGATAGTCATATCATGACCTGGATGTCCCAAACGGTCATGCCAAAGCCTATATGTGTCGGAATCCCATAAATCATCTCTCATAACATGATTGGATTCAATTTTTTTTTATGTCCGTAGTCATTAGAGGTGATGCAAAGGAACTCTTGTCGATCCATTCTCACAATATGTTTCCACATGAAAATCATTGGCTCTTATATCTTTGAAGTAATAAAGTCAAAAAATATGTCCAAGACATGAGATAAAATAAAGGGCTAAATACTAATTAGTACCCTGTGGTTTAGGTCCAAAATCAATTCAGTCCTTAGACTTCTAATTTCATCAAAAACACCCATGCACTTTCAATTTTGATCTAATAGGTCCAATTCTTTAATATTCTATTATGGGTTCAAGTTATAGTTGGATTATTTGTTGAAAAACTATTTATTTTTAATAGTAGGACTCACTCCTAAATTGACTATGCAGACTACCTCAACACCACATCATAAAACATAGGTCATATATGAGCCACATTCACAAGTTAAATAACTCAATTGTCGGAAAACTAACAAATTGGACCTATTAGATCAAAATTGAAAGTGTAGGGGTGTTTTTGATGAAATTAGAAGTTCAGGGACTGAATTGATTTTAGACTCAAATCACAAGGTAGTAATTTGTATTTAGCCCTAAAATAAATCGTGACTTAGCCGACTTAGCCAATGATTACATCAAAGTTTTGTGACCATAATCTAATCCAAAATAAAATCAAACTTTAGACAAATTGTAGTCACTCAATCCGTTTGGTAATTCCAATTTGGTTGTGACCAGGTAAGGTAAGGCGAGATTTTGGTGGAGCATTGCTCACTTTTAAAACCGTTCTCTCAGTTCAAACATTTCCTAGACATCACAATTACTCTTAAGTATGCCTAGTGAGAAAGAGTTAATACAATAAGTCATTTTATTGATTAAGGCATAACTGCTATTACAAAATCTTGGAAAAATAAAATAGGATTAATTCCAGTTTACCTACCTAAACTTATAGTCATTCTTCATGTTAGTCCCTAAACTTTTAATTTCATCAAGAATACCCCTGTACTCCTAATTTTCATTAGCCGTGTCCAATTCTTCAAACTTCATCCAAAATTTCTGTCAACTATTGACGTGGCAGGAGACTGAAGGGCTAAAATAGTCAATTTACATTTCATCTGCCTTTTTTTTTTTTTTATCTGAAAGGGATCATTTTCTTTTTGTTTTTGATATCTTCGACATCAGGACCAAGCTATACATCTTCTTCTCTATCTCCGACACCAAGGATCTCCAGATTGAGAATCTCACTCTTACGGTTCTCTATCACCCTAAGGTGAATCGCCTCCATCAGATCTTCAAAACTCTAGGGATCGAGTACGACGAGAAGGTCCTCCCTTCGGCAACCACAGGAAGGCCTCACGGCGATCTGCTTGTGAAGCTGGTGTTAGAGTCGCGATGGCGGAAGTGCTCGAGCGGCTTTGATGGTGGCAGTGGGTTCATGGACGACTTGGGTCACTGGAATTTGAATTTCGTTGGTTGGGATTTTCTTTTTCTATTTTGTTGCTGGGTTCAAGAACATAAATATGTAGAATTGATGGATTCAATTGTTACAATCTGGATTCAATTGCTGGGTTTTCTTCTAGCTAGATGGCTTCAATTATCTGTGAATTTTTGGTGTTGTGGTTTCCAATTCGGTAGTGGAGATGAGAGATTAAGGAAAGCATATGGGTTTAGAAACCTGCTGCAGTTCTGAATTTAAGAATCTGTAGAAGAAAAATGCATGGTTGAGAGTAAAAGGCTTGAGATAAGGCCATGGGATTAGATAGATTGACCGTAATATATAACTTGGAGAGGCTGCCAAATCTAGCACCATTCAATTTCCGATTCGATCGAGTGCGAGATGCAGAGCTGTCCGTACACTAGGTCTGGGCAAGCTAAACTTGGCCTGAAAACCGAACCTGGAAGCCGTTAGAGTCATTTTGCTTCAGATCAAAAGGATTGGTCGAGGTTCATTTTCCAGGTATATAACTATATACGCCTTTGTTTAACTTGATTTGTCTATTTCTAAGATCAAATTCACAATCTTTAATCTGAAATCTCTGTTTCCGTTGGTAGAATGAGGAATTGAAATCATGTCTATGAGTTGGATATAGAAAATCGGTGGGGAAGGGGATAAAGGAACGCGCAGTGGTCGTCTGATTTTTGAATTGAAGACTGAAGGACTGGGTTTTGGAGCGCGAGAGGCTGAGACTCTCAGTCTAAAAGAGAGTTAGATAACAGATTGATGGAAAAAAAATTGAACAAGACTTGATATTCTGGCTCAGAGTCTCAAAATCTTGGAGGAGATGTTGTGTTCATATAGAAGAAAGAATCTGTCAAGAAATTGTGATTATGTATGAATACAAGTCACAAGACTTGATATCGTGGAAGATGGGAAAAAAATACAAACAGTACCCAACCTATGGCCCACTAGTAATTTTAGTACCCAAGTTTTCAAAACTATCACTTTGGTACCCAGGTTATCTAGCTCGACCCAACTTTAGTACCTAGAGCCGTTAACTCAGTAACGACGTCTGACAAGTGACATATATTGAAGGGTAATTTTGTCTTTTCATATTTAATTCATTATTTATATATATATATATATATATTTTACCTCTTCTTCGCTCTCTCTCTCTCTCTCTCTAACCATTATCAACGACCAAGACCCGCGCCTCCTCCTCTCCAGCTGCCCCCCCCCGGCCGCAACCCTTGCCGCGAAAATTCAAGAGCTCACCAAAACCCTGTCCAGCCAGTTCTGGGGCGTCGCCTCGTTTCTCGCCCCGCCGCCCAATGCGGCCACTCCGAAACCCGCCGAGCAGGGAGAGCCGTCCGATCCGGAGCTCTCCGAGGAGGACGTGATCTCCGGAATCCGGAGCGATTTCGCTGAGATCGGCGGAAAGTTCAAGAGCGGGATCTCGAAGCTTTCGAGCAATATGGCGGTTTCAGAGTTCACTAAGATCGCTTCGAATTTGCTTCAGTTTGGATCGGAGGAAGAGGCCGAGGTGGCTGGGCTGGCTCTCGGTGTGACGCCGGAGGTTCTTGCGTTCGTGAGAAATGTTTCTATGCATCCCGAGACTTGGCTCGATTTCCCTCTCTCTGATGATGATGAAGATTCAGATGGTATGCTTGACTTTCGATTGAACTTCAATTTGAGTAATTTGATTCAATGTGTGTTGAATTGTACTGCTTAATTTGGTTGTGTTAGTGTAAATTAATGTTTATTTGTTCATCATTTTTATGAAGGATTTGATTTGAGATATTTGCTTTTCGCAAAGAGATTTCGTGTTTGTTGCGATTGCAGCTCTACATACTGAGAATTATGCAACTTAGAGGTTTTTCAGATAAGAATGAGGTGAATCTCAGCTAGGTTTTTCAGACCTGGAGGCGCTGCCGAGTGAAGCTCTCGACGGCTTTGTGGTTCTCTCGGCCAAGCTCCCGATGCCTCTCTCTCTCTGAGACTCACTCACACTATGAAGATGGGAAATGAAATTCCAAAGATTTGGATTGATGTTGTTTGATGTTTCCCAGGCTGTGAGGATCGGAGTTAGGGCCTTGATTGGTGGTGGGATTAGCTGTGACTTCTCTTTTTCTGGAAGATGCGACCTCTTCGGGGACGGTTTTGAACTGCAGACGGCGACCGGGTTTTGGTCACGAAGAGAGTGTGAGGAAGAAGAAGACGAACAGTGAAGGGACCATAATACCCTTCAAAGTTTGCCAGGTGGCTAACACCGTAACGGAAAACAGTGTTTTAGGTACTAAAGTTGGGTCGGGCTAGATAACCTAGGTACCAAAGTGATAGTTTTGAAAATTTGGGTACTGAAGTTACTAGTGGGCTATAGGTTGGGTACTGTTTGTATTTTTTTCCCTATTATTCCTATAAGTCCTTATTTTCATTTTAAAAACATTGGCTTTTTTAATTATTATTTATTTATAATTATAATCAAATAGGGTTATTATCAGAATTTCGCCCTTCTGTCTCCTGCCACGTCAATAGTTGACGGATATTTTGGATGGAGTTTGAAAAATTGGACACGGCTGATGAAAATTAGGAGTCCAGGGGTATTCTTGATGAAATTGAAAGTTTAGGGACTAACATGAAGAATGGCTATAAGTTCAGGTAGGTAAACTGGAATTAATCCAATAAAATACTATTCTAAATAAAAATCTGCGGGATTTTTGTATTCATCGCCATATTTAAAGTCTTTTTGAACTCGATGTCTTGATCACCATGATGCGGCTACCTTCTTAGGTACATTGCAAATTCAGGTCCATTGATTAGACGTTCCATATCAGAAATAGACACCATAAAGAGGATTCTCCCTTGATTGAGGCGCATTGGTGCAATATGCATGGTCCCTAGGACTGGTGGAGTTGGAAAGTGATGACCATGGCCAACGTTAGCTCCATGGTTTCCAACCCATCTTCTCTCAAAGTCATGCCTCCTACGGTCGTGCGATTGTAGCCTTGGGCGATTACCTTCTTGAGCATTTCGATTGTATGGATTACGACATCCATGACGGCTTTCTCTAGCCATAGGACAATGCTCTTGATATCTATCTTGAAGCCTATCAATTTCTCTTTTCACAAGATCGTTGCCATGTCTTTCAGCAGTGGCCATAGCTTCAATAAGCTGTTGAAAACTTGTGATCTGTCTAGTATTTACATGAGTCTGGAATAAATCAGAGGATCTCATAGCATAGACGGGGAAGGTATTGAGGGTTTTCTCAATCAATTGGTCTTCTGTGATCGTCTTTCCACAGAGACGCATCATTGCTCTGATGTGAAGGGCATCCGAATAAAATTGCACGACCGTGTCAAATTTAGAGAAGCGAAAATCTTTCCATTCTGCTTCTGTATTCTGAAGGATGGAGTCATGAACATTGCCATATCATTGGCGAAGCGCTTGCCCAAAGCTTTATAGCGCTATCCTCATTTATGAACTCAAAACGGGAGGTCACTATTCATGTGACGTTTCATGAAGGCAAGTGCCCTGGAATTATCTTTCTTAGTTTGAGGGTCTGGAGTTGTTTCTATAGGACAAAGCTCTTGGATTGTATGAAATAAATCTTGGGCAATAAGATGGGTCTCAATGTCAATGGCCCAGTCTAAATATCCTTTGCCTACATAATCCAATGGAACAAAATCGAGTTTGTTCATGTTTGTCATCCTGAAAGATGTAACGAGAACAAAGTTAGTTTCAAAGTTATTGCTTCCACGAAAACTAATATAAATAAGATTTCCGAGCTATGATACAAAGAAATCGTTTTCCAAGAATATTTTGGATTAGACCAAAACAATGATGTTTATATGGTCATAAATTGATGCTTACAGACGCTCTTAGTCCGAAGTCCTACGAACACTCTTAGTCCATAATATTTCGATGCTCACGAATGCTCTTAGTTCATATAGCATGAATCCCCACGATTCCGCTTTTCAAAGAATCGAACCCACGTTATAAGAAAGGTGGGATGTAGAAAAATGGAGGTTGCAAGTCCTCGAGAAAAAGAAGGAGGAATTTAAATTTTAAAGCGGTAACTTTAATTTAAAACTTACTTGTTAATTTGCAGCTTGAAACCTTGAGTCTTGAATTCTTGAAACCTTGAGATGATGTAGGTCGAGTTAGGGAGCCTTAGGTGGTTCGGTGGTGATGGTAGCAAAGAATTTTGATTGCTGTCGATTATTGCAGGAAGCTAGGTCGATTTGGTGGCTGTTTGGCTGACTGGAAGAGCTGCAGGGGCAGCAGGGACGCGTGGTTGTCCGAGAGGTTACAGTAGGGGCTTGGCCGAGAGGTGTGGCAAAGCTGCAGGAGCAGCAGCAGCTTGACTCAAAGCTGCAGGCGCACGGGTGCGAGGTGGGCAGCAGTGGGCGCAGCAGGTGCTGCAAGGAGCAGTAGGCATGCGGTAGCAGTGGGCAGTAGAGCAGCGGTGCAGGGCTGCGGTGGTAGATAGGCTATCACGGGCTAGGAGCTGCAGCAGATATTTGGTGAGAAGAGTTTTCAGGTTTTTGGTTTTTGTTTTTGTGGTTAGAACTCGTGCTGATAACGTGTTTAAGAATGAGAGATTTGAGAGAGATTGATGAGAGAATTGTGTGTTTCATTATTGAGAATAGGAGCCCTATATATAGGGATTACAAAGTACATGTTCTAATGATGCAAGGAAAACTGTTCCGAATAGGACTAGGAATTCTAGAACATTCTCTCCTATTACAATCATGGAACTACTCCTAGTTTGATTAGGCATACAAAGCTGATTTCCTTCAACATTATGGAATGTCTGATAATTAATTATGGTATCGGCTGCTCTTATCCCATGACTGCTTACTATAACATTGTATCTAAGTTTGTTTGTTTGTGTTTTTGTTTTGTTTTGTTACATCGATGGGAAATTGAACCGCTCTCTTTGTCTAGTCCTAACTCAATTCTCAACTGACCCACCACCACTACTTGAGCTAAGCCGAAGGGCAGGCTTTTTCTCTTTTAATTTCCCCTTGGCATAGAGTTCTACTTTTTGATCAATCAACAAAATCCTGGCCTCCAGAAAATACAAATGCAATGGCATAAACAGGTTAGACTAAATTTAGTCTCTGAGTAAGTGCATAACATTCTCAGAACCATTAGTGCAAACCTTTTAAATGAAAGACGTGTTGCTTTAAATGAAGAGAAAATGACAAGACTAGCTTCATTTTAGATATATTTGAAATGTTTCACCAAATTGACCCATACATGAACACAAGGATTTCTTCAAGACTTTAAATGTTCTGGTATTGCAAGATACATACATACTACCTAACTGAGGGAGTAAGCATAGCAATGGAATTGTTAGACATGATCTCAATGGAAATTCTTGATTCAGTTTCATTGCTCTGCCTTGTTAGAGCCAGTTCTGTTGCCAAAGACTCCTTTAGTTCCACAATCACTTCACTCATGATTGGCCTGTCGATGACATTTGGAGACACACATGCCATTGCTATTTCCACAGCTTTCCAGACTGAGTTAGCATGGAAATTTTCCTTTAACCTTGAATCAACAATACTGAAAATATCTCCTTTCTCAAGCATGAAACCAACCCATTGGCTAATGTGAATTCTCTCTTGTAGTTTTGATAAAACAGGTCGACTTGTGATGATTTCTAGCAGCACAATCCCAAAGCTATAAACATCACTCTTCTCATTTAACCTACTTGATAGGTAGTATCTGCAAGCCAAAACCATAAAAAATCATATCATATGTTCCGAAAGTGTTAGACAACCACTGCTATGTCCTAAAAAAGCAAGCGTTAAGAAATACATAGGTGCAGCCCCTGCCCTGCTCCTCCAAACCAACAAAGAACTAAGGATTCCAGGTTTCAAACACTGGACCGTCTTCTACTAAGGCTTTAATACCATGTCAGACAATCATTCCAACAATATAACCAAAAATTTCAGATAAGAGGGATTGGATATCAAGCCAGCAAATAGAATTCTTGCTAAAATATCTCTTTAGACTTTTAAAGTGTCCTTCATTCTTCTTCCTAACTTCAATATTACTCATGTTTCTCTACTTGATTAATATTTGTTCCCCTAATGTTTCAATAACTGAAATGCTAAATATGATGGGTAAGCCAAAATCAAAGAACACTTACTCGGGGTCGAGGTACCCAGGAGTGCCAGCAACAAGAGTTGATACATGACTCCCATGAGTCCCATCATTAGTTGGAAAAATCGTGGATAGGCCAAAATCTGATAGTTTAGCTTGAAGATTTTCATTCAGCAAGATATTTGTTGATTTTATATCCCTGTGGATTATGGGTGGCTTGCAACCATAGTGCAGATATTCCAATCCTACATAAATCCATATAAAATTGAGACATCATTATCAACAAAGTCCATAAATAAAAGAAGAAAAATGATTCTAAGAAAGGATTATGATAATAATTTACTTGCTGACCTTGTGCAGCATCTATTGCTATTCGAAGTCGTTCTTTCCAAGTCAAGATATTTGAACTACTATCTACATCCACAAAAATTGAAGATTTGAGAATTTTTTTTCTCCGTCTTAACTTACAAGGGAACCTCATAAGTATTATTTATCAAAACAAGAGAGTTGCAGAATACAAAATTTGTGCACTTCAAAGTATTTCATTTCAAGCATATATTAAAAACACTAGGCTGCTGATAATTAAGTTATCGACTGTCCCATGTAATCAAAGTATTAAATAAGAAGTTTATGCTGAACTTTGCTACTGAATAATTTCACTGCGGCCTAACCTGAAAGATGTTCTTGTAAGTTTCCATTGCACATATACTCGTAGACCAGGCCTACTCTAGTTTTATCATTGCAATATCCAACAAGATTTGTCAAGTTTTTGTGATGAACCCTCATAAGAAGATCAACCTGTAATATAATCAAGAAGCCACAACAACACATTAATTTGTTATATTATATATAATATCGGTCAAGAAATTGTTGCATCAGTAATTTTGGCAAACGTGCCTCTGCATGAAATTGTTGAAATCCTTGAACTGCTGACGGTGAAAGCATCTTGATAGCCACTTGAGTCTTGTCTAGGTAACCATGATAAACGGTTCCGAATCCACCTTTTCCAAGAATCCTTTCAAAGTTGTTGGTAATCTTGAGTATCTCAGAGTAGGTAAATTTTCGTTTTGTCGATTCCATTGAGCCCAATTGAATAGTGGCTTTCACATTTGTGACATCTCCTGAGACCAACAAGTTTTATCAGCATCTTATACAGTCAAAATCTGCACCCTTCATGCTTTAGTTTTCCCTTCAATTCTGCTACAAAATTTTGCATGGTTTTGTACTAGTGAATAATGTTCTATATTTCTCTCTGAAAGGCATTTCTGATGGTCCATAGACGTTTGATGAAATTATGTTTTTCTGTGAGTGTGTTGGTTTTGGGATTTTGTTTGTACTATTTACGTACACAGACACATATGTAACTAGATAGAGTTGGTGCGGGTGTAGTGTTTCAGGTACAATTTAAAGGATCCATGCAAATAGGTTGTTTCTGTATACAGCAGGCACAACCGCAACATTTAGTAAAGAATGAGTAATAGATATAGCAATCAACCCTGTTTATTGAAATTGAATGTGTAATCTCAAAGTTATTTAAGTTCAACAACCATAAGTGCTCGTACTATTGCTCAACAAATATTATTTGACTAATGTTTAGTATTAATAACCATATATATTGGGAAGTCTAGCTTACCCTGTTGTTTTTTCCTTTTAAGACCCCAGCAGAAGATAGCTGTTACAATTGACAAGAGGATGAAAATTCCAGAGATTGACACCACTTCGAGAATAATGAATTTGTGGTTCTTCTTTAACTTGCAAGGAACGTTTCCGGATAAATTTAGATTTTGGCACAAACTGACACCAAAATAGTTGATGGCAACTGTAGTTAGATTATATATGATCAATTATAATAACCAGCTATAAATCCCCACATTACGTTTTAGTAAGCAGATTTGTATCTCAACGTTTTCTAGTGAAATACCCGATCATTAAATAATTCCATGAGAAAATAAACTCGACATTAATTACAAATAGAAAACTGGTTCGTGACTATGTTAATAATCCAATTTGTAAAACAGATTCAAGAAAAAATAACAATTAACTTTATGTAAGTTGCATACCTTAGTGATAGCAAACCATTCTTCCTCTTCTCAATTAATCCAACTGGAACTGAGCCTGTAAGCTTGTTTTTCTCCAAGTTTCTACAGAAGTAAATCAAGTACTATGTCTTAAATATGGTTTCCAGTTAAGGAGTTCCCTCTGCCACACGATATCATTAAAAAATTCCTTACATGAAATTCAGATCTGGTAATTGAGACAAAAACTCAGGAATTGAACCTGTTAAGTTGTTGTTTGACAAATCCCTGAAATGAACAGATCACGTTTAAAACTCATTATGACAAATGAAATTCTCTCCTTTCTCAATCTACTTTCTCATTATCGGTAACAGCTCATTTTGGACACAGAAAGGCATACTTACAGAGTTTGTATCTTTGCCAGATTGGATATAGAAAGAGCTATCTCCCCTGTTAATCCATTCGAGGACAAGTTCCTAATTACATGTTTCGACACATCACTAAGACATGTGAATTGAAAATGAAAACATCAATAATTTTATGGAGACAAACTTACAAGGTTGTAATTCGTCTTAGGGGCTCGTAAGCATGATAGCTACAGTTTATGCCCTCCCATGAGTAAGCTTGAGGGGAACATGGATCTCCTTGCCAGTTTTTCCTAATTTTATAAGTTTCCTTGATGTTTGTGATTGCAACAACTAGTATTGTAGACAGAAACAGAAAATTATAAACCGCATGAAAATCACTCATATACCTATCGGGTGAGGCAATAAATGGACAGAAATGAAAGCTTGTGAAAGGAACTTAATTACCATCTTCTTCGTCTGTATCCAATTCTGAGAATTCTTTCACCTTATAAATCTCAAAAGCATTGAGTATGGGTGGAAGACTAGAGTTCTCAGCCTTGAAGATTGAAAAATTATTTTGTTGTCCGCCAAAAGCTTTAGAGCTAGAAATAGTAGCTGTGTACAAGTAACTTGGAGTAACTAACCCATGAAAGGGGTTTCCATTCCTAGTGATGTTGAACCGTCTAAACTGGTTGGGTTGGAGCTTTTCAACTTCTGCAAAGTGCATGTAAATATGATATTCTGCATTGCTATCATTAGAAGGCCGCAACAGGATATTCAAAGGATCATTTGGATCTCTTGGCGTGGCGGCAGTACGCATGACATCAGACGGTGGACGGTATTTATTGTGATAATTAGAGTTAACGGTGAATGGTGTACTTAATTGTGCCGAATCCTCGACGTTATATGAACTCGACCAGATGCGATCAAAACTATCAAATGGAAACCTAAAATGAAACATAGCCACATTATTTAATTTAAAAAAAAAAATCATCATAGTATTCAAGGATCAGAAAACATATCGCTTCCTATGAGTTCAAGGATTCACCTGTATCCTCTACGAGTACCCATTTGACCAGTGTCATACCGCGAAACAAGTTCTAAGGAACCCGCGGCCGTTTGTGTTTGATAAGTCTCATTAGGTAAAGGCCTTAGCTCTATAGCTGATATAAATGGGATGCCAGAGCCTATGTTCACCAAACAAACATGAATGTAATTTCGCAAAGGGGTATGTATGAGCTCCTTTTTCTTGTCAGTTGATGCATCCTCAAACCTCACAGTATCCCACCAGTTAGCTCCAAGATGTAGTTCGAATACTGGTAATTTATTATCGCCGTCATAATTTCCATAATAGAAACCTGCTCGAATCAAATACTTCATTCCACTTGTGACATTTATTTTGTAGCAGTTCCTGGTTCCTTCTGGGAATCTCCTAAGAGTCCAGTATGGCTGTGTGTAATTATTTCTTTGATTGGGCCTTATTGACTTACTCTCACCAGTGTCTATGAATCTTGCATCTGAAATGTACTTGATTGTATTCAAGTCAGTATAACTAGAATTTACAGGTAAGCCGCAATCAATGCTGATGAAGGCTGCAGAGAGACATATATCTCTTAGCTTTTATATAATGCTTTGAATAAAATCTCCAATAAAAAACTATTATAAGCAACATATTCACTTATATGCATTAGACATTTGTACCTGATTGATCTTGGGCATGAACAAGGAGCATAAGACTAAAAGCAAAGAGGAATTGCATGAATGTAAGTGACATCATTATTGATGATTATACTTCTGGAAAAATGTAGGGAGAAGTTTGTTTTACAATGAACATATATCATTACAAGGGGGACTCTGCCTTTGGTGCCTATCATGACTTTATGATTGAGGAACACCATTGTCCATCTTCTACAGTTTACTTTGACCACTAGTCGTCTCACTAGTCTAGCTACCTAATGTTTCCTTCCATTAAATAAATTAAGCAAGCAAGTCCATACGCAAAGACTTGTAGCGTAAATGTTGATCCTTCCATTTTTGGGCTATGTTGAGGATGGAATGGTAATGTGAGTCGAAATAGGTGTTGGGAATACAAGATCTAAAATCATATATCAACTTCATAGTGATTCTTCAAAATCCAAAATTGATTTATAGAGAAAAATAAATGTTTGTTTTTTAATGAACCAAAGCAAATGGATTTCAAACAAGATAATTAATATTTGATTTCTTGAAAACTCATGAATCGTCGCCAATGCATCAATTGAACTTCAATTCAATTAAACAAAGGGTTTTTATCAGCTACGGGGTCTGAACTTTAGTGCACCGGACAAAATGGTACCTAAACTTATAAAGTGATCAATAAGGTACCCACACTTTCGAAAACACATTATCGAGGTACCTCCGTTATTTATCCGTCACGACTCCGTTCCAAGAGATCACGTGTGGTTTCACGTGACTTTTTTTAACATAAATTACCGAAATACCCCTAAATAATGGTTATGCTGTTACTCCCTCCTTTTTCCCTCCCAACTTTCCCTCCAAACTTCATCACCATGGTCATACCCCTTGACTTTTACTCCACCAGATTACACACCCAACTTTCCCTCCAACTTCATCACCATGGTCATACCCCTTGACTTTTACTCCACCAGATTACACACAGAACGTCACCATCATCATCTTATAGCAATTTAAATGAGTAAGTATCTACTTACTGAATTTTAATTCATTGAGCAAACAAATATATCCAACACCTACAATTATAGGGCATCATAAAAAAAAAAAAACCAAATGAGCATCACCAAAAGCACTGTATGTGCATCATGCATTCATCGAATTCAAAAGCACTGTATGTGCATCATCTCACAGCAGATGTCTTGTTAACCTCAAGCCAAACACAAAAGCACAATATTGTCTACTTAAATACCAAAGTAATTAAGATGAGGCTGACAACAAAACTCATTAAGTGCAAATAGTGTTTTCTTAAAAGTCAGCTAGATTTAGAGCACAACTTTCAACATCTTCAAAAGCTTGCCCATTCAGAGGATGTCTGACTCTGTTGCATAATCTGTGAAGTCTGGACCTGCTCTATAACTTGTGAAGTTTGCTGTTGAGTGGCTTGTGTGCTTGGTTCCTTCGTTCCTTGTGATCTTGGTTGCTTCTGAGCATCTGAACTTGGTTGCCTTCTAGCTTTTGAACTTGGTTGCTTTCTAGCTTTTGAACTTGGTGGCACAGCATGTGACGATGATGCTTCCTCAGCTGCTTTTCTTTTTTTGTATGACATTTTTGACGTGATGACTTGAGGAATGGCATTCTTAGACCTCTTTGGAGCAGTAGCTCTCTTGGCCTGCAAACATTATAACAAAAAAAAAATTTAAATCTCTTCAAGTAAACTATATAGTTTATTGTTCCATAAATAAAGGTTTCAGAAACTTAATCTAAAGTTTGGTGATTTATTTAATTATGTGGGTGTTCTACAATCACATAATTGATCAAAGCATAACAGTTGCAAAATTTCACATCAAGTTTAATAACCATAGAAGAGAATATATAGAGCTTCTGTGCTTTGAATACAAGAACATAAAGAATACATAATCAACTAAGTGCAAATACTAAAACCTGTTGAGTATTCTGCCGCTTTTTTGCTTGGCCATCCCTTGAGCTACCTTCACCCTACATAAACATGCAACATGGCTCAAATACCTTCTCATGTTCAAAAGAATTACCAAAGAATTATTAAAGATTGTAAAGATGATCAGATAATGCATTAAAAAAATAAAAAAATAAATAACTACACACTTACAGATTTAGACTTATTTGTTGGACAACCTTTCTTGTTATGGCCTTTCTGATTACATATTGTGCATGTCATCTTTGTCCCATATTGGCTTTTAGGCATTCTACTGGTGCCATCAGATTCAGGTGCAGGAGGTGCCATTTTCTCACCAGGCTCCTTGTTCCTCTTCATCTTGGGTCTACCTGCTTGCCTCCTATAAAGTGGAGGGGCAATTGGATATTCAACTTGCTCCCAGTCATCATCACCAGCAATGGGAAAAATTATTGGACTGTAGGAATCCAAGTATTTTTGTGGGTGAAGGAACTCGTCAACATATAATGCTGGATTCTCTTTCTTCTTAAAAATTGCACATATAGCATGGACACATGGGATGCCACTTAACTGCCACCTTCTACAAGTGCATATACGCTGTCCTAAATCAACAGAATGCAAGCTGGTTGCACTCTCACCAGTAACTTGGTACCAAAACTCACCAGAAAGGTGTGCTCTATAATTGGATGTCCACTGACCAATCTTGTCAATCATCTTTGCAACCCTAGGACCCACCGGATCTTTCCATCTAGTGCAGGCAACCCTCCTATTTGCCATTCGGGTCATCATATTCATCCTTATACTTTCCATCATAGCCAATGGAGGCTTGTCCCTTGCTGGCAAGATAGCAGCATTAAATGATTCACAAAGATTGTTTAATAATATGTCACATTTAGAACTGGTTCTAAAATGTGATCGACTCCAATGTGAAGGGGACTTATCTTCAAACCATTTGTATGCTTCTTCAGACTGTGCTTGCATCTCTACCATATTCTTATTGTACCAAACTGGTGTACTGGATCTTGCTGCATTCCACATAGTCTGCTTTAAGCCCTCACCGGGATGTTTAGACTTGAAATTGTTGTACAAGTGTCGGACATAATGTCTATGTTCCGCACCGGGAATCAATTTTGCAATGGCATTCTGCAACCCTTTCTGCTTGTCTGTGATAAAAGTGTAGTGCAAGCCATTTTCAAGCTTTAGATCTTCAATGAGATATTCTAAAAACCATTTCCAAGTCTCATAATTTTCACTCTCTGCTATGGCATAAGCAATGGGGTACATCCCATTATTGGCATCAATGCCAACAGCCGATAGAATTTGACCCGAATGCTGCCCTTTGATGTGGCACCCGTCTAAGCCTATGACTGGTCTGTAGCCTTTCTTCCAACCCTCTTTGCAAGCGGCAAAGCACACATACATTCGTTGAAATCTTCTTATTTCACCATCCATCTCTGTCTTTATCATAATAGTTGATCCCGGATTGCTCCTTAATAACTCCTTCCTATATGATGCCAGCTTGTTGTATTGCTCAGTGTAGTGTCCTTCATTCAGCCTTTTTGCCATTCTTCTACCCCTAAAAACTGTTTGCACAGTAAGATCTAGCTTGTACTTCTTCTGTATAACATTTTGAATACCTTTCCTTGACCATTCATCATCTACCATCAGATCTGCTGCAATATCTTTTGCCACCCTTCTGCTGTTCAAATGATGACTGGTTTGTATTGGGTGACACTTGTGAGCAGGCCTCAATGTCTTGATATACAATGTGGGAACATTCTTGTCAATTTTAGAAGCATACAGCCAAAATGGGCACCCCCATTGGCATTTAACTTCAACCTTCTGTCTATTGTTTTTCTGGAACCACAATCCTCTTTGATTTATAAGAGAATACTCACGCACAGCTTCTCTAAGTTCCTCTACATTTGGAAAGGCTTGGCCAACACAAAATTTTGGATTCCTTAAGTCCACTGCTCTGTTCCATGCCTTGACTTTTGTTTTCTTTTCTGAACACTTAGGAAGCAGATTGCCTTCATCATCTTCTTCTGTTTCAGATCCATCCCATGAAGTCAATTCATCGGTGTTGTCTTCATTATCAGAGCACAAACCATCGTAGCCCATCTCATCGTACTCCTCAACTCTTTCTGGGTTTGCAACATTCTCCTCAAAATCAATATCATCATCTCTTTGATCTTGCTCATAATCACTATCGATAAAAAAATCTGAACCCCCACTACCATCATCAGAACCTACCTTGTCATACTTCTTTTTTCCTTTGTTTCTTGTGTTGTACTTTGAACCCTTAACTTGTCTGCCTTTCTTCTTAAATCCACCAGCCTCCAATGGTGCTTCAATGATTGCATCTTTGCCTTTTTCTTGTCCAGCTGCCCTCTTTTTAATTGTAGGCTTTCTCACAGCAACATTAGATATGTTTAAGTTACCTTCATGCCCTTCTTTATTCTCCACCACACTACCTTCATTTACTACTTCACACAGACCTCTACCCACCTCACTATCATTCTTTACTACTTCATTCAACCCATCACCAAGCACACCTTCATTTACACCATCGTCATTAATTATCCAATCATCCCTCCTGCCATTCACACTACTCCTAACACCAATCCCTGTAGTCTTTTCCATGTATGACCTATTTATTTGGCTAGCCACCAAATTAGCAGACACATCAATGTTTATTTTCTCTGCTGCCAGAACATTATTCAAAGGATTATGCCAATTAGAGGGCCTTGGCACTATATCATCCAACTCAGCATCCTTTTTCTTCCTTCTACCACCGCCTGTGATATACAAGCTGATTTGTCTCTTCTTCTTTGATATTTGCTTTGTCATCTCGAAAACATCGGCATCATTCTTCAAAGGAATCCATCCCTCACAACTTAAAGTCCCCGGCAGCTTGTAGCAATAGGAAATTGGTTTCTCTCTGTACCCTAATTCCCATGCAATGTTATTAAGCTCTACCCATGCAAGCTTCTCAGGATCCAATGCATCACAATACAAGACTCCACCCAACTTATTGAACTTGGCTATTTTATACTTCTTTGTCCCATCCGGCATCTTGTCGAAATAACCTCCGTGGTGTATCTCCATAGTGAAGTACTCATTTGGAACTGCATATTTCACACACAAGTCTAAGCAAGTTAAGTCATTAATATACTTGTCATCCATACACGTTATAGAGGCATTCACACATAGTAGGACAACTGATTTCACACCCAGTAATATAAACCAATCAATATTGTTTGAAGTATATGACCACTCTGAAGTATATATATATTTTTTTTAGCTAAAGCAAATAAGAGGCATGCCCCTTACTTGAATGTAATAAAAGAGTAAGAAGAAAAGAAGGAACATAGGAGGGGGACCACTCTGAAGTATATAAACACTACGGCACAAGTATGTAATCTTTTGATTAAACAATCTAATCTTTGCTTTGAAAATAGTACAATTGAATCATAATCTTTCAATATTCAAATACATTAATCTACATGCCTTTCCTTTATAACGAGACGACATCCACACAAAAGGATACTATACTACCACAAAACGGATAAGAATGCTTCAGTCAAACAACTACACTCCAAGGACAAACCTATCTAAATAAACCCTAGGACCACAACTAATAAACCCCGTTTTTGACAACCCCAAACAAATAACAGTAAAATCAATCATAATAAACCAAATTAGAAGACGACCCATGGTGATAAAGGGCTAAACATCGAGCTTCAAACTTACTCTGAGGTGGTCGTGGTCCAGACACTCTAAAGAATCTCCAGCGATCCCCCATCAGTCAATTTCAGAGAGATTATTCGCGAATCTTGTCTAATTCAAAATATTTCGAAAGCTTTTTCAGAGAATCCTATGTCTGAATTCCTGTTTGATCGATAGCCTTTTCAGAAAACCCCTAAATTCGATTTCTGTATTGGGTTTGGAGGAAAAGACGAAGACTTGATACCTCTAGGTTTAGTCAGAAAAGTGAAAGACGAAAATGCCCCTGTATAATTTATCACGTGCATGACACGTGATCTCTTGGAACGGAGTCGTGACTGAAAAATAACGGAGGTACCTCGATAATGTGTTTTCGAAAGTGTGGGTACCTTATTGATCACTTTATAAGTTTGGGTACCATTTTGTCCGGTGCACTAAAGTTCAGACCCCGTAGCTGATAAAAACCCTTAAACAAATTTCAAATGACTCAAAAATATCAATTGACTGCATTGCGTTTTACACCAAGTCTATCCTACTTTCTTTCTTTTTTTTGCTTGACAAAGACAAAAAGTTCAACCAGGAATTTCTGTCCTGTCCTGTGCCAAATTGGCTCATCCATTACTCAAAGAAAACTTCACTAAAGTGAAATCCACAAGTGACCAAAATCCAAAGACGTTTGAAATAAGGCAGATGAGAAATACTACTAACTAATAAAAGCTAGGTACAGCTTATAGCCAAGTCAAGTCAAGGTTGCCCCAGAAAATTGCATCAAACATGTGCAAGAATTAATTGAGTTGGGTGGCCCTAGTCAAGGTGGGAAATTTCTCAGAATTGTTATAGAACTAATGTAAATAAACCTAGCTGTAGAGTTGGTTAAATTTCCACAATTTCCAGGAATTGTAATAGGACCAATTTTGGCAGCAATAATACGGCTAAATGAGTTCTTCAATCAACTTAAAACGCAAGGTCCAGGACTTGAGTGGGTCAGTAGGTCATATCAGATTACCATCTTCTCCAGAAAACAATATCTCTACAATTCGGTGGTTTCATCAACAAGAAAGCGACTGTTGGCCTGTGTCTAGTTAATGTATCTCCCATTATTACGTTAGTAAACAGAGTCCAAATTTAAACAAAAAGAAAAATAAAAAACATAACCAAAAAATAAATTTCATCAACCTAGCAGTTGCTGCCCCTATTCTCGAACATATATAACAGATTAACAGCAACCCAGTGATCAAAATTGCAATCCTGAAAAGCCCAATATCCAAAACGCAATCCCTCAAAACCCAGTATTCGGAATCTCAACCCCTCTAAGAATTTAGTTTAGATTTTTATTTTTATTTTTTTAGGACAACTGCAAACCCAAGCTGGCCAAGCATATATTCTACAGACACAATTCAAAATTAGGAGTCATCATCCCTAAGTCCGCCCGGACCAGCCCATGCATTAGGGCAGGTTGGCCTGACCCTTTCTAAAATAGAGTAGGGTATGGGCCATGCATATGAAGTCCGGCCTGTTTGAGCCTGTTAGGACCAAGCCCGGCCCATCCTGGCCTTTTAAGCCTTTCCAATCAAGCCTTAATAATTTTTTATTTTTTAAATATGCTTTTTTCTATAACATACAACTTGTCTCTTTTTTTGTAATTGATTTCGTAAGCTTTATTTTCTTTAATTTTTTTTATTTCTTTTATTAAACAACAATTAATTTTGGAAGATTGAGAGAGATAGTTAATTGAATATAACCAACTTATGTGAGCCCCTGAAACTTTTTGTTAATTTCCAAAAGTAATTTCTCGCCAATACAATTTTTCGCAAGGTAATTTAAGTGAAGAAATCGATTTCGGAGATTGTTTTGTTGTCAAGACCATCTATTGGGCCTTATGATTTAAGGTTTGGGCCAAGATTCTTTCATTTGGGCCTAGAAGGTTACAGAAGTTTAGTGAGGCGACCGTTTGTTGAATTTTCAAAGATGATAAATTGAGTTGTAACAAAGTCTTGGATTTTGGGTTTTTACGAAATTGAGTTTTGAGCCTATGACGAAGTCAAGAAATAACTTAGGAAGTTTTCGTCGAAAAATGAATTAAGTTGCAAGCCCAAACCCAAAAATAAACAGCTAGGAGAAATTTGTAATTTGTCGCAAAGGCAAGATGGACTTTTCACACGAGCTATGAATAAATGGGTTAGTAAACCCCAAATCTCAAAACCCTTTCTTCCTCTCTCAGCCTCATCCTACTCTCTATCTCTCCCCCCGACCTCTCTCCTTCTCTATGCCTTCGCCGGAAAGCACGTCTCCGACCACCATCTCGCAAAACCGCCACCACCAATCAACTCAGCTTCTGAATCCGACCCAAACCCAAGAAAAATCTAAACCATGCATCAACCTCTCCCTTTCCCGTCTTCCCTGTGCAAGCGCCGGAAGCCACCATCTTCGGCCATCGCCTTGCAACACCACCTCCACCCTTCAAACCCACATCCAAATCCTATCAAAAGCCCAACCAAAATCACCGACATGCATCACCATTAGCCTCTGATCGTGACCAACGTAGTTCTCGCCGCCTTGCCTACCTGAAACATCCATTCCCGGCCATTTCCTCACCACACCGCCACCATCAGCAAGCTCAAAGCAAGCCTATTAGCAAGCCCTGAAGCCTCATTGTCGACCCGACATCAGAGGAACATCGTACGTGATATCCCCGAAGCTCATAGCTCTGCCTTTTTGTCGTTCTCCAACCTCCAATTCAAATTGAGCCAAATCACCTCCAAGACTGGAATCAGCGTCTCACGATTTCCAATAGCCCCAAAACCCCGACCTCCAGCTCCGGTCAGAGCCACCACATGCCGCCACAGGCGAGTGGACCACAGTAACTCCTCGCTCACCGTAGCAGAAATCGTCAGGACTTCTCGATTAGGTAATTTTGTGATTTCTCTTTAGCTGGAGCTTCTAGTTTGAGTAGAGTGAACTCTAATAACTTGTTATTTTATTTGGAGAGCTTTGAGGTCCATGGAGTCTGGGAACTCGAGGTTTTTGGAGGAGGAAAACTGCTAGCTTAGCTTCTAATTGAGTTGGGTAAGGTAAGAACTAGGAACTCTGTGTTGGATACAAAATTGGTTAAGGATTGGTTATTGATCATATTTTTCCTGTTAGGGATGTAAAAAGGTTCATGGTGAGGAGAAGCAGCTACAATGAGTTCGCTTCTAATTTGGAGAAGAGAGAAGATGTTGATTTAGTCTAATTAATCTCGGGATTGGTAAAGATTCTCAAACTCTGTTTTGGTTATGAAAATTGGTTGAGTGTTGAGTTTAATTATGTACGTCATGCTGCTAGGGATTTGAGAAGGGAGTGGTGATAGAGCAGTCGGTTCACAGCAGCAAAAATGTGTTATTCTTGTTGGAAAAGAGGAATGGTAAGGATCCGGATTTTGGTCTTGCTCGTGTTGAAATTATTGTGGATGTATTCTGTTGAGTAAAAGATGCATAAATGTAACTAATAGTGTGTGAATTGAATGAAGGTTGATATAAGATGACTTTTTACTTTGGGTTAAATGCTTAAACATATTAGTAATTGAGATCGGGTCAATTTTATGAAGTAAACTAAATGTTGTGGTTGATGTTAATATTGAGAAGCAGTTGGTCAAGAAAATAGTGGATTCCATATGATTAAGTTATTTGATTAAGGTTAAGGATACGATTACAATCAAAGTGTTTTCTTAGTTACCATATCCCGGAATGAACATAATAAGCAAAATCATTCAGGAATGGAAATTATTACTTATCTGTTTGCTTAAGGTTTAAAGTCTAAGTAAAAAGGGGTCAAACCGGTTTACCCGAATTATTTAAAAGAACGACATGTGATCACCATATCCCAAATGGTTCAAATGCAATATCATTTGGATTATTTGGGAATGGATAGTAGATTTTTATGTTAAACGATAATTCGATGGACTTTAAGGGAATTAAGTGAATGCCTTAGGTGCTTAATTGATTAAGTTAATGACGTCAATTTACTTATTGGTTTAATTTTATTATAAAAGACTCAAGAGTGTGCAAGTGAAATTGGAAGAAGTATCGAAAGTCGGAAACGAAGCTAATTGTGGACGAGCGCTCCAATTCCAGGTAGGGTGAGCTGTCCCTTCCTTCTTAGAGGTTTTTCTATATGTGGAATAATGCTCTAGTATAATAATATATTGCCTGCAAGTACGTTTTTGGTTGTTCATTAGTCGATGCCTCGTGATATCCGTGTTTCCATAACTGATAATTGCTTATTACGAAAACCGAGGCTAGACTTGCATGTTGAGATACTGTACCTATCGTATGTTTGTACTTGTGACCTGAAAATGAATGGGACCTGGACGCTTAGATTCCTAGGGATCCCATGGTGTTGATAACCGTGAACCTCTGGAGGGGGCTGTGCTCCTATGTTTATCGAGGAAGGGTGAGTATCGACAATGAACCAGTCATAGGAGACTCAGGGCCAGGAAATTAACACTTTCGCTACTTGTAATCACAAGGACTACAGAGTAGTTGGCCGGTTCTCGAAGGATGACAAACCGGGTCGGTCACCGATTTGTTTTAGGTTAGCCGGCAGGTAAGTATCTCGGAGCTCCAAGTTGTGTGAAGCATGCTGCATATATTTTATAAAAGAGAACAAATGTTTGTGGTTGCCTCTTCTTAAGCATTTTCGATAAACGTGCACAATATTATGTAGTAAATATTTTCAAGTATATTATTTTTCAAACCTAGCATGGTTGGGTTGGCCTATACTGGGCATGCGATGACGAAAGCTCACCCCTACAAAAGTGTGCAGGTTTTGAACATGTGGTCGGGGAGTGTACAGAGGAGGCACATGGCCAGGCTTGGTGCATTCCTCTTTGATTTTACTAAAATAAGGTTTTGGGTCAATTATCGGATTTTGAAGTAACTTATTTATTTACTTTTTATTTATTTGTTTGTTTTCTACTCGCTTATTTACAAAATTTCGGGTGACCCGTTACCCTGGGGCGCGTCTCTCATACTTGTATTTACTTAGTGATTTGTTATTTTTCAAATTGGGCTCCTATTGTAAACCCAAATCTGTTAGCCCACTTTAAATTCAGCTTTTGAAAATATGTTGTTCGGTTGCTAGAACGATTTGTCCAAGAAAATGTTTTGTAAACCAACAACCTGAACCCAAAAGGCCTTGCGATTTTGGGTTAATGAGTTATCGGGATGTCATTCATGACATGTCGGTTTCTCATTGGCTCAGGGTAGCGGCGCTGTAGGACCCCTCTCTTAGGTCACCGCACCTTAACTAATATTTATAAATGTTATTAAATTAACTCCAATTATATATATATATATATATATTAAATAGGATAGGATCAACGAAAAATAAAATGAACCTTAGATTACCTAAATAACCATTTAACCACATTTTGAGAAGAAAAAAAAAGCCCTAAGCGTCGTCAACCTTATGCGACACCTCCAAGCCTCCGTGCATACCAACTCTCTTGCCGCTGATCATGTGGCAGGGCAACATCCTCTTTTGGAATTGTAGAGGGATTGTTAATCAAGAAACACAAAGAGCACTTATTGATATGGTTCAAGCAAAACATCCTCAATTGATCTTCCTATCAGAAACTCTAGCCTCTCAGAAACTGATTGATACCATCACTAGTCGTGTAGGCTTTGTTGGAAACTTCTGTTTTCCAAAGCAAAAGGATTCAGGGGCCTAGCTCTTCTCTGGGGTCCTGAAGTGCATGTGGACTTTCATTCTTCTTCTCCAAATCATATTGATGTAGAAGTGTGTGAAAGTGGAGCTCTTGCCTCTTGGCGCTTCACATGGATTTATGGTGTTGCGTCAAGGACTGAACGCAATCAAACTTGGTCCATGATTGAAACCCTAGCACAACAAAACTGCTCTTTGCCTTGGCTTATGGTGGGGGACTTCAATGAAAAATGTCTCATGCTGATAAATCAGGTGGAGTTCCTCGTGCTGCAACTGCAATGAATAAGTTTAGGCAAACTATGGTCTTAGCTGGACTACTAGACATGGGTTTTGTGGGATGCAAGTATATGTGGTCAAACAAATTCACGAAGGAGCGCTTAGATCGTGGTTTTCAATCTGTTCAATGGAGAGATTTATATCCTTTTAGCAGAGTGATAACTCTCCCTCCCTCAAACTCTGATCACAACCCCCTTCTTGTTGAAGTCAAAATGGAGAAAACTGTTCTAAGGAGAAATGCACAGAAATTCAGGTTCGAAGAAAAATGGTATGGGAATGAACATTGTTTTGAAATTATTCATGGAAACTGGGCAGTACCCCTTACAGGCAACGTTCTACAATAACTTGGCACTAAGATCAAAAATGTTGGTTGTCAACTTATGCAATGGCACAGAGTTGAGTTTCAAAAACAAAAAACTGAGATGCATGAAATCCAGGGAAAGCTTTTTGACATTATAAAGCACTACTCTCCAATGCAATATGAAGTGCAAAGGAATCTCCATGTGAGGCAAAGCCAATTACTTTTGCTCCAAGAAAAGTATTGGAAACAAAGATCACGGGCCCTTTGGTTGAAAGAGGGTGATCGTAATTCTGCATTCTTCCATAGGAAGGCTTCTAACAGGAAATGTCGTAACACTATTAAAGGCCTTAAAGATGATAATGGGGGGTGACACAATGATCCAAGAACTATCAAGCACATGCTCTTAGAATAGTTTTGCAAATGAAGGGGTGGATGATGATGCCATTTCAACTGTGTTTCGTGCCACACCAATGAAGGTTACTGCCTTCATGAATGCCGACCTAACTCTGCCATACTCTGATGAAGAAATAAAAGTCGCTCTATTTCAGATGCATCCCTCAAAAAGTCCAGGCCCTGATTGTATGTCCCCATTCTTTTTTCAAAAGTATTGGCATATTGTGGGACTAGATGTGCGCTTAGCCATTCGGAATTTTCTGGAAAAGGGTGAAAGTTGGGATGAGTCCAATTTCACCCATATCTGTCTCATTCCAAAAATTACAAACCCTACTGATGCTTCACATTTTCGTCCTATAGCACTTTGTAATGTGATTTATAGAATTTGCTAAAAGGTGGTGGCCAATAGACTTAAACGGTGGTTGCCTGAAGTTATCTCATCTCTTCAAAGTGCCTATGTACCAGGCAGACTGATTTCAAATAACACTCTCATGGCTACAGAAGTTGCTCATTTTATGCACAAGTTGAGAATACAGGCAGAAGGTTTCTTCTCATTGAAATTGGACATCAGCAAGGTCTATGACCGCCTTGAATAGTCTTTTTTGCGTGCTATACTTACAAAGTTGGGTTTTGCTTTCAACTGGATCAATATGTTTATGAGGTGTGTTACCTCAGTGAGTTATACTATTTTAATGAATGGTGAAGCTACTACTACTGTGAAGCCAACAAGGGGTATAAGGCAGGGAGATCCCCTCTCGCCATACTTGTTTATTCTATGTGCTGAAGGATTATCTGCTTTGATTTCTCAAGCTGCTCATTCTAGATCTATCCAAGGGTTGAAGATGTGTCCACAAGCTCCTACCTTGCATCATCTCTTTTTTGCGTATGATAGTTTATTATTTGGTTCAGCTACTCCTGAAGAATGCTCTGCTTTTAGAGAGATTTAAATACTTATGAAAGAGCTTCATGTCAGAAGGTAAACTTTCAAAAAAGCTTTGTTGTCTTTAGTAATAATGTGCCCATTGATACACAAACTGCCCTTGCTTCTATTTTTGAGGTGAATTGAGTGAAGGAACATGATAAATATTTAGGCTTGCCTCTGAGGCAAGTAGGTCTAAAACGGAACGTTTTCAATACATCAAAGAGAAATTGTCCAAGAAGCTGGTTAGCTGGAAGTCCAAGATCCTTAGTTGTACAGGAAAAGAAATATTAATAAAGGCTATTGCTTAAACCATGCCTTTATATGCAATGAATTGCTATCTTCTTCCTAAGGGCCTTTGTGATGACTTTCATCAACTCTGTGCCTCGTTCTTCCGGGGTGACATCGATGAAAAGAAACATATTCATTGGAGGAGTTGGGAAAATTTGTGCTTAACAAAGCATGAAGGTGGCATGGGTTTCAAGAATCTCTATGCATACAATTTGGCAATGTTGGCCAAACAAGGATGGAAGATAATCACTAATCCGCATTCCTTGATTGCTCAGATCTTCAAGGCAAGATACTTTCCCAATTGTTCCTTTTGGGAAGCTGAACTAGGGGAGGCTCCATCTTTTTCTTGGAGGAGTATACTTGAAGGCAGACCAATATTGAATGCAGGAACTAAATGGAGAATTGGTGATGGCTCATAAGTTCACATTTGGAATGATGCATGGATTCCAAATTATCCTTCGTACCTTATTCACAGGCCTGAGAATACCACTTTTGAAAGAGTAAGTGATCTTATTGATCACCATAATCAAACATGGAATTTTGCGTCTGTGAGTACTCTTTTCAACCCAAATGTTGCTAGTCACATTCTGAGCATTCCTCTACCCCGTAACTCTATGCAAGATAAGCTCATTTGGAGCTATGAAAAGCGGGGCTTCTTCACTGTCAAAAATGCATACTAGGCTGCAAGGGAACAAGTTCTTAGATCGGCCTTGGCAACTACATCTTCTAGTAACCCGTTTAAAGAACTTTAGAGAAGGCTTTGGAGGACTAAAGTTCCAGGTAAAGTACATATATGTGTGTGGAGAGCATGTAACAACTTACTTCCCACGAGAGAGAGGCTCCTCTCTAAAGGTTACAAGGGTGATGTTCATTGTCTCCTCTGTAATCATGGATGTGAAAGCACTGCTCACCTATTCTGTAAGTGCCCCATTGCTCTTGATATACTCTCTATAGTACTGTTTTCATTGCAACATACACTTCTACCTAATTTAAATTTTAAGGAGTGGATGTTGGAGCAAGCTCTTCATCTGAAGGTTGGAGTGTTTGAAAAACTTGTTATGATTATATGGGGATTGTGGCGAAATCGAAATGCAAAGTTGTGGGAGAACAAAATGCAAACTGCAACTGATATCAAGCTTGGTTGCTTCACTTGGCTTGAGGACTTTCAGAAGGCTAGTAAACCTTCCTTACAGCCCCCAATGCAAAAACAAAAATCTGGAAACCTGCTTCTGCTCTGAAGCTAAATGTTGATGGAGCATACTTGGACCATAGACTAAAAGGAGGGGTTGGAGGTATTCTTCGAAACTCAATGGGCCATTTCACATCTGCCTACTTGAAACCAATTAACTATGTTAGCTCTGCTTAACATGTTGAGCTTTTTGCCATCAGGGAAGGTATTGATTTGGTTCAAAAGTTTAAGCTACAACAGGTTGTGATTGAAACTGATTGCTTACAAGCAGTAAATGAGATTCATAGTCCAGCCCCAAATTTGTCTGCTCTTGGTAGTCTCATTAATGATATTCAATCTGCAATGAGGTGCAATCCGGGTGTCCAGATCACTTTTGCTTCTCGTTCTTGTAATAGAATAGCTCATAGACTAGCAAACATTGCTTATGAATCTGCTCAAGGAGTTGTCTGGTCTGATAGTATCCTAGACTACATTCTTGACCTTATGCAGCAAGAATGTACTCCATTCTAATATTAATGAAATCATTGCTTTCTTAAAAAAAAAAAACACATTTTGAGAAGAAAAAAAATGTATTTCTTTTTGTTAAACAAAATAAGACCATGAAGGCTGGCCCTAATGGGCGGGTAAGGGTTAGCGTATTTAAGCATCGGCCCGGCTCAAAATTTTGTTTACTTTAACTAGGGCCGGCCCGATCCAACTAGACCCTAAGCCCTAAAATTTAGGGTAGGGCTGGCCCATGATGAGATCTAATTCAAATAAAGCCATGTGAAAAGACTGACCTTTGAGAGGTTAGAGGTGGAGTGAATTCCCAAAGCAAGTGTAGTGATTCTCTGATAGGTGATAGGTCACGCAAAGCAGAAGCCTTTCATCAGAGGGCTTGAGCTTCAACTTTTTTGTATTACTCTACTGCTACGCTAGGAACGCTACTGGTGCACATTCACTTCTTTCTTATGTGTATTTTTCAGTGAGAATTTGAACCTTTAATGAGTTTCTATTCATATATGCTTGTTTGGTATTTGGACCTCTATTAAAAGTTTTGTTACCAAGCTTCCAATTTTATCCTCCTTTCTCTTTTCACCGTAGGCCAGACATGCGTATGTTGTCTAGTGGTATCACACATAGGCCAGACATAAATCAAGCACAGTGGGGGGCACAAGAACATTTTTTGACACACTTATTTAGTTCTTTAAAAAAAAATAATAAATAAATAAATCTTCTCTCCCTCTTGTCCTTCCCTGTAATTATTTTTATGTTCCCCTGGTTAGTAGCTGACCAGAGATTATTTGCTCAACTACCGTCCGATTTCAATCGGACGGTTGACAGATATCTAGATTTTTAAGAGATGAGATCTGTCAACCGTCTGATTTCAATCGAACGGTAGTTGAGTAAATAATCCCTGGTCAGTAGCTAACCAGGGGAACGAGACTCATTTTTCTTAAGATCGAATGTGTACTTTTCTTAAGCATGTGTGTCATGTCTGCTATTTTAAAAGAATGGTTTTTTTTTTTTTTGGTTTCCCTTACTAAAATTAGGTACTTAATTAAACATTGGATACTAACAATAATACCCGGGTACAAATACTCCATAAAATAACGTGTCCAGCAAACCCGGAAAACAACCTAAAGTACAGAAGGCCCAGCCCAAATCTCTAAAAACCAATAATCACAGAGAAATCACATTTTCCATACAAGTGCTGCCCTCAGGAATGTTGTAACGGTTACACTGCTGTTTTGCGAACCTTTGATCCGGCATCTACGGTGGAGTCTTGAGGGTCTCCTAACTTTTATTCTTGAAAAGGACTAGGTCGTTCTTGCATTCACTTCACTGGCTAGATCAAGGGGGCCGGTCTCCAATAAGACAAAGAAGAAAAGATTGAGGTGGGATCGGCTGAAGAAGAAGAAAAATGAGGAATGGAAGAGGAAAGAGATGGAGACGTACAAGAGTTTTATAGCGTCTACTAGTTGCTTGTGTTTGTACTTTTTGTTATTTCTGTTGTATTTTGCTGGATGGTGTGTGAATTATGTTAGGTCTAATTTGAAAACTAAAGAATTTGAGTTTCTCATTCAAGTACTTTTCTATATTATTACAGTGCGATAATGAAATGATTACAGTGTTTGTGAACCAAAGAAACAAGAATAGCAATGTAATCAATACAAAATATAGTTCATATTCAAAGAGGAGTGTATATTATAAATCCTCTTTTTGATCAGATAAACAACTGAAATGCTACAACTAGGTTTTCGTGAGTCAAACTAGGGCTGTCAATTCCGACACGACCCAATAACACGACTCGAAAACCCGCACAAAATAAAGCGGGTTGAACCCGCACGATTAAAAAGTAGGTCGGTCCTGGGTCAACCCGCCATGACCCATTTAATAAATGGGCCGATCACGGATCAACCCGCCAACACGAAGTGAACCTGTATAACCCGATTATGCTATATTTCTTCTTGAAATTTTGGACATTGGGAGTATTTGATCATAGAATTAGACAATTTGGAATATTTTGCTTTATAATGATTGAATTTAATTATTTATGAATTGTATATAATTATTTATATTCTTCGTCTTGTAGAATTTTTAGCGAATTTAATCAATTTATGCATTTTTTTTAATTAAATGGTCGCATGGTTAACCTTTAAATGGGTCATTTTGTCTAACACGACATACCTATTTATTAAATGGGCTAAGCAGGTTAGAAATGGGTAACCCGTTTAATAAATAGGTTGAGTTTGAGTTTAAATTTTTGACGCGATTATTAAATGGGTTGGGTTTGGGTTTGTATCTTTTAGGGATGACAAAAATCTCCAGCGGAGTGGAGCTCCATTGGATACCCTCCCCTAATGGGGGGAGAATTCGGGAATAAATGGGGAATGGGGATGGGGATCCCCAATCCATGCTATTTAAGATTGGGGATGGGGCAGGGATGATATTTTGATCCCCATCCCCAAACCCGCCCCAATAATATATACATATATTTAATTATATATATTTTAATTTATACATATATATTAATTTATTTTTTATAATATAAATCACAAATATATACATTTACTACTTTACTTTAATGACTATACTTTTATTTTAATGATATTTTGACTTTTGTACTCACTAAATTATGATTATGAATCTAATCATGTTTTAATTTTATTTATTGTAGATTTTGATTTAAAAAAATGCAATAAGAGAAAAAATTTATTTTATTTATTAAATTCTTATTGGGGATTTGGGCAGGTTTGGAGGCTTAGTCCCCAATGGGGATGGGGACAGGGAATCTCCAATATATTTTTATAGAAAAATTTTGCAAACAGTACACCAAGTAAAGACCACTAATAATTTCCTTACATAAAGTTTTAAACCGAACATTTTGGTACATGGACTTTTGAGCCCGACCCACTATGTAGACACGACGTCAATGACGCCGTTAACTCTTATGTCATTGTTCATTTGTTAAAGGGTAATTTACTACTCTCATACTCTGATTCATTTTTTTTGGTAAAAAAAAAAAAAAAAAACATATCCTCTCTCTCTCTCTCTCTCCCCACACGCAAACCCAAAAAGCTCAATCCCGACGACCACCGCATATCCTCCACCTTCCAAATCCACACCCACCAACCTCAATCCCAACCATCTCTTTTCTTTTCCTTAGAAGCCAAAAGAGTAATATAAGATAATTAGATTATTGACTAAGCTATAGGAGTTTGATTTTCTTCCAATTATTACCTCAAGGTCGTAGAGGGTTCTGAGATCAGCAGCTAATTAATAATCTTGTTCCTTCAAAGGTTGTTGGATCTTGTAGCCAGCACATGAATGTGGACTTTGGCTAAGATTCCACCTAATTGTTTGTAAGATTCTCACTTTCACTTAGGTCAACCTGGCTAAAAGCTCAATCCCGGTGATCACTGCTTGTTCTCCACCTTCCAAATCCACACCCACCAAACTCAATCCCCGCGACCACCACATGTCCTCCACTTTCCAAATCCACCGCATGTTTGGGTCAATCTTACCGATCACCACCACAATCCCTACGCCCATCTCCAAATACCAGTCCGGGTGCATAATCCAGATGTCGCCGATGTAAAACCACCCGCTCTATTTCAGCGTTTTTTTTGTCATTTCCGGGTCTTTGAAATTAATGGAAAAAGTGGAGGTGACCCCTTCCACTTTGGTAACACCGTAATGGAGGGTTGCTTGATCAAATGCTCTCACGGCAGCGCTCTCTTGAAAACCCTTAAACCTCTTCATCCCAAAACACACATTTGCTCCGGCGAAGCCTTCCGATCGCCTCCCGGAGCCTACGACGCATTGTTGATGGACGCCAAAGGTACTCTCTTATAGCTAGCCAACCTCGTCGAAGGGGTGCATTTCTATACCACAATACTTCAATTCCCGATTGAAAATCCCATCACAGAATCTAATTTTGATTCTTGTTATAGGTGTGATGCAACTCCAGCTGAAATCACGCAGGGTTTCTCAAAAATCGATATTCATTTCTATATTTGGTTCACGTAATATTGTAGAGACTCATTGTTCTGTGTATGGATGATTAGGGAGATGGGATGCCATTTTGGAAACTAGTTGTTTCTTAAGCCACTGGTTGTTCTGATATTGATTATTTCGAACACGTCTATTAGGTAATTAGTTTGATGATATATCCAGAGGTTAAGAGCTCACATGGATGGGTTTGGATCTCTGCTTGTTGTGCTTTTTCTCGATGACTAACTGGTCGCAAATGGCAGCCAGCTGCTGCTTCTTTATGGATTGAGTGCTGGCGCCGCCGCTGCTACTACTTGTGGTTGTGGTGGTGGTGTTGTTTCAGCCGCCCGTGAAGTACTGATCGGATATAGTTGTTAGAGGGAGAGATGGGTGGCTAGAGACTAATTTACCCCTAAAAGTATGCCAGCTGGCAGAGATCTCACGGCATCATTGACATCGTGTACGGAAAATGGGTCGGTCTTCAAATTCAGTGTACCAAAATGTTTGGTTTGGAAGTTTATGTGTAGAAATTATTAGTGGCTTTTACTTGGTGTACTGTCTGCAAAATTTTCCCTAATTTTATTGGGGATTGGGGCGGAGATGGGGGTGGAGAATGACCCCAGGGATGGGGATGGTATTGTGATCTCCATCCCCTACCCGCCCCATTACCATCCCTAGTCTCTTGCGACACGACAAAAACATTGACCCGACACGACCCATTCACAGCCCTAAGTCAAACTCAAACCTCCCACTTTCTTCTTTATTTTTTTAATAGAAATTGATATCATTAGGATCAATAGCCGGCATTCAGCCAATGGCTAATGGCTAGAGTCTAGCTGCACTTACAAAAAAAATAGCCGGCAAGAAAATCCGGAAACCCCAATCTAAGTTAAGCAAACTCATTACAAGTCAATGATAAGCTTGCTAAATTTAGCGAACTTATAGACAAAGAAACTCCATGTCTTCTAGGGAAAAAACATATTCTAGCCTCTCATTAGCCAATCATGCAATTGTGGTACCAACAGAAAAGCCACTTCCTAGCCAACAAATAGGAGCAACTCCTTATCCATAAGCCGCTTGAAAGCCAATATTATTCCAGATAATTACTAACTCCGGCAGAAGTTATGATCTAAAACGATTGGTTCTGGACCATATACTGACCCAAATGCCCGAGAAGGTCCATCTCTTAGGACAAGCCCAGTCTCATCACTAAGTGACAAGTGAGGGTGGCAAGGCAACCTCTTACAAGCCTACAAAAGAGGGCCCAACAACCCAGATCTGAGCCATTATAACCTCCTACTTATGAAGAGAAGACTATGTCATTAGATAAAATAGTACTAATTGTATATTATAAATCCTTGATCATTGACTCAAAGAAAATAAGAGAATCATTGTCAAAAGGGAAAAATTTATGACTAGTACCCAAAGTAAGCCCCCCTATGAATTTCAGTATAGCGATTTCCAAAACATGAACTTTGGTACATCAAGTATGAAGTCAACCCAATATACATACATGACGTTAATGACTCCGTCAGACATCGTGCCATTACGCACATAATGAAGGGCAGAATAGGTTTTTCATTTTTCAATGGTTTCCTCTCTCTCACTCTCTCTGACTCCCCCCCCCCCCTCCTTCTCTCTCTCTCTCTCTCTCTCTCTCTCTCTCTTTCTCTTTCTCTTTCTCTCTCTCGAAATGGCTCTACAACTCTGGGATCTCTTTTCCTTCTTCTTTTAGTTGTCATCGATCACCACGCCTCTACACCGCCTTTCACCACCTCACAACCCCTCACTTCAACATCCACGAGCCCTTCAACTGCCCCGAGGGCCGATCTTCACTGTGCCCAGGCTCTCAATGAGTCTAGTTCGACCTCAATTCAAGCCCTCCTTCGTGTCGCCAAGATCACCGGTAGACCGATAGAGCACCCAACAAGCTCTCTAAGATGTCAGACCCTAATTCTGTTTGTTTTCGATTTTGGTTTCTGTGTTTTGTGAATCAGGTGGGATTGATGTGTTTTGTGATAGCTTTGTAAAGAAAATCAAGAAAGGGAGAAAAATAGAGACTGAAATTAGAAATTGATAGGTCGAACTACATGAGGGAGCTAAGCTGAATACAGCTATTTATACTAGAGCTAGGATTTACAGATTGATGACACGTGGCTTGATAACTATTGTGGGATATTAATACTGCTAACACCCCCCCCCCCCTCAGCTTGATGATTGGATACAATCTTCAAGCTGATATAGAGATATAGATGTTGAGATGAGTGAACGTTGTTGGAGAAGATATTAGACCAGATGCTTCAACCAGAAGGAATAAGTGGCATGGAAGAACATGGGCTTGGTTGACCAGCAATGGAAGCAGACTTGGGTTGACTGAAGTCATTGTTTGACTGCTTTTTATATCTGCACATTTTGGCAACGTAACATGACCTCTTGCAGATTTGGGGTTCCACATATGAGCTGAAAGTAATATTCTGAGGCTGAGAATGTCTGTGATAACATCTTTGGGCAGAATGTCCAGGTTTTTCACATTTTTGACACACAACTGATTTTGAGCAGCCTTTATTAAGCTGACAATTCTGATTGTTGTTGAAAAAGTCACCATTTGGAGAAGAGCTATTAGGTTGCTGCTGAAGACAATGAGGATACCTGGTATTTTCTGTACAATCTTTATTCTGTTGTGTGGAAAACCCACCATTAGAGTTATCAGAAATCTGAAAGTTGCCCTGCACCTGAGATGTACCATATGGTACTTGCATTCTCACACCATTGACAGTTTGCTGCATAAACCCACCATTAGAGTTATCAGAAATCTGAAAGTTGCCCTGCACCTGAGATGTACCATATGGTACTTGCATTCTCACACCATTGACAGTTTGCTGCATAGAAGTTTCATTATGTTGATTGAAATTTGCATTTTGTATCAAAGAATTTCCACCATCTTTTTGTTGTGTAAAGCTTCCCTGTTGCTGAGTGAATTGTGTGTTTTGCAGTGAAGGACAACCACCATTTTGCGGTTGAGTAAAGCCACTAGAAAATTGTGTGAAGATGGAATGTTGTATGGCTCCACGCAATTGAGAAGAGTAAGGTCTATGCATCTAAGTATTCCCTCTGTAAGGTGCAGGTGTAGAACACATCACATATCCATTTTGGATAGGACAAGAACCATTGTTGACCCTGACATTTGCAGTGTACGCAGAATGTGAAGATGATGAATCATTGTGAAGAGAACCGAGACTTTGTGTCATATTGGTGGCATGTGAAATAGACCCAACTTGAGTAACTAGAGTAGTGGGATTAACAACATAATTGCTACATGAATAACTTATAGCATCATGTGGTACAACACTGGAAAGCATCACATTTGGATTGTAAACTGGCACACCAGGTGGATGGGAATGGGATGCGGCAAACCCGGAATGAACATCAAGAAGACCACCAATAGTAGGCAATGTAGATGATGGATTGTGTGCAACCATTGCATTCAATGATGACAAAGGAAGACTTGTAGGAGCAGAAATAGACTTGTCAGTATCTTCAAGTTCAGCTTCAGCAATAAGCAAAAGAGACCTCAACTCTTGTATTGAAATGGGGTTATGCTTCGCCCTGATTATAATTTTCATGGTAGTATAGTCTGAGGAAAACCAAGAAGAACAGAGACAATAATGTCTTCATCAGGCATATGAATTCCTACATTCGCCAACTGATCACAAGCTATCTTCACTCGATCCAAATACTTGTCAATAGAATCTGACCCTTTTTGAAGTTTGTAAAAGTTGCTCTTTAGCTTCTCTTTGTTAAACCATGAAGTAGAAGCAAACCTCTCCTTAAGCAAACACCAAAGTTCTCTAGAAGTGTTACTGCCAACAACAAAAGAGAGAACACCACTGGATAGAGTAGCAGCAAGCAAAGTCATAACAGCATAATCATTTTGTTTCCAAGTAAGGTACTCTGCTGACATTTCAGATGAGACACCACCTTCTTCTGTGATCATGTATTGTGAAGGACAAAGAAATGAACCATCAACATATTTCATTAGGCCACAACCTCTTAACATTGTCTCTAACATAAATTTCCATGTGACATAGTTCGAGTTGTCTAAACGAACTAGAATCAGATTGCAGAAATTGGACAGCAGGCAATTGCTTAAGTCATTCATGATGGTAGGCAACACAGAAGATAATATCTTGACTGAGGATGACCATAAATCAGCAGTCAACAATCACCACTAGTGAGCTCCAAAGAGAATCAGATGACCCAAACCAAGTTCTAACAAAACCAAGCTCTAACAATGTCCAGATGAATAAAACCAAATTCTAACAATTTCCAACTTCTGCAAAGTGTAGCATAACCATTCTATATACTAGCAATGCATTCCAATGAGGAAACTGTAATATGACCAACTTGTAACAATTGTCCAACCAACTTAAATCCTCATAGTAGCAAACTTTTTTTTTGTTTGCAAACAGAAAATACTAATGATCAAGAAACTCAATTGCAGATAGGAGAAACTATATAGACCTTGTAAGTTGTGACCAATCTTCACAGCTAGAAGCAAATAAGAATTCAACGATCTGGAACTTTGAACAATTTCAAATGAGAGAAGAGTTTTAAGCTTCCGATATCACAAAGTAGTATTTCTACAATCTTCAATTTCTAGCCAATCTTCAATTTCCAGTAAATCATTGTGAGATGCACAATTCTAGAACTGAATCTTCGATGAACAGAAATAGATTTTCAACAAACTTCAATCTCAAGCAAATCTCAATTTCCAACTGAATCTTGTACTAAAAATAGTAGCAGGCAACTTCAATCATATAATCAAGGTTTCGAAAGCCGAAAGCAGTAACTAATCTCAGTTTGCCAGAACAATCACAATTTCAGATATAGAAAAATAAAGAAAAAGAGGAACTTATCTTCAAGCTTGAATTCTTCTAGAAAATCAACACCAGAATAACAGATATGAACTGCAGCTTCATAATATTCAAACATCAAAGTAAACGCAGCAAATTTTGATCCCGATCGAGCCTGGCTCATGATGCCATGATAGCTTTGTAAAGAAAATCAAGAAAGGGAGAAAAATAGAGACTGAAATTAGAAATTGATAGGTCGAACTACATGAGGGAGCTAAGCTGAATACAGCTATTTATACTAGAGCTAGGATTTACAGATTGATGACACGTGGCTTGATATCTAATGTGGGATATTAATACTGCTAACATTTTGCAGTAAGGTTGTGAGGCTTGGGATTGCGCAGGTGTTGATAGCGATTTAGCAGATGTAGAAGGCAGAGGTAAAAAGAAAAAATAGAATGAGTTTGATTCTGGGCTGGGTTTCGGGTAACTGGAGAGATAGAGAAGAAGAGTTGTGGAGATTGGAGCGGAGAAGAAGAGAGTGAGGGCTCTGATCACTTCGTTGGAGGTCTGGGCTGAATTCTAGGTGAAGAATCAAGCCCAAAAGAATAGGGATTCATGAATCCAATGAATTGGAAATTTTAGGTTCGTGTAATTGTACCTAAGTGCTATAGTTCTCGTTGTTTCTGTTGTTAATCGGCCTTCGATGGAATCATGGAAATCGAAGACCTGAATTATAGAGGAAAGTCTATAAGGGATGAGGGTAATGGGTCTTCTTGTTGTTGTTGTTGTTATTGTTTAACGGGATGGTGATGAGAGGGTTGTATATTTTTTCAACCCACAATGAGAGAGAGATATGAAGCAACTCAGATAAGAAAACTAGCAGCTTCTAATTCAAAGGTATAGTGGTGAGTCGCTCAACTCAGTTCAATCCTAGTCTTCTTCTATCTTATTGATTGGAAATTTGGTGCATTTGTTAAGAGTTGTACGAACATGAAGTGTTGGAAATCATTCATCAGGTTTTGTTTCAATCTTCAAAGAAAGCAAGGAACCAAGATAATCGTTTTGAGAGTTCAGTACGTGAGAGGAGGAGAGAGATGTGGAAGAAGAAGAGATAAAAAGAAAAAATAAAAAATTAATTAAACAAAAAAAGGTAAGGGTAAGAGAGCTGCTTGCCCAGAAGAAGAGAAAAGAGACAGCTGGGTGCTAAAAAAGTTGAAGAGACCATTTTATCCCTTGAAATATGACAGCTGGCACGAAACTAACGGTGTCATTGACATCGTGTATGTTTACTGGGTCGGTTTTGAAACCTCATGTACCAAAGTTTATGTTTTAGAAATTGATGTACTGAAATTCTTAGGGGCCCTTACTTCGGGTACTATTCTTGATTTTTTCCCTTGTCAAAAAAAAATAAAAATAAAAACAATAAAACCAAAACAAAACAAAACAAGAACTACTACCACCACTTATAAGCTACCTTACTGAGGGACTTAGCATAGCAATGGAATCGTTAGACATCCGGCCAGCGGAACCTGTTAATTCAGTTTCATTGTTATGCTTTGTTTCACCCATTTGTGTCGCCAAACACTCCTTTAGTTCTATAACTACTTGACTCATAATTGGCCTTTTTATGGCACTTGGGGACACACATGCCATTGCTATCTCCACAGCTTTCCACACAGAGTTGACAGTGAAGTTTCCCTCCAACTTTGAATCGACAATACTGTAAATGTTTCCTGTTTCAAGCATGAAACCAACCCATTGGCTAATGTGAATTCTCTCATCCGTTTTCGATAAAACAGGTCGACCTGTGATAATCTCCAACAGCACAATCCCGAAGCTATAAACATCGCTTTTCTCAGTTAACCTGTTTGATAGGTAATACCTACAAAGAAAAAAGAAATTATATACATTAATATACAAACATGCATGCAACTCAAATCATATACATTAATTTTACTAATGAACATCAGGTTGCACAAAAGAAAATGTCTAGACAGTCATTAATGGCTAAATACTTACTCAGGGTCAAGATATCCAGGAGTTCCTGCAACAACTGTCGATATATGAGTCCCAATATCTGTAGGGAAATTTTTGGATAGGCCAAAGTCTGATACCTTGGCTTGGAAATTTTCATTCAACAAAATATTTGCTGATTTCACATCCCTATGGATTATTGGCGGCTTAATACCATAGTGCAAGTACTCCAATCCTGCATTTCACAATTCAGATATGCATTATCAAAAGAAGTTTAAATAAAACAGGACTAAGCGAAAGGATCAATAAAATCATTCAGTTGCTGACCTTGTGCGGCATCTGATGCTATTCGAAGTCTACCTTCCCAGCTTATGATATGTGAACTGCTATCTAAATGCATAACAAAACGTAACAATGTTTAAATGTTATGATTTATTGATTGTCTACAATGTATTCAGATGTACCATGGAGTTGCAACCAAACCTGATAAATGTTCTTGTAAGTTTCCATTAGCCATGTATTCATAGACAAGCCCTAAGTTTGTCTCTTCATTGCAATATCCAACAAGGCTTGTCAAGTTTTTATGATGAACTCTAATAAGAAGATTTACCTGCGCTTATTAGAGGTGACAGCAAACACAATACCTTAGTTTACTATCACGTGACGTATACGATCAATTTCAAAAACTTTGTACTATGTTAACTACATGAATTACATGCCTCAGCATGAAATTGTTGAAACCCTTGAACTGATGATGGCGAAAGCATTTTGACAGCTACGTGAGTGTCGTCTAGGTGTCCATGATACACTGTTCCAAATCCACCTTTGCCAAGAATCCTCTCAAAGTTGTTGGTGATCTTGACTATTTCAGAGTGCGCAAACTTTCGCTTTGATGACTCCAATGTCCCAAACTGAACTGTGTCTTTTGCATATGTAATGTCCCCTAAGACCAGAACCATTTAAAGTTGAATATATTTATATATGAGCATCTACCAATTCTTGCATCTTAATTGTGTAATCAATAGATTATATACCTTCTACGTACGTATACTATGGAAATTGTATAAATATAGGGGGAGGGGGTTCAAAAGTGTGGTTTTACTGCTTATTACTACTGTAAGGACACAACAATTGAGTCTAACACTTTATTTTAACCAATACACAAAAAAGAAAATGATCAATTTACAAAAAAATATTTGTATCTGTTTGGCTAGAATCTTATGGAGCTAGGAAGTTCTACTAAAAGAGTAAAGAAGAAATAGTAGAAGACGGAAGAAATATGAGGAGGTAGAGGGAAGAAGGAAGAAACAGGAAACATCCTGAATTTACAAGTAATATAAAGTTTTTTTTTTTTTTTTTGATCAAGCAATATAAAGTTAATGACTTAAATCAAGACCATTTTTACGTAATATAAAGCTAAAAGTCAGAATATTGTCACTCGTTGAGTCTGACCCTTAATGGAAAGAATGTCTGTTCTTTTTGCCAAAAGAAAATTTATCAACAATTATTTGCAAGTTTTGGTACTTTTCCTTAAAAACTTCTAGACTTTAGCTAGCATAATCATATACAATATACACAATGCATGCCAAAAGAAAAAACATCAACAAATATTTGCAATCTTACCATGTTGTCTTTTCCTTATAAAGCTCCACCGTATAGCTGCATAAATTACCACGAGGATTGAAACTCCAACAATTGAAATATATAGCTACAAAAAGGAGGACATTCTGCTTCTTCTTCTTGCTGCAAGAGACTGTTCCACGTAGATTTGGATTTTCGCACAATCTGATATTAAAATTATATACGATATGTGAATCATTACAACTGTTTCAGATCAATCTCAGTATATTTGGCACTTGATAATTTAACATATTAATACAATAATACTGAACATATGGAGACACTCACTCTCTAAGCATCCAAAGTTTCAAAGTACACAAATTACTTAACATTATATCAAAGTTCTAGTTCCAACAGGTTATTGTTCCGAACCTCCATTCCACAGCCACTTATCACACTAATTAACCCAGCAATGTTCTGATTATATGTGATTTACCATTATCAACATGAATGGTTATGTTGGACAGATTTTGTTCGTTCATGATTTGATCTAGTTCAGTATCTTCACGATTATTAATTTGACTGAAAATTTACAGAAGTGATCTAGTTACTTAGATTTAAAAACTGAACGGCTGAGATGTTGATATGTAATTGAAAAGTGAGTCTCACAAAAGATTCTTTAAACTGATCGAAAAAACAGATCTCTCACTAGAAGGTCATGATTTCTAAGAAAAGAGAACCTCCGGCACAAAATTTGAAAGGTCATGATTTCTAAGAAAAGCAAATTACCTTAAAGTCAAGAAACCATTATTCTTTCTTTGTATTAATCCTTCTGGAATCGAGCCCATGAGCTTGTTTTTCTCCAAGTTTCTAGAAAGGCGTATCACAGATGCCTTGTGAATATAAATAAATAAATATATACACACAGACACTCTTGCAGTTTAGTTAAACCCAAATACAAAAAATGAATAAATAAATAACTTACAGGAAAGTTAACTTTGGCAATTGAGAGAAAATATCTGGAATTTGTCCGGTTAAGTTGTTGCTTGATAAATCCCTGGAATCATAAGCAGCTCGATCAAGTCATGTTGCAAATAAATTCCGAGTGCTTGTTTATGTAATTATATTATAACCGTGGCTTACAGATGAACCAAGTTTGGTAACTGAGACAAAAACTCTGGAATTGGTCCTGTCAAATTGTTGTTTGATAGATCTCTGAAATCATGAGCAGCTCAACTCATTAATACTGAACAGAAAATTAGTTGTGATCGGCAGATGAGATTCCCATACTAATATTATCTAGCTGGTAATCACTTTCTTGAAAAGACATAGTAAGGTAGACATATATACTCACAAAGTTTGTAACATTGCAAGGTTGGATATATACGGATCTATCTCCCCTTGTAAACCACTGCGGGCCAAGTACCTGATGAATTCACATCTACTGACATATATAAGTAGAACAATAAAGATCAAATATCGATCATGTATAAGTATTTCCTCACAATACACTTGCCACGTGCGCCAAGGACAACAATTTTTTTTTTTAACAAAAGTTTATTCACCCATTAAATCATGTGGAAGTACTTTATCTCTCACACACACACACATGATCAAAAGAGGACTCTCCTTAAACTTGAAAAGTGAGCATGTTTTTATTTTTAGAATGTAATTTAATAATCACAATCACTCATTCTCTAGTTACCTACACACATATGAATCATATAAAAAATTGGCCAAATCAGAAAACGTTTAACCATTTAATTAGCATAATGTTCGCTCTAATTTGATCTAACTGATTACATTTGTTTACATAATTTTGAATGACCAAATGATTATGGATTTGGTTGATTTTTTGTAGACATTATTCTTGCATAGGAATCTAAATGATCAATGGTTGAGATCATTCAATTATGACACATACTTGTGCAAAATAACAAAAATCTTCAAATTCTTAAAGTAAGGATGTGTGTGTGTGGGCCCTTCAAGTAAGGGATCCATTTTTTTGGCCAATTTAAATTATCGCTTATTAGACCAACTTTTTGATCACATATACGCATCTCGACCGTTTAGTTTTTAAGTCTATATGAGTAGATCACTTATGCAAATTTTCAGTCAGATGAACATCTTTAAGGTATTCAAAACTGTGATTTACAATTATAAACATGAGTGGTTCAGGTTTGACATATTTAATTCGTCCGTTGATTTAATCTAGTTCGGTACCTTAACGATCATCAATTTAGCTGAAAGTTTGCATAAATGATCTATACATGGACACCTAAAAAATGAACGGTTGAGATGCCGAAATGTGATAGAAAGTGAGTCCCACAAAAGATTCCTTAAAATGACAAAAAAAAAATTCCTCACTAGAAGGACCCTCATATGTATGTATGCATGTATTATATATATATATATATATATATATATAGGCCAATTCTACAGAGAACATCCTTATTTTAAGAATTTGAGGATTTTTTTCACTATTTTACAATAGTGGTTTCTACCATTCATCCTTTAGATTCATATATGCAAGAATTGTGTCTACAAAAAATCAACCAAATCCATAATCATTTGGTCATTCAAAATTTTGTAAACAAATTTAGTCCATTGGATAAAATTAAAACGAACATTGTGCTAATCAAATGGTTAAACGTTTTTCGAGTATTTATATGTGTGTTTAACTAGAGAATGAATGGTTTAAATTATTAAACTACATGCTAAAAATACAAATATCATTGATTTCAAACAGTTATCCTTTAGATTCCTATTCAATGACTTTTACTATTTTAAGTTAGTATATGGCCTAATTCAAAAAATTAGCCAAGTCGGAAAACATTTAATTATATGATTAGCACAATGTTCGTTTTAATTTTATCTAACGGACTACATTTGTTTACACAATTTTGAATGACTGAATAATTATAGATCTGGTTATTTTTTGTAAACATATTTGTTACATAGAAATCTAAAGAATCAACGGTTGAAATAATTGAATTATGTTATATACTGGTGTAAAATAATTTAAATTCTCAAATTCTTAACGTACGGAGATCCCCCCCCCCCCCCTCTCTCTCTCTCTCTATATATATATATATATATATAATCGTTGATCCTTTAAATTCTTATGCAAAAATTGTGTCTACAAAAAATCAACCAAAGTAATCGATTAGATAAATTAAAATGAATATTGTGTTAATCAAATGGTTAAACATTTTTTGATTTGGCTTATTTTTTGTAGGATTCATATGTGTATATGTAACTAAAGAATGAATGGTTTAAATTATTAAACTACATGTTAAAAATAAAAATAATATATATATATATATATATATATATATATTAGATCCTATCCAGAGTGAGGTCTCACTTTGAAATTAACGCGTGAGGTTGGAGTTTAGGGTCACTTTTCGGTCTCATATCCACATCTCGACCATTCAGTTTTTAGGTACTAATGTATAGATCATCTCTACAAAGTTTCAGCCAAATTGATGTTCTTTAAGGTATCTAACTAGCTTAAACCAATAAACGAACTGAATCTGTCCAACCTGAACCGTACTAGTTTTAAGACAGTTATCAATGTCTTAACAATCATCAATTTAGCTGAAAATTTGCAGGGATGATCTATACACTAGTACCTAAAAAATGAACGGTCGAGATGTGGATATGTGACCGAAAAGTGACCAAAAACTCGAACTTCACAAGGTAATTTCAAAGCGGAGCTCCACTCTGGATAGGATCTGATATATATATATATATATGTGTGTGTGTGTGTGTGTGTGCGCGGACCTCCGTACCGAGCGGACGGCACAGATTTCCTGTTTTCGACCACTTTCGGCTACATTTTTACATCTTAACCGTTCAGTTTTTAGGTCCTAGTGTATAGATCACCTCTGCAAAATTTCAGCCAATTTGGTGATCGTTAAGGCATCCAAAACTGCAATTTACCATTCTAAATACGAACGGTTCCGGTTCTACAGATTTGGTCCGTTCGTGTAAAATGCAGTTTTGGATGTCTTAATGATCACCAAATTGGCTGAAATTTTGTAGAGGTGATCTATACACTAGGACCTAACAACTGAACGGTTAAGATGTAAAAATGTGGCCGGAAAGTGGTCGAAAACAGGAAATTCGTACTGAAAATTCAGTACGGACGTCCGCACCTGAGAAAATTCCTATATACATATATATAAATATATATATATATATATATATATATATGCAAATAGCACCTTGTACTGATACTTACAAGGACATAATTCTTGGCGACTCATCATCTTCATGATAACTACAGTTTAGACCTTCCCATAAGTAACGTGTAGGGGTACATGGATCTCCTTGCCAATTCCTTTTAATTTTATAACTTGACTTTATGTTTGTGATTGCGCCAACTATATATGAAAAATTATATCATCATAATATAATATTTTTTTGGGTCCTTGACCCAAAGCACCAAAATAGAGCAAAATCATCCCACTTACCCCACTAAGAAATTTTTATTCCCACTAACCCAATATAAAGGAAAAAGACATTTTTAGGCTTTACTTAATTATCAAATTACGCCAATGCCATTAACAATCTCTCTTCACTCTCCATTTCGACTCTGGCCGACGGAGACACTCTCTCTCTCCCCTCCCCTCCTTGGTGCAGATCGCCGGCGTAGGAATCTCTCTTTGTCACGACCTCTGTTTTTTCTCGCTGCGATTTTCTCTCGGTGTAGATCACAGGCGCCGGATTCCCTACCACGTGCCCTCTCTCCTCCCTTGGCTCTGTCGTCTTCTTCGTCCTCGTGGTTGGCTCAGCTGGAGCCACTACTAGAAATTTCCCCATTGCACACTAACTTCAATTAGTCCCTATTGGGACAAAACACACTGATATTAGTTGCTAATAGAATTAGCCACTGTGTAGCCACTATTGAGGAATCAGTCCCCTCTATAGCAGGTGCCATTGGGGCAATAGGCACTGATAAAACAACAGTGTCATCACGTTTGCCAAGATAAAGTCAGCATCTAAATTTGCCACTGATATTAGTAGCTTTGGAATGCCACTGATATCAGTGGCAAATTTATGAGGTTATATTAAAAAAATAAGGTGCCATTTGGCACCTTTACATTCTTGTACTATACTTTATAATGTATTTTAAATTGTATAATACAATAAATGTACTAACTATAAATTTACAGAGGCAACCATCATTATATAAACATCAAGACTTCATCCCACAGTTGCAACTCTTTTGATACGGACAACCTGCACATTATATCAGGTTAGTTAGTTCTTATTCTAACAATTACAGACCAAAAAAATAGAAGAAAACAAGCCACATAGACATACTCCATTCAATTATCCAACTGGAATGCTGTTGTTTCCAAGTCAAAAGCACCCACCAACATAACAGGTGCGCCCAATTTTTTTCCAGACTTCAAAAGTAGTATAACTGGAAAAACTGCTCCCCAGAACATGCTGGAGGGTTGACCACAAACACTCACACTAACATGTAAGAAAAATGAGTCTAACTGGAAATACAACATATTCTGGTGATTATAGCCACATTAGCCTCATCAGACAGCATGAGATTTCATCAAGCAAATTAAGTCGTGGAAGAAATGTTTCAATAATCCCATTTAAATCAACTCAAATCTTGTTAAATGCTTTTCCTGGGCTCGAATTATAAAGAAAAGAAGCATGTATCCATCTAGTTATTCATGCTAGAAGATTTAAGATATTTCACAAGATAGGTTCTTGTTTTCTATCCTGCTAATCTGCTAGATTACACATATTATAGGAAGTATTAGAATGCTACTATCCTCTAAATTGGGGGAAGACTTTGGGATAAATTGTTCTAATACAAATCTCTGCATAGAAAAGTTCAGCAGCGTACCGTGAAAAAAAGGGTATCCTTGAGGCCAGCAAATCTTTTCGATGGAACCTCATATTTTCGAAGATCGTGCATCATCTTCTTTTCCTAATCACCAAAAAGTATTACAGGAATGTTTAGCAAAAGAGAAACACCAAAAGGCAGACTTATAGCAGTGAGAAATAGCTTAATATGTTAAACAAAAAAGAATTGAGATGAACTTTGAGCAATGTCATTTTGTAACCTGAAGCTCTTGGGTCAGGACGGTTGGAGGCAGAAGGCCACGTAAGTAATGAGCATCTCTCTCCTTCTCAGTGAAGGCAAGTCCTTTGTTGTAGTGTGGCTCTCGCAACAAATTATGTCCACTGTAACACATAGATTGCAGGTTATGCATCAAAAACTTTAAAATCTGCATATGCAATAAGTTCCTGAAATTGATTCATTAACTAGAATCATTGTGGAGGGAAAAAAAAAACGTGGTATTTACAAGATGTCTATTAGACAGCCACATTCCTATATTACTATTCTTACATGAAAAGTATGAAGTTGTCCGGTCCTCTTCTAGGAGACTAGGAACAACAAGTGCTGAAGCAATCAAAGAATAACCAATCACACTTTCTTCCATCTTGTGTTATCAAAACATCTAGTCGAAAATTGCAAGAGTCTGTCCTACAAATTTAAGTTTTGATACAATTTAAAAAAAAAAAAAAAAAACAACTCCTCTCATGCTAAAGAAGGCCATATTATATGTGATCCCTATAAATCTGAGGTGCGAGAAGAATATGAAAGAAAAAGGTCTGCCGATGTAGATTAAAGTGAGGATTATTTTGAAAATCAGGAATTTTCACTTCAAGGCAAATGAAAAATGTGGACCATCTGATCCAATCCAACCTGCAAACTGTAATGAACCTCAAAACACAATCTTTCTATTAAAACACAATACAAACAAATGGTTCCCAACCAATCAAAAGGAGCACACATAATCACCTTTAACCAAAATAACCCCAGATTCTTTAAACGCATTGAACAGACAACTTAAACATTAAACTTTGCATAAAGGACAACGACACCAAAAAAAAAAAAAAAACAGGGAATACAAACACAAAAATCAAAATTCTCATATCCACGATTCCATGAAAGTTAGATAAGCCTATCTATATCACCTTGCAACAGAAGCAGTCCAGGGGGTGAGAACCTGATCCTCCGTGGCACAATCTTTAGTATATATGGCTAAAGATTGAAACTTTAAAAACATAAGAGAAGAGAAACAAGCACGTTACTGCGAGCACCTTTGCTCTAGGCTCAAGGCCGCTCCCCTGCCCCATCAAACGCCTTCGATGCCTCATAGATCCAAACCGTTGTCGTCGTCAGAGAACACTACAACAGATCCGCCACTCCACCCTAAGCCAACCTCAAATGCCGAAAAATAACATGGATTTGAAACTCTGATCCAGAAAATCGACAGGAAATCAAGCGATTCTGGAATAACACCCACACAATTATGGAGCAGAAGAAAATGAAAACCATGGAGAGAGAGAGAGATTAAGAGAGAGAGAGAGATAGAGAGAGAGATCAGAGATTAGGGTTTCGAACCTGATAGAAAGGCACCACACACAGAAAAAGGGCACAGGAAGAAGAGGCAAAGAGGAAGCTAGGGTTTTAATCAGAGCAAATGAATTTATACGAAAGAGGAGTTCTTCGCTGTCTCGACACCACACCATAAGAAGTTGAAAACCACAGGACGACTGGAGCCCACTTATATTATTGTTAAATGTTATTATAATGTGTTTGGCTATGTTTGGAGTGGATACAGTAATAGCAAAACCTCTATTCCACCCAATCCCCACTGATGTACAGTGTGAGAAAAAATTGAGTCACTGATGTCAAATAACAGTGTCATACTGTTTGAAAAAGCCACTGATAATTTTTGGTGGCTACTAAAGAGGTTCTATTGGGGAAATTTCTAGTAGTGAGCCGGTGATGGCCGTGAAGCCGCAAGGTAGGTGAAACCGGTGTTGCTCGCTTCTGTCGATTCGGTTTCGTAATTTCCGTTGGATTTTGGCTCAACGCCACTCGCCTGAAGACGACTTCTTGTAGGTTTCATCAAGAACAGAACTACCAAATGTCATGACACTGCTATTGATCAATTTTAGTTGCAGCTTCTCAACCTCAGCAATTGTTTTTTCAACAACTCCTTTTCTTTTCTCATAGTGAACTCTTATCAGGACATTGTTGTCACAGAATCTTGCTTCAATTTCTGGCAATGTCTCCTCAAATGAAAAATTATGCAAGCAAAAAGTAGAAGAGGAATGGAAAAGAGGACATGGGAATCCAGAGCTTTTCATTGGGTGACTCAATCAATTTCTCTGTTTTTTTTTTTTTTTTTTGGGTAAAATGGTGCAGAATGCCCGGATAGAAAGAAAAAATGAAGAAAAAAAAGCTCTATTGGGGCAATAGACATTTGTTAAAGCGTCTATTGGGGGGTAATAGACATCTATTAGGGGGCAATAGAAGTTTTGAATTGATGTAATCTGCTAGTTTTTTTCTTTAATCAAAGTTTTATTTGTGTAGTTTTAGGAAGATTAATTACCATTTCGGTAATTTAAACGTCTATTGGGGGGCAATACATGGCTGATAGTCGTCTATTGGGAGGGCAATACATGGTTAATAGACGTCTATTGGGGGCAATACATGGTTGATAGACGTCTATTACCCTTTTATTGGGGGGCAATAGACGTCTATTGGGGGGCAATACAAGGCTGATAGTCGTCTATTGGGGGGCAATACATGGCTGATAGTCGTCTATTGAGGGGCAATAGACGTCTATTAGGGGGCAATAGACGTCTATTAGGGGGCAATAGACGTCTATTGGGGGCAAAAAAACTTTCCGGTAGGTGGTAGCCGGTGATCGGAATCCGGCGGCCGGTGACCGGATTCAGGCGAAAATTGGCCGGATTCCGGCGAAGTTGGCCGGAATCCGGCGGCCGGTGACCGGAATCCGGCTGCCGGTGATCGGACTCCGGCGAAGTCCCCTATGGTTTCTCTCTCTCTCTCTCTCTCTAAGTAACAAAGGTGAGGGTAAAATGGTATTAAAAAAATAATAAAAACAAACAAAAAATCTTAATGGGGTATTAGGGAAGACCTCCTTAGAGTGTTTTGGGTAAGAGGGAATTAAAAAAACTTAGTGGAGTAAGTGGGAAAAAAATCTCTAAAAATGGTGTAAATGGACAAAAACCCTTTATTTAAATATCTAATACACATGTAGATGATGGATTCTTTAGTTTAGATTGATCGAGTAAGAAATAACTAATTACTTACCATCTTCTTGGGTTGTTTCCGACTCTGAGAATATTTTTAGAACATAAATCTCATAGGCATTGAGAATGGGTGGAAGGGAAGAGTTCTCAGTCCTGGAGATTGTAACGTTATTTAGTCCTCCCTTCAAAGCAGTGCGGCTATAAATAGTGTTAGTCTTGAAGTATGTAGGAACGAGTGGCCCAAAAAAGTACTGTCCATTGATAGAAATGTTGAATTGTCTCAACTGGTTGGATTGGAGTCTTTGAACTTCTGCAAAGTGCATGTAAATGTAATAATCTGCATTTTTATCGTTAGCCTCAGGCGGCCAAAAATTGTTCAATGAACCATTCGCATTTTTGGGCGTGGAAGCAGTACTCATAACAACAAACGGTAGTTGAATATAGTTCAACTCATGTTTAGGTGGCATGGTAGTAGAGACGTCGCTGTTAGTTGAGCTACTTAGTTGTGTCCAATAGTCCAGGTCATTAAAGGCATACCAGAAGCGATCGAGAACATCGAATGGATACCTAAAGGAAGCAGTTCACAATGAGTAACTGAAAAATTGTTCATTGTTTGGAAACGTAGTTGAAGAAGTTAAAGCATACATAAAAAATTCTTGGTTTGCAAAAAATGGCTCAAGAATATAGAGGATAAATGCTCAGTACCATTTGGTCTAGTGGCATAAGTCTCTCTTTTATAAGTGGGAGGTTGTAAGTTTGACTCACAAAAACAACTAGTCGCTGATGTGAAAAAAAAAAAAAAATATATATATATATATATATATATATAAGTCGTCCATTTTGTGCGTCCTCTTTGCTTTGGGAGCAACAAAAGAAGTTTTATGTATCACCAATTACTTAATGCACATCCCTTATAGTTTTTTGTTATCAAATTTTCATTTATACCCCTCCTCATCTCTACTACTATAAAGGGAGGCGCCAGATTTGGTGTCAAATTACCCATGATTTAAAGAGCAGTTCAACTTAAGTGAAAATTATCAACAAGGCATAACAATGTAAAATACAAAAACATAAATAAGAAACTAAATACGGAATCATTGAGGAAAACAGAAATTGCCGGCAGTTAGCACGATCTCCTTGAAGAACGACTGCCGGGGCGCACGATTGGAGACGGAAGGCGGACGTGGGAGATGATTGGAGTGGATATGGCTTCCTTATTATTCACCCCACTCTCAATTTACGGTTCATATAAAAGGAGAAGGGAAAGAGGAGCAGAGCAAAATCAAACCCAGAAAGAGGAAAAAATTAGAATCAAATCGGAGACTTTCAGATTTCGTGTTCCATTGATTTGGGTATCCTATTTCCATTGATGTGGGCAGAGCGGATTCTCAATCAAACCCAAAAGGCAGAGTAATAGGTATCAACTCGAGCGACAGTGTTGCGGATTCAGTAGAGGTCAGCCTTGATAATTGTTTCCAGATTTTGAATTTCATTTATTTGGGTTTTCGTTTTCGATTGAAGTTCCATGTGTTAATTATTACATTGGGTAATTTCAAAGAGTGGGTGATTGCCAAATGCTGCTTCGCTTTCTTTCAATTTTTGCAGGTAAATGTATGGGAGATTTCGGAACATTGTGAAAGTTGGTGTCGGCTAATATTAGTTGCAGGTAGTGTTTCTGTATCCTATGTTCTTTTATCTTCAATCACCCAATTTGTATGCATTTCTTCTGCCAAATTAGGACCTAACATGTATAAGCAGTAAACTCTTTTCCACTTGCTTTGAATCGTGCTTTTAAGGCCTCTCTGTATGATGTTATTATTACACTAGGAAGAGTGGGAATTGGTTGTCGTTCTACTTTAATATTGTTTGATTTTAGACTAGCTAAAAGGATAGGAGAGGGTATAATGCTGCTCCATTACTTTGAACAGTGGAGCCACCAAGGTTTCAGTAAGGCCATTCCGCAGTGGTTAATTATAACTCAAACAGAGGAACAAAATTAAAATCAAAATAGACTCAGTTTTGGCGAATTACCTAAAGGTGAGACTACCTAATTGTGACAGGGTATTTTGGGGTTAAGTTTCCATTGATTTGGTTTTTGATTTTTTGGTTTTGGTTTTCTTTCAAATTTTCTTTTGGTTTTCTCAGGGTTATGCTGTTATAATTTCGTCAATTTTCACGGAGTACTCCATACTGCTATTCAATTGTTTCTCAAGGATTTGGAGCTTTCAGTATTTTGTGTAAGATAGGTGATAATGATCTACGGTGACATTTACTTCATTTGTTTAGGTACCTGTAAAGTTTTTGATTGGACTTGAAAGGAAAAGCGCAAGATCAGGTATGTTAAATTGTTTCATTGTCAACTGTGTTCAATATTTCATCAGTCCTTACTTTTTCTGTTGGATTTCATTGTTACCTAAAGGAGTTTATGTGCAAGTTTATAAACAAAGTGCCCATCTGATGTAGCTATAGCATCAAAGCTCTTCTAGGAAACGATTTGTGTCCGTATGGTTATAGGAAGTCATAGTACTCTAATACCAATAGAAATTGTTTGCTGTCTGGCTATAGAATTGGTCTAGGTGAAACCTAATTAAACTTTCAAGGCATTTTTTTAATTTCGTCAATTTATCTTGAGTTTCTCCTTCCTCATTTTTCAGCTGATTCTAATGTATTAATGAAAGATTGTAGCTAATTTTTTTCTTTTCTTCTTATCAAAGTTTACTAATGCTGTCTCTTGATTTTCTGATCTGTTGGCAGTCTTCTTGGTTCGTCTTTCTTGGAGCATGTTAAGGAGATATTGGAACCTGATACTTTTATTGCTGCAGCGCCCTTGGGTGTACTACCCAATAATTGAAAAGTATTCAATATATTAGACATAGTAAGTTTCTCCCTTGCTTCATTTATAGTTATTCTAGAATCACATGTCCCCCCTCATCAAGCTCCCAGGCTACGAAATCTGTTGATAATATCTCATTTTTGATATTTTGAATTATTTATTGGTAGGATGTTTATTTATCTGTTATGGAAGTTTACGTATATCATTGTTTTCTTACCCCATAATGTTTGTTCACTACTTACTTGCCAAGGGAGAAAAATGCTGTAACTCAAGGAAAATAGGACTTCATTTTTGATGCCTATGCCTATGGATTTTGCATTGTCATTGCTATGTCCGGGTTTATGTAAAATTATTAAATTATTGATTCAGATTACTCCTTTTTTGCCGTTGAGTTTCTTTGGCTGTCATTGCTTCAGTTTCTGATTAATCAAGTTTTTTTTTTCCTTTCCTAAAAATAGATAATTAATTTTTCGTTATTAGTGTTTCTTTTAGTGAATGCCATGTATCATACGATTTGAGCTCCTTAGGTTGATAGTTATACATATCAGTCAACAGCGCTTTGGTTGAGATAATAGTTCAGTTTCTAATACCAAAGTTCATCATCTGCTTTGTATCTAATAAAGTTTTCATGCTTAATATATATCATACTCATTCAAGATCTCTTTAAGCTAAATATAAGCGCAGCATTTTAACTGGTTTGTTGTCGCACGTGACTCAGATCTTCTATTGTAACAGGCTCTTCAGCGCTTCCAAACCGAGCATGGAAAAGGGTTTCCAACTCATTTCTCCCAGATAGGGGCTCCTGACTTCTATACCATTCAAAGGCCGACAAGGTTGGAAAAAGCTTCATTTTTTTTATCACTGCTCTGAACAAGACAGGTCTGATGGTTTTGAATTCATTGTATTAAATCCACTTCCTCCTCGCATTATGCTCTTTATGATCTTCGCTCATGATTCAATTGCCATGTATTTGGCTATTGAACCTCAAAGTTTATGTTTTCATGTGATCAATCAGATGCAGCAAGCTTCAAGGACGCTATAAACACAGACATGCCAAAATACTGCATCCATCAAGTAAAGATGCGGCCTCAAGTAAGGCCTTGATTAGAATTTGATCTAATTCAAACTCGCTGTATTTGATTCCTTATTGGTAAGGATTTCGAGTGCAACTCTAACCCAAACTACATGGATTTTTTTTTTTTTTTTGGAATTTTAATTAATGGCTGAATTGGTTTTCCAGATTGTTATGGGACAAGTTTCTTCATCACGCCCTCAGCCATCGAATGATGGCCAGGTAGATTAGCATTGTACTTTTCTTCCTTTCATAGATAGAATATAACAACTTATAGAACCTTTTTTTTTGACGATTATGTTTTGAACTTAACATAGTTACTATATAGGAACCATCCCGTGTTCATGCACCCAATGCAGAAAGGCAAAGTACAAATACCTCTCAAGGAGAGAGGAGACAATCAGTGAGTTCTTCAGAAGCTATTTTATCGCAGTCTCACCCACTGGATGAAGATCAGGTTAATTTGCATGATACATTGTTTCGTTTGTTACATGTAAACAATTGATGGAAAGCTTCATAGCAGGGATTTGGGATTTTAGGAGCTGATGAAATGCTTAGTTTGTACCTGTATTAATGCAAGATGAATATTGGTTGCTGGTGTTATTTCAAAAAAGAATTACATGTGAATTTCAAAGGCTTATGAGATTATTGAAAGTTTCTCCTCCTCAACTGTTAACTCCTTACAAACGTGGTCGTAAATTTCACTTTGTCAATTTAAGTAATGTTGTTTGTAACGTGGTCGTAAATTTCACTTTGTCAGTCCATTTAAGTAATGTTGTACGTCTGAAACAAATTGTAGGTACCCCCTGCAGAGGGAGAAAAGAGTAGTTGACATCACTAATCTGCTATAACATTGGTTGTCAGTCCAATGTTATAGCAGATAAGGCTGAAGGTTAACCTTATCTGCTATTTGCAATATCAAACCCAGACAAAAAGAGTATGGGGTAAGAATTAGCAAAATCAAACCCAGAGAAAAAGAGTATGGGGTAAGAATTAAGTAAGAGTTAGGTAATATGCAGTACAGAAATTATATTGCACTCATAAGTAACATTTCAAACAAGTGTGACGAGAGGAAGGACAATACGCACGCACGAGCGCGGCCCTTCCGCACACGCATTGCGTGTGCAGGAAGGCTAGTTAAAAATAAATAAAACAAAAATAAAGAAGAATCCACAGAAATTGAATAATAATTAAATACATTATATATCAAAATATTAATTAAATATTTTCTTATAGGTTAAATTTTTTCCTCGTCTTCATGATACAAGTGTCGTCTCTTCACATGTCAATGGCAAATGAAATAAGGGCAATGATATGGGGCCTCAATGAGGCGTAAGATTTGTGGCCTCAAATCATAGGTGTCATGCCATGTAAGTAAATATGAATTTTATTTTCAATTCCATATAATATATCTTGCCACATCATACTATTGAAATACCAATTTTACCCTTTTACATTTCCTTTTAGATGTTAGGGGGTGAATTAATTACATTAATAAATTTAATTAGGTGACGAAAAAATTATCAGCTATTAAATATGTATTAATTTAAAAGATATGTCTATAGATTCTTTGACCAATATTTTTCTTCATTTAGATAAATTTTTTCCTTTAATTTTTCTTTGCAAATGGTATTAATATATTGAATTATGTGCCAAGAAATAGACGTTAACTTTTCTTTCCAAATATTGATTAATTTCATCCCCAAAAAAATAGTATTAATAAATTGAATTTGGGAAATACTTATGTCTAAATTAAGAGATAAGAAAAAATTTCCACGTTAGCAGCCATTAATTAACACCTACAATCTAGATATAAGGGAAAAACAAACAAAAAATAATGAATTCAGATCTAACGTTTAAACCCTACCTACATAAAGAGAAAATAATGAACATACATTATGAATATGTATTTTTCATATTATATTTCCAAAATTTGCAGGAACCCAACAAAAGTTGAATTCATATACATGTGTTATGCAAATCTATTAATCGTACGTGCAAATCTATTGACTGAATTACATGAAATTTTTTGTACTCTTGATTGTTTAAATTTAAGCATGAGTGTAATGAAACGAAAAAAAATGAAAGAAAGCCAAAATTATTATTTTTTGCTTTAGAAGAAAGCCAAAATAATTTAGAGTCACTAGATTTTGGAATAATAAGACGGTCTTTTTCTCAAGAATTACATAGCATGATTTGACAAATATGTGATGTGTGTGGATTACATGACATGACACCTAAGATTGAGGCCACAAATCATTTTACGTGAAATAATTGTAGTCCACATTGGCAAGCAACCAAATTGGTTGAAACTTACTGAAAAAGGTTATAAAACCATCAAATATATCTTGAATACATGAGTACATCATCATCAATCACTTTGTTTGCAAAACAACCACCAGGCTTATTCTTTACCGATTTTAATATTGACCATGATTATATGAATTATGAAGATATTGACATATATTTAATCTTTTAAAATCTTAGAGACATTAAGTTTTTCAAAATTTGAAGAACAACAGAGGTACAAAAACCTGATAGTGATATACCAACCTCATTGATGTGAGAAAGAAAAAAGGTAATTAGTAATTACCATATTGATATGTGCCGGAATAAATCAGCAATTAATTCCACAATAAATAAATAAATTATAGAAAAAAAGTATTAAATAAAATTTATGATACATAGCCCACCTATATTTTTTTTAATTTTTTTCATTTATTTATTTAATTCAGAGGGTCATAATGGAAGTTTGATGAAAAATAAGACAAAAAAATATATATATAAAAGATGTGCATTAAGTAATGTAAAGGAATTTAAAATTTCTCGGAAATAAAATAGAAAATGAAATATTCCAATGATTGAATAGTCCTAAAAGAAAATTAGGTGAGCTCATGAAAATTATATGGGCTGAATAATATTCTCGATGCGTAATATACTCTCAGTAAATAATTAAGGAGATGACTCACCTGTATGCTGCAAAATTAGGTGCTATTTGACCAGTGTCAAACCGTGAGACAAGTGCCAATGACCCCTCTTGAGAATAAGTTGAGTTGGGAAGAGGCCTCAACTCTATTGCTGATATAAATGGAACTCCAGAGAGCTTGTTCACCAGACAAAGTTGTATATAGTTTCTGGGTCTTGGGACATAATGTATGAGCTCCTTGGTTACCGCAAGGGATGCATTCGTCAGCTTCACTGAATCCCACAAATTTGGTCAAAGATAGAGATCAAATTTTGGTAACTTGTCCAGCCCACCATAATTCCCATGCACAAAAATTGCTCGAATCAAATATCTGGTTCCACTTGTAATGTTTATTTTGTAGCAGTTCCTGATGCCTTGAGGGAAGCTCCTGAGAGATTGATATGGCTGTTGATAGGCATCCAAATATTTATCCAATATGAAGTTACTTTCACCAGTGTCGACGAAGTTTGAGTCCGAAATGTAAGTAATTCCAGTAACTTTTTCAGTATAGCTAGAACCCGATTTGCCACAATCTATGCTAATGAAGCCTGAGAGAGACATGTAAAAAATAGATCACCACTCCCGATCATCATTGTGCACTCTCCATAATAGTATTAGTACGAGAATAGTAACAAAACAGAAGAGAAAACAAAGCGTTAGGAAGTTGAGGGCTAAAACCCGTTTCATCAAATATTTTCTAGTTCTATTTTTCTAACAATTAATACATTTATATGTGTGTGCGCACGCCTGCGCACCGACGGGCTAGTGTGTGTGTGTGTGTTACCTGACGGATTATCCTGGGCATGAACCAGGAGCAAAAGATTATGAGCAAACAAAAATAGTAGTGGGAAGACGAACAGCTTGCGTGTCAGCCACATCAAGACCAGACTTTTGGGGAGTGAGGAATCGACTGCGCTAGTGAAGTAGAAGAGAAGCACCGGCAACGTCTTTGCTAGTTATGAAGCGGCACAAGCAGGCTGTCAAACAATTTGGCAATTTGCAGGAATCAACATGCAGATAAGGGTCTGGTATGAATGGTATGGGACCAAAGTCTGTAAGTAGAGCTAGCTAATTAATTTTTGCTTGTAGAAGAGGTTGAAGACACTTGAGTAGGGCAATGCATTTACTCATATATACACTGTAAGAAATAATTATTTCTAACCATGATAATACTTGAACAGATAGCAACTCAGACAATCAAATCTGCAACAACATTTTGTCAAAATCTGTTGTGCAAGTTATGCAGATATAAATGAATGTGAATCATGATCAATTCTAAGTTCATCGTCATACTAGATAATTAAGAAGACTATGCCAAATATAAGATTGTAATTCAACAGCAACTTGAATCAAGACCAAAACATAATCTGCAGTGTATGAAATATTAAATCCAGAAAGCAAAACTAATAAAAGTCTGGGAAACTAACACGTTGTGGTTCCAGAATCCATTGATGCTTCTCCTAGATGCACCCTCAATCTCATATTGTTAATGGGACAATTTTGTTTGAGGTTTGGTGTTCTAGCAGGGATCAATGAGGAGGTTGCAATCCACTTTATATCAGAAAAAACTGTTGTGGCAGTTCCTTCCATTAAGCAACTGCCTTATAACTTCCATATGTTTATCTGAATGGATTAATCTAAATAACCATACAAGTTTGAATTCAAATTCAAAACAGATTGCATTAATAAAACTATTTTCGATTTCAAGCTTTATTAAATACTCTGATGTTACAAACTGAAACTCTAAAACTCCTCACAATGTCAATTAGCAGAAAGTGTTGATGTCTAGTTCAATAAGGTCTTACAATCTCCCACTGAACTAGATATCATACAAAATCAACTTATATTGTGGAGTTGTTTTCTTAAGTGTGCACAAGAGTTCAAGAACATCATCTGTTTTTCAAAGTCCTGTCAATTTTGCTAAACTGCATTGAACTACAAAAGATTACAATGAATTGGAAAATCACTAGTCTTCTATGATCACAATGCAGCAAGTAAAATTACATGAAACTACCTCAAGTATGATCTTGTACATGTTTACTTTATTTACATTAATCAATTTGTAAAACATGTTTGATCCAAAATCAATTTCAACTAGATGAAATGCTGTATTATCTTACTGATTTGGCATATCAGTATCAAGTTTTTCTGCATATGTACATATTCACTGATTTATATATCAGTATTAGGCTCCTTATATGTACATGGTTCTGCATATGTACATGTTCTACCTATACAGCAACCTAATGTTGAAACTTAATTTTATTCAAATGATAGATATCAAATGATGACTTCATAAATGACTGACTGACTAAAATATTGATACATTACCAGATAGTACTTCACACAATATAATCAGCTTGAAATGTTGAAGTGGTGAATCTTGATTTATCTGTGTTTGATCTCTAGAATAATGACCGTGATACTAATTCATGAAAGTACTTCTTAGCAACCTCTTCTCCACCTTTCTCACTTTCAGTTTCTGGAAGTAAACCTTCTGCCATCGAAAGTTGAACTACAATCTCCATGTTGAATTCATAGTCCTTTGGAAAAATTGAACAATAAGCAAAGCATCATTTTAAATGAGATGGGAGATAAAGGTAACTCAACCTTAGAGCTGGAAGAATATTACTCTTATCATATGGTAACTCCCAAATATTGCTAGTCAAGATGCTATTCAAATCCTCTGAATCTATATATTATGCCACGTAAAAGACCCCCAAGTGTTTTTGCAGCTAAAGGGAGACCGTTATACTTAACTACTATCTTTTTACCAATTTCTTCCAAGTTTGGAAATGCAGAAGGCTTCCCATTTTTAAAGGCATGTTTTGCAAGTAACAACCACCAGTCTTCATTCGACAACTTTCCCAAAATGTGAATAGGAAGAGTGTGCATCATAGAAGCAACCCTTAAGTTGTGTGTTGTTACTATGAAATTGCTTCCTCCAGCCCCAGAAATAAAAGGAGCCTGTAGTAGACTCCAATCATCATAGTTCTCATTCCAAACGTCATCCAACACAAACAAAAACTTCTTTCCTTTGAGTTGTTCCTTTATCTCAACTTGAAGACGATTCAGTTTTGAAATATCAGTAGTTTTGGAAGTGGCTGACTCAAGAGGTGTTTTAGTAACCATAACAACATCAAATTCTTCTGAAACACAAGTCCATGCTTTAAGATTAGTTTAGGGGTGCATTCCTTCTGTTTTATCCACCAAAGTCCAACTTCATTCTTGCACTTGCTCAACAATTTAAGCTGCATTGCCATTTTTCATTAACTGATGCTTTGACTGCATGGCTTCCTTGAGTAATATAGGATTATTTTCTTCCCCCAAATCAAGTTCAACTTCAGTGAAATATAACGTGTAACCACCGGAAATTGCAGGTTTCTTGTTCTTGTTGATTTTCTAACTTCTGATGTGTCGTTTACATCAACTTCTGTGTTTTGAGGGCATTCAGGAATATGCACTTCACTCTGACTTTGAACTTGATTCTCGTCTACAGTTGCTGGAACTTCTACTTCAGTTTCAGTTTGATCCTGCATTTTCTCTTCATCTCAAATGGAGAAACCTCGGTTCATTATTCTTGGTGGTGGTCTTGAGTACCAGCGAGTTTCTAACCTATTGTCAAGTTTTGATACTCTTTTACAGCAGGAGATGTACCATTTAAAGATGACAGTAGCAAAGATCGAAGCACGCCACCCTGATGTCCTTCTGGTGGAGAAATCTGTTTCTTGAGATGCTCAGAAATATCTTCTTGTAAAAGACATATCACTTGTTCTTAATATCAAGAGGCCACTTTTAGAGCGCATACCTCGCTGCACAGTTGCTCAAACAATTTCATCTATCGATCATCTCTCTTCACAAAAGTTGGGCTACTGTGAGACATTTCATTTGGAGAGGTTTCTGGAAGATCTTGGTTCTACTGGCCAAAAGAAACTGGTGAAGACATTGATATATTTTGAAGGCTGCCAGTTGCTTTACTCAGTTCTGTAAAACTCATTTAATTTATTGTTCTTTCAAACCTGCCAAACTGTGGACCAAAATACAACATTTGTGTTACCACATATTACAAATATATATAATCCTGGATACCCTAACCTTTCTCACTCCAATGTTTCCATTTCTTCTAAACTCTGGTTTGTATGTTCTGCTCTTGAACCTTTTTTATTTTATTTTTTATTTTATTTCACTTTGGTCGAACATCTCATTATAACAAGTTGCTCTATGAGTTCTAAAAATTCTTATCCCTCTTTCTGAACTGCAGAATTTGAAATTTTTGACCTTTCTGAATGTTCAATAAAATATGCACTAGTTGAGATAGTCCAACTATTGGATGTATTCATGGTGGGTGACGTTGCCTCCATGCAAATAAGTACAATTAAAGCCAGCAAAAATGTCTTCACTGATGTTAATCACCCTGAAAGTTTTACTGATGCCACCTCAATTCAAGAACCAAAATCAATCAAAGACATCTGGATGACCATAATGCATTCGAACTTGCAAAGGATTTACCAACACCTGCTGTCCTAAGATGACAACTTGTTTCCTGACCTGACATAAACCAAGCAAGTGTGAAACAGAACCAGTAAAGACATGCTCCCTAACTCCCAAGATCGTAAGCTTCCGGATACCATGATAGTGCCTGTATTCTTCTAATAGATTCCTCATTTTGAGTGCCTCCTCAAAATAATTGTCTTGGTTCATATCAATGATCTGAACCGCATCACCACGAGTGAAGATAATGGCATGATTTTGATTCTCTGGTTTGCCCTCTCCGAGCTTCAAAGGACTAGGTAACTTAATGCGATAGATTTCCATTTCTTTCTCTAATTGATTATCATACTTGACAAGAACAGAATAATATTCCTTCTCATCCCTGCCAGTTGAAACCTCCTCAACATAGGCAATTTGAAGTGCTCCATTGGTTTTCATTAGATACAAAATTTCATCAGCAGGGGGATCTTTCTTTGCCTTTTGTGTTCCATGCATATATCTGGTATGCAACCACATATGTATGTCATCAAAGCAGTTCCAACTTCATGACCTTTGTACAACGAGTTCACACTACTGCTTGTTCTACTTAAAACTCTTGGAAGAAGATGACCTCTCTGAGGTCAAACCGTCTAAACCAATGGCTCGCATCATAGAACCAATTTCTTGTGAACCTTCCCAAATGTCCATCTGTGATGCAGAATCCAGAAAGCCAACATCTTAAGAGCTCGAAAATAATATATCATCCCCTTTACAGTTCGAGTAAGTGTTTGTCCTCTGTAAGATGCCCAAGGCCTGAGTTCCCTCAACTTCGGTTGTCCATATCTCATCATCATTGGCTACTCCTTCTCGACGCATCCTCTCCATGTTGCAGACTCTTGAATCTGCTTTACAATTAATTCTGTAGGTAGTTTCTCCCTCAACATATGATCAAAATCTTGGATTCTTAGATGCAGTTCAATACCACCTTTCCATTTCTTAAGTTCAATTCATTGAGCAACTGAATCTGATTGATACTGATAAGAAAATGCATAGCTGTATGCAATTCAATCTAAGTCAGTCATACTAGTGCTGTAAAACTGAAATTATGCACTAGAAATAATATGTCCCAAATGTTAATTCAATTTTTGAACAACATTTTAATGAAGTGCACATACATAGATCAACAAACCATGATATTTTCAAGAAGTTGGTATCATTTGTGATACACTTATCTCTGACATCATCTGAATGTTTAATGACGTGTATATGCAACTCAAATAACCAAATGTTTGAATACTAATTTCTTTGGAAACCAGAATCAAATTAATTTTAAGTATAAGTGAGTCTTTTGTTTTCTGTTGATAAATGAATCAGTTTGTGCATTTATATAACAACCACTTTGATGGCAGGATATATATATGCATAAGGATCCAGAAAACACTTTAGTTTGCATATAATCATGAATACATGGCTACTTTGGCAGCATACTGTGTTGTGATCATATACGCATCAATTTCTGAAACTAAATATATTCTGTCAAAACAGATATTCAGGAATATTGTAATACACCATCTAATCAACTTGCAGTTATGTATCATAAATAAAGCATGATGATCTTATCAATCTTGTAGTGTAATTGAAAATCAGAACTTGAACATATATAAGCACCATTTATGCATTAATCGAACAAATTTGAATTGCAGTAAGGATTCTAGAACATGAAACTGTTCTGCAGCCATATGTAAGATGTGATAATGAGACTTGAACCAAAACATGAATATCTTAACAATCTTAATTTGAGCATAGTTGGCTCTGATACCAATTGTAAGAAATAATTATTTCTAACCATGATAATACTTGAACAGATAGCAACTCAGACAATCAAATCTGCAACAACATTTTGTCAAAATCTGTTGTGCAAGTTATGCAGATATAAATGAATGTGAATCATGATCAATTCTAAGTTCATCGTCATACTAGATAATTAAGAAGACTATGCCAAATATAAGATTGTAATTCAACAGCAACTTGAATCAAGACCAAAACATAATCTGCAGTGTATGAAATATTAAATCCAGAAAGCAAAACTAATAAAAGTCTGGGAAACTAACACGTTGTGGTTCCAGAATCCATTGATGCTTCTCCTAGATGCACCCTCAATCTCATATTGTTAATGGGACAATTTTGTTTGAGGTTTGGTGTTCTAGCAGGGATCAATGAGGAGGTTGCAATCCACTTTATATCAGAAAAAACTGTTGTGGCAGTTCCTTCCATTAAGCAACTGCCTTATAACTTCCATATGTTTATCTGAATGGATTAATCTAAATAACCATACAAGTTTGAATTCAAATTCAAAACAGATTGCATTAATAAAACTATTTTCGATTTCAAGCTTTATTAAATACTCTGATGTTACAAACTGAAACTCTAAAACTCCTCACAATGTCAATTAGCAGAAAGTGTTGATGTCTAGTTCAATAAGGTCTTACATACACTTCTAGCTGGCTGGAGAAGTACGTACCCTGTTCGGTAGTAGTAATAATTTGTAACCAGTTTTCTTTTGGTCATGTGAATCAGCTTCAGAGACCAATCAATGCAGTAGGGAAGGAGCAGTACTAGCATCTTGACTAGTAAAAGAAGGTGTTTCCGGCCTTGAGGGTTTCTGAATTGGGAGCTTCTATTCATACCTCCAAATTTGGCATTTGGACCTCTCTACTTAATAGACCTCCAGCTTATTTTTACAAATAACCAATTTGCTGTCTACACCTCTCTAATTTTCCTATAATGCCCATCGTCCAATAAAATCAATAAAAGACATTTTTTCATTTTTTAGATTCTATTCATACTTTCAAAAATCAGTAGTTGGATCTCCTTCAGTTTTTGAAAATTTGGAATTGCAGCAATTTTTTTTTTTTTTTTTGGAAGTTCATCCTCCATATACGAGTAACAGAGGTGCTAGCATTTTTTCAATGAATTGTCGACTCTTAGTTAGCGTAGGCAACAATACCATGTTTGCTCATCATCTCGTATAAATATGTTTTCCAAGTATTATTTTCATTGCATTTAGGTGTCATTGTCCCTAAACTGATTCTCTCCTACTTGTTTCCATAGCAGCTGAAATGAACATGCATGGTCCTTTTGTTTTGGATATGTATGGGATAGTGGAGGAAATTAATAATCAACCATGAGTCTAGTGCATTCTCCATAGATTTATATCAGATGATCGAATTTTTCATGATCATATCTATAGAATAGTTCCACATAAAATTGCTCTGCACTGATGATGTGTGAAAATTGCTCTGCACTGATGATGTCACTCCCCTGATTTTATACACAATAAATCGATATATAACCCCATAATTATATATGCGTGAACGTCCAGTCATCAATACAAAGTACCTGAAATCTTTTTCCCTTAAACTTACACACATTGATGCCCTGAACCCTCAAAGTTAATATACACTCGCTCCAAAGAGTTATATAATACACAAGCTTACGAATTAAATTGTCAACAACAAGATAAACGTAAATGCTCCTCAGAGCTCACTACAACGGAAGTCTCTATGACGGTAAGGTCACATAATTGACTTACTACCGTTAATGACAGAACCCGGCCCGGTTTTCACCCTGAAATCCGAAGAGGCCATGCGGGGCCCACTTTAGAAGAAATTCTACCAAAAATTTGACAGAACTTCCCCTAAAAATGGACAACCCAAAACCTGTAGAAAAACATCCATACTTCTAAATCATCCATCCTTATTCTCCTGGAGCCACCCTGCTCCCTATATCACAACATCTCACATATCTCATTCATAAACAATTCAGAATTTAAGAATATTAATCTCATAGGTTATCAGAGCAATCTAATATACAGGCGAACAAGAGAATAGAAAGCAAGATAAATGACCGATGCTTTTATAATGCGGAAGCTATGACAGCTATGCCTCAACCCCAAGTACGCTCGACCTCAAGCTAAACTGGCCTGCAAACTGGGCATTTAAAACCAAATGGCCCAGGGGAAAACATTTAAAATCCGTTAGAGTGAGTGGACGAAAAATAAGTACTTTCAAATGTATAAGTAAAACTTAATGTTTTCCCAAGTTATTCTCTAAAATCTCGCATGCAGTAACAATCTTGAAAACACTCTTAATCATCCTCTTTACTGAAATCTCAATCACGTAACAAGAACATCTTGAAACCTCTTAAAATCTCATCCTCAATCCTTATAAAAACATCCTTTTCATGAGGCTCGTTTGATGACTAGAAAGGACTGCTGTCTAGTCATCTCATGCCATCTAGGAGGGACTGCCACCCAGATGACGCATCGGAAGGGACTGCCAACCGGAATAGGAGGCGGTGAATAGATGGGACTGCCAACTAGCCACATGTAGTAGACGGGACTGCCGACTAACCACAGGTAGTAGACGGGACTGCCGACTAACTACCTCCTGTCATCTGGAAGGGACTGCCAACCAGGTGACGCATCGGATGGGACTGCCAACCGTGCTGTAGTCTGGAAGGGACTGCCAACCAGACTATTACCTAGAAGGGACTGCCAACTAGGTAAGATACGCATGCGCCAAAACTGGCCTCCTTAATAAACTGAATAACCTCTTCAAGAACTGAAAATAACCTCTTTCAATCACTTGCTTTCGGAAAGAAACTTGATATTACCTCAATAAATCAATAATAATTCACCGAAAGCATAACTCAGTAATAACTCACTAACTCAATCCTCGATATCTCAATAAATCCTCGAAAGCATAATCACATACTCTATAATTCAATAATTGCTTTCGGAAAGAAAGCTCCATCTAACCCAAGTCTGATAAGTGCAGAATTCAAAACCCAATAAATCTCGATAAATCAATCATGCTCAAATATTTGCTAAATCCCTCGCACTCGTATATCTTCATAAAAACTGATATTCGAAAACAAAAATTCTCATAATATTTTTCCGAATCAGTCACTTCCCGAAAATCATTTCCCAACTCAATAACTCATGAATGACTATCTAAAAAATCTACTAAAAGCCCTCGGGAAGGAATTTCAATACTAATCTCGTAATCCATAAATAAATCTCGATAAACTAAATCTCAAATATTCAAAATATAATTAAATCTCAATTGTAAGAAAATAATAATAATACTGCATGCGGAATTAATTTAAAAACAAATGTCCACTCACAGTACTATTTAGGCAACCATGCATACGAGTTCCTTCGTCGAGCAATAGCTCGGTACATCGCCCTGTACACAATTATATTCCGTGAATAGTTATTCGACAAATTAATACGATTCCTAAAATCAATTCCTCATAATTACATCTCCACTTCTCCTTGGATGCAACCCAAATTATACCACTAATACCAATTCGTTAATTTAAAGGTTTCAAGGCAGAACCGAGAGATATCCGACGGTCGGATTCTCGTAATTCGATAATCGAAACCCTAAACTTCAAAAATTCATAATTAATTCCAAGCTTCTCCAAAATTCACCAAACTTCACATACAAGCTCTATGATAATTATAGAATTTAACTAGCCAGAAATTGAAATTAAAAAGCTACCCTAGCCACCGCTAGCGCTGCCCACAGTGGCGGCGCCGCCGCCACCGCCACCATCTCCGATGGCCACCAAAATTTGGCAGTAGCACCTTCTCAACACACCCATTAATTCTTTCAGCTGTGACCAAGTTAGAAAATCAGCGGAAGTACCTCAACAATTAAAGAGAAGTTTGGACCCGAATCATGAATAGTAACTCAGAATTTCAAACATTCGATTCGATCTCCACACTGCAAATCGTGGCTCAAGGCTAGGGGCAACATGATCCTTGGGAAAAACCGCTCCTTCGACGCCGGTTTGGTGGCCGGAGATGGCCGGAATCTGGAAAATTTTCCAGAAAACCCGAGCTGCTACAGTGAACTTGTTGGCTTCGATTCGTCGTCTATGGTGAATGATAGGGTGCAAGGCATATATAGATAGAAACCTTGTTTCAAGACGAAGAGATGGACACCAATTTGATGGCCATAGGTGGCCGGACGAGGTGGTAGCGACGCCGGAAATTTACGTCGGCGAGAGGAAGAAAACTGGAAATTTTCGGGGCTTTCCCGAAATGGAAAGTCCAGATTTCTATTTATAGACATGAATTCCACAAATTTACAAAACTGCCACTAATTTAAAACCCTTATAACTTCTTCGTTACTACTCCGATTTTTTCGTACCACATATGCACGCGCTCGGTTTAACGTCCTCTACAACTTTCATGCAGAACATTTTCCCAAATTTTGACCCGAACAAAAAGTCAACTTTTAGGGCCCCCCTAAAATATCGAAACGGAGCCAAAAAGTAAATGTAAATGTCGTTTACCCATCGAAAGACTTGTAAACTGGTAAATTCGGGTTCGGGACGTCACAGTTAAGCTGCAAGCACGCTACCTCAGCATCAGCCAAATCAACCTGACCTGCAGAAATAACCCCTACACCGTTGGAATGGTGTACCGGGTTGCCACACAACAAACCCGGTAAGCTTTTGCAAGCCCGTATGAGTAACTCAAAACAACTCACACAATACCACGGGCTAAAAGCCCGCACAACTCACGCCAAACACGAGGAAAACCTTTCGACTCGTGAATAAGGAAGACATACCCTAATTTCCAAAACGGCACATTCTTTTCCCAAAAGAAACGAATATAAGTCACCCCATGACAAAGTCATATTAATTGAAACTCTGACAATTAAATATGATAAACAAGTCCTCCCAGGACATTTAAAAGAAAGAATCCCCGAAACTCCCTTTTAAAAACACATTTCCAAATCAACACAAGTCACCCCGTGACAAAATCATAATAATTGAAATTCTGACAATTAAATATGATAAACAAGTCCTCCCAGGACATTTAAAAGAAAGAATCCCCGAAACTCCCTTTTAAAAACACGTACTCATGAGCATCAGATAGCTCCCCGCTACCCCCATGATGTACCAACAACAAATCAGTCTAACCTAGACACACAATACATCAACACAGATTCACCACGAAGCCACTAATACATGAATACGTATGTATATGTATGTATCCCATAATATATGTACACACATAAACAATCACTCAGAAATGCCACCAATACATGAATACATATGTATATATATATATATATCCCATAATATATATATGTACACACATAATCATTCACTCAGAAATGCCACCAATACATGAATACATATGCATATATATATATCCCATACTATATATATGTACACACATAATCATTCACTCAGAAATGTCACTAATACCATCTATAGTCACAGTTAATTCCATAACTCAAAGACAATATGGTAACTAGGCTCATAACACATATAAATCTTTGGTCACCATCTGCAACCTATCACCGTCTGTGACTCTTGGTTTTCATACCCCGTCTGCTCTTAGAACCAACCGTTGGTCACCATCTGCAACCCATGCTTTTCAGACCCCATCTGGTCTCAAGTCAACGTTAAGTAAGTCACACCTGACCTAAAACGTTACAACTATCTAATTTCGGCTTTCCTTATCCCTGCTCACCATCTGTGACGCATGATCTTCAGACCCCATCTGGTCATGAAATCAAACATCAAGGTCACCGTCTGCAACCTATCACTATCTGTGATCTATCACCATCTGTGACATAAGATCTTCTTAGACCTTATCTGGTCTTAAGGTCAACGTTAAGTAAGTCACACCTGACCTAAAAACGTTACAACTATCTAATTTCGGCTTTCCTTACTTCTGCTCACCATCTGTGACGCATGATCTTCAGACCCCATCTGGTCATGAAATCAAACATCAAGGTTACCGTCTGCAACCTGTCACTATCTGTGATCTATCACCATCTGTGACATAAGATCTTCTTAGACCTTATCTGGTCTTAAGGTCAATGTTAAGTAAGTCACACCTGACCTAAAAACGTTACAACTATCTAATTTCGGCTTTCCTTACTTCTGCTCACCATCTGTGACGCATGATCTTCAGACCTCATCTGGTCATGAAATCAAACATCAAGGTTACCGTCTGCAACCTGTCACTATCTGTGATCCATCACCATCTGTGACATAAGATCTTCTTAGACCCTATCTGGTCTTAAGGTCAACGTTAAGTAAGTCGCATCTGACCTAAAAATGTTACAACATCTAGTTTCGGCTTTCCTAATCCCTGCTCACCATCTGTGACCCTTGGTACAAAGACCAATACATTTAAAATGAGTCACGCTTGACTCAAAAATGTAACATCAAGCTCAATACTTTTCAAAACAATAGAAAACATCTTTTTCTACAATATTGTTCCCTGAAAAGTCACATTCAACAATAATATGAACACCATCATGCATATTATTATTCATCACAATCATCCACAAGGATATATATATATTTCATCTAAATATATATATGTAGTCATTCGCTTAGAAATGCCTACTAATACCAACTATAGTTTGCAGTTAAATAATTAACGCCAAAACGATAATGGTACTTCTGTTCATAAAGATCCTTGTGAGATTTACTCATCTTGAAACTCCTGCTGCGTCTTCAATACAGAACAAAGCAGCCAGTCCACAAAACAACCGTCCAAGGATACCTCGTCAAGCACCTAATCCTATACGGTTCAACTTAGCAACAATCCACAAATGATTTAAGTCCGAAACCCCTGTTTTGAACTAAAATCCCCAAAGTGACGCCAATCGAGGCGAAACCACATCCGAGACCACCCAATGTCTCTGGAATACGTTCACGATCGATGTGACCAACCCACAAGTCGATCGGACGCTTGAATCCTCACAGATCAAATAAACCGATCGGTATGAAACTGCAAAAATCATAACAAATCCATTCGAACTCCAAAATTTGCATATTATATATCAAAACGCTCGTATCGACGAGTAGAAGACATATAATACCAGAAACAGTCCCATACATGGCCAGAACACCGCCGGAATGCCGCCACAGGCGGTGGCGCACCGTCACCGGCCAAAACTCAATATTTCACAAAACTCCCAACATCAAAAAGCTTCATCTAAGCATGCTTGTGAACTTTCATAACTGGATCGAAGTCAGAAAACAAGCCTAAGGGATCGAAAACTACCTCACAAGCCGTGAACAGTAATCCCAACTGAGTTGAACAAGGTTTCACGTGAATCGATCCAAACAACCACCAAGGATCGATCGGTGAGGCTGCTCTGAGCTCAACCAAGAAGACTCGGAGCCTTGCCGACGTCGGAACAAGGATTTCCGGTCTGGTCCGAAAACACCAACCTGCACCGCCTTACAGCGCCGCCGTGGAGGAGAATCGGTGCTAGAGGACACCAGAGGGACGACCAGACGGAGGAGACGATCCCATCTGGAAAGTTTCGTCGCCGGAGACCGCCGCAGTTCGCCGGAAAAGTCTGGTCGGATCGACCGGGTCCGGGTCGGGTCAGTCGGATTATTTCGATACTGAAGGTAGCAGCCGAGAGAGAAGAGAGAGGAAGTGAACTTCCGAAAATGGAAGTAATGAAAATAGTAAGTTTCCAACTTGGGAAACTTCTATTTATACCAAAATGGAAATTTCTTCCAATGGCCATAACTTCCTCATACGAATTCCGATTCTCCCGTTCCACATATCCACGAACTCGTATCGACGCGCTCTACAACTTTCGTGAAGGAAGTTTCCGGAGAATCCCAACGAATAAAAAGTCAACCTTTGCACCACCCCTAAAGTCACACTTTCCGAATAGAAATTCGTCCGAAACACTTCCGCTCCATCCACGAGCCACGAAACCGTCCAATAAACATAAAATTAATTCTGGAAAATCCTCGGAAAATAATTACGAATTTCCGGGGCATCACAGATGATGTGTGGGAAGATCTTGTGGACAACTACCAATTGCTGCTTTTGTCATATAAACGTGCTGGAGTACTGATTTTTGTCGCCGCTCGTTCACATATTTGATTGCATTCAGAATGAGTAGGGCTTCATCAACTAAGTTGTCTTTGTATTTTCCATTTTCTCTTCTTTTTTTTTAATTTTTTTTTATAGCGCAGTGAAAGATCTTGTAAATTGTTAGCTATGTGAGCAAGGAAGTCTATCACTTTACGAAGACAAAGTCAAATTCAGAAATTTTTGATTTCAACGTTAAATAACATTTGGCGATATATGGTTTAGGGTTTACTTTGGAGGAGAAAATTTTTCCCAAGTTGAAGACTATTACTGTTCGTAGAGATAAGAATAGATTTTTTTTTCTTTTCCTTATTTGTGTCTTTATTGGTAATTTGACATAAGTTGACAAAGTCAACTATTACTTAGAAAAAGTGAGAGGTCTAAATACCAATTTTGGAGGTATGAATAGAAGCTCCCTTCTGAATTTTGTTTTTTTCTTTACAAAATCAATCAATTATAGGGCAATGATGATATAGGGGCTTAATAAGGCCTAAGATTTGTGGCTTCAATCGTAGGTGTTATGTCATGTCATCTACACACATCACATATTTGTCAAATCGTGTCATGTAATTCTTGAGTAAAAACACCATCTTATCATTCCAAAATTTAATTGCTCTAAATTATTTTGGTTTTCATAACTCGTGAACTCTAGCTCATAGGTTAGAATTACGATTTCAATATATTTTCTTTCCATTTTTATGGATCCAATTTAATTTTTGACTTTTCTAATTAACTTGTTTGTGTAAGGTAACTAACTTTCTATTAATTTTATTAAATTCATTTATTAAAAGAGTTTAATATTACTTCATTTTACCAGATTTCGTGGGTTAGATTTTGATTAAAAAAAGAAAAAGATTTCGTATGTTAGAATTACGATATTAATATATTTTCTTTCCATTTTTGTTAATCCAATTTTAATTTTTTACATTTTTTTAATCAATTTTTTTTTTTACTTTTGTGGTTATAGTTACGATATTAATATATATACTTATAAAAGAAAAAGAAAAAAAAAAGATCAAAAGAATAGATTTTTAGAAGAAAGCAAAAATAATTTAGAGCCATTAGATTTTGAAAGTATAAGATGGTATTTTTACTCAAAAATTACATGGCATGATTTGGCTAATATATGATATATGTAAGTGATATGACATGACACATAGGATTGAAGCCACAAATCTTAAATCAAAGCCGATTCAGCGAATACTACTAGAAAGAGTTAATAGAACAACAATAACGACCTATTAAAGCGGACAAAAACCACACTAACAATTATTACCTCTCATCAGTCATCACCAAAATCAAGTAATCAACCTTAAAACTCTAATCCGGTTATTTCACATTACCTAAAACAACAAAAACCATAAAAGAACACATAAACCTAAATTATAATTATTGCCACAAATTAAATCAATGCCTCTATATATAGGTACCCCGCATGGCTGCATCTAACCAAGAAGGCAACCAAAAAAAATAGGTGTTTAATAATACCATATCTCAAATCATATATCAACTTCATCGTGATTCTTCAAAATCTAAAATTGATTTATACAGAAAAAAGTGTTAGTTTTTTTATTGAACCCAAGTCCTAACCAAATGGTTTCATACAAATGCATCTTGATTTCTTCAAAACTCATGAATCGTCGCTAACATATCAATTGAACCTTCCATCAACTAAACAAATGTCAAATGACTCAAAAATATCAATTGACCGCATATTATGTCCATCCTACTTTCCTTTTTTTCCTTATAAAGATAAAAATCCAAAGACGTCATAAGTAAGACAGATGAGGCCTACCAGTAACTAGTAAATGCTAGGTACAGCTTACAGCCAAGTCAAGGTTCAACCAGAAAAAACTGCATCAAGCATGTGCAAGAATAATTGAGTTGGGTGGTCCTTGTCAAGGTTGGGAAATTTCTCCCAATTGTTAGAGTAAGTTTACCCGTTGGGTTACCAGGTCACCCACTATTCATTGTTTTTTAGTGTTAATTTTCACCCTCTGAGTCATGGGCACAGTTTTCATGGTGACCTAGAAAGTGACTCCAGGTGACCCAAGACACGAAATACACTGTGCCTGTGACCCAGAGGGTGAATTTAACACTAAAAAGTAGTGAATAGTGGGTGACTTGATGACCCAACAGGTAAACTTGCTCTTAAAGCATGTTCAACAGTTGTCTCTTGACCCGCCTCCAACTAGGCTGATTGAGGTCTTTTTGTATCCAAAAAAAAAAAAAAACTAGGCTGATTGAGGTGGTGACCATGATGGGCCGAAAAATGCATTCCACCAGTGAATTGGTGACTGACATCTATGTGACATTTTCTCACCCAGGTTAACAATGAGGCCAAGTTCTTGACCCGAAACCTGACCTAAGGAAGCTGGTTGCCACGCTGGCCCAAGCCCAATCGTGGGGTGACAAGCTTTCTGTCGCGTTGCAACTTAAGAATTGTTCCCACTCCCACATGATTGACCCATGTATTTGAATGACAAACGCGTGCTGCATGGCTGTTGGTGACCTTGGAATTTGAATTCCAAGTGACATAAGTCAGCACAGTTGATTGCTTCTTTATTCAAATGAACGGCTAGAATTTATTTATTTGAAAAAAGGGGCTGTGACCACTTACCCAATTTTTGGCTAAAAATTGTCCACTTACTCCACTAAGAGTTTTTTAACCCCATTTACCTAATTTAACAGTGTTTGACAGTATTACCCTCATTTTAATTAACAAATTACACTCATATCTCTCTCTCCTCCCCCTCATCGATCTCTCTCTCTCTCGCTCTCTCTCTAACCTCGTCTTATGCTCTCTTTCTCTCTCTCTCTGAGCTACCACACCCACCACTCCACCGTCGATGTCGGCGTCCACCGCCGCTGCCCTGTCCCACCGTCGGACCACCAGAGGATGACGCCATCTAATTCCACGATCCTAACCCTTCTGGGCTTCGCCTGTTTTGTTCGTCAGTTGTCCGGGAAGCTCCGAAGCTCCACACAGGAATCGGGTCTGGGCTTCGCTTGCAGGTCTCGGACGACGTCAAAACTGTGGTCTATTGGGGGGTAATAGACAGATTATTGCCCCTTACTAATTTCTTAACTGTGGTTAATTAATCACTGAAATTAGAGTTTTGATAAGTCTTATGTTGTTTTGAGTTTATTAAAGTACAATAATCTGTCAATGATAGTTAAGTGAAGGGTTCTGATTTCATATGAAGACATTATTTGGGGGCAGTAATGTGTCTACTGCCCCCCACTAAACCATTAAAACTTGCACCAGTTTCAAGGATTCACAGTGTATTGCACTTTATCACAAACAAAACCAAAATGATCATTTTATAATCAACAAGAGATGATTACTGTCTCCTAAGAAAGACATTATTGGGTGGCACTAATGTGTCTACTGCCCCCCAATAGACCATCAAACATTACACCGCTTCCTATGTTTCACAAATTATAGAAGTTATTCACACTCAAAACAACAGATAATGTCTAAAAACACACATTATGAGGGTCAATATTCTGTCTTCTGCCCCCCAGTAGACTGACACAAACCACACAATTTTTTTCATTTATTGACTGCTGCAATTTAACACTACATTTACTTTAGAATAGCAGTTTTCAGTCGGTCAATAAATAAAGCAGTCATCATTGGCCCCCAATACAAAGTCTACTGGGGGGCACTAATGCTACAACTTTTATGGTTATGACTGCACAATAGCAGATAGCAGTTTTCAGTCCATCGTCGATTCCTTCAGAAGGTCAAACCCGGCCTCGCCGAGCTTCTCAGCGACGAGGACCGTCGGCTTAGCGTCGAGCCTGGCAGCGGAGAGCACGATGACGAGTTTCGGCGCGGCGATGGCGAGAGCAGGCATCGTGGGCGACCTGCTGGAGGGATGGAGGGAGGGAGAGAGAAATCCGATGTCATCTGGAGAGAGAGAGAGAGAGAGAGAGAGAGAGAGAGAGAGAGAGAGAGAGAGAGCAAAAAAGTCTCAAAAATAAATAAAAAGAAGTAAAAAAGAATTAATTGGGTAAATGGGAAATAATCCCTTAGAGTGTTTTGGGTAAACGGGGTTAAAAACAGTTAGTGGAGCAAGTGGGGAAATTTTAAGCTAAAATTGGGTAAATGAGCATTTTCCCTTGAAAAAAATTAATGCGACGATAGGAATATTAAAAAGTAGGAATAATTTCCTATAAATTTTTGTACATTGATTCCACACCTAATATATTTCTTTCTGTTGTAAATATTATATATATATATATATGTGGTTGTCCACTGTAAATACTCATTAGTTATGTCCTTATGATGTAAACATTACTCCTATATAAAGGGGCATAATGAAAATGAAACATACACTTCTACCTCCTCCTACATTTTGTTTCTCTATTCTATCTCTCTCTTATTCTCTAGTTTATAACACGTTATCAGCACGCTTTGCTCTTATTTCTTCTTCCCTTAAACTTCATGATGATCTGTAAGCATATGATGCAACATAGTTGCCTATGACCAAGGCTAATGATATATGAGTTTTTCTTTCATTTTCAATGAATTGCTTCATATATAACATAGATATCTTATATTATCGCATAACAGATATATGTGTTTCATGTTTATCATCTTTGTTCTTATTACATATGAACATCAAATTTTTTTTATGCAATCATTTACATATATTTGTATGTATCTTTTATATAAAGTAATTGTGGAGATTTATGTTTCATATTCGACTTTGAGAACCATTGTTCCAATAGTCAAGACTCGAGTCCACTGACCGAGTAGTCTTAGACCTATGGCTCTACAGACATCATACGAATGTTTTTCTCGTGTTTTCCCTATGGGATCCATTGTTCATATTTATGAACACTTTGAAACTTCTGTTTCGTATATGAATTTTCTATCATTGTTCATAGAACATATAGTTCTAATACTTATGGATCATGATATATCTTGTCTTTTCTTTTTGTAGAAAGATGACGCATCTGACAAAATTGGACTTTGATCCTCTTGAATTTTCTGGCAAGAACTATATCAGTTGGGGTCTTAATGCTGAAATTCACCTCATGGCTAACAACTTGGGAGATGTCATCAAAGTTGACAATAAGTCATCTGTGCAAGATCGCACCAAGGTTATGATTTTCTTACGTCATCATCTTGACAAAGAGTCTAAAAGATGAGTACCTTACGGTGAAAGACCCGCTTGAGCTTTTTCAAGCATTGATCACTATTATCATTGTTCTACCTAGAGTACAATATGAATGGACGCATTTGCGCCTTCAGAACTTTAACTCTGTCACTGATTTTAATTCCGCTATGCATTAGAATACCTCCCAGCTAAAATTATGTGGAGAATTTATCAGTGAAGATAACAAGCTCAAAGTCTCTGATTTTTTTTGTAGACAATGGAAAACATATTGATTACAAGATCAGCGGCGGTTTTTTTGACACCGATTAATTTTAAGCCTATATTTAGGCGCTTTTTTTGTCTCTATTTATTTTGTTTTGTCATTTTAAGCCTATGTTCTGACCAATTAAACATAATTACGTTTCCTTATCTTTATCTGTTTAATCACATTTATTACGTTTAAATTACCTTTATTACAATTCTTTCATAACTGAATTTGTCATGAGAATTTGTTGCAAGAATTACAATTATGTTAAAGTAAAGTGACAATTGGAATTGGTCTACTCATTTCATTCATAATCCCTTTATATAGGGATATGATTATAACGGAAATATCAATTATATTGATGATACTAAATGCTGATTGAGCTGTGATTTGTAATTGTTTGATTCCCTCTTCGTCTATTTCTTTGACGAAGGCACATAATGTGCTTTTCCTTTAACACTCCCCCGTGCCAAGTCAAAGACGAAATGGTGCATGAGTTGTTGCCTCACTAAAAACTTTGCCAAGTAACAATGAAAACCTGTGGGACAAAAATAAAACTTGGTCGAAGGAAAAGAGCACAAGACACCTTCTATATTTGAGAATGACATGTGTGTGTTAGACTCCCCCTGACGTCTACACCTCCCCCTGATCATTATATTAATCAAGTGAGCTTGGAAAGTCTTCGCATTCCTATGCTTTTCACATGTTTCACAAATGTGGCCTTAGGCAGTGATTTGGTGAACAAATCTGCCACATTCTCCTCAGACCTTACTTGATTCACTTGAATCTTGAGGAGGGTCTGTTGTTGCTGATTGTAGAACAACTTTGGCGATATGTGTTTTGTGTTATCACCCTTAATATAACCTAGCTTCATCTGTTCGATGCAAGCTGCATTGTGTTCATAAATGCAAGTAGGCTCTTCAATGGTAGAACTCAAACCACTAATCCCTCGAATATGTGTAATGATAGTTCTTAACCATACACACTCACGAACCGCCTCATGTACAACAATGATCTCTGAGTGGTTCGAGGAGGTAGCCACAAGGGTTTACTTGGTTGATCTCCAAGATATCGCCGTGTTCCCATTGGTAAATACATAATCAGTTTGGGAACGATCTTTATGTGGGTCAGAGACGTACCCAGTATCAGCAAAACCGACCAAAACGTCATTTGGCGTTTTAGTGTAGGGAGTGGCGCTTTCGCCATCAACATTTCCTTTAGGGATTGCAGTTCCATCTGCGGTCCCTCTTGTCTCTCTGTAGGGAAAGAACAGTCTCAAGGTAATGGTTCCTTTTAGGTATCTAAGATGTTCTTGATACCATTCCAGTGACGCTGCGTTGGCGCTGAGCTAAATCTAGCTAACAAGTTCACTGAGATTGCAATGTCTGGTCGAGTAAATTGGACTGAGTACAATAATGCGCCTATTGCTCTTAGATAGGGAATTTCAGCTCCCAACACCTTTTCGTCATCTTCCTTTGGACGAAATGGATTTTTCCTTGCATCCAAACTTCGACCGATCATGGGAGTGCCAGCAGGATGCACTTTGTCCATGTTATATCGCCTGACTTTTGGACATACGCAGACTGGTGGATTAGTATTCCACAAACTCGGTGTTCTAGTTCAAGGTCTAGGGAGAATCGAGTTTTCCCAAGATCCTTCATCTCAAATTCGGATTTCAAGTAGCTCGCGGTTTCTCTTATTTCATCAAGAGTACCTATTATGTTCATATCATTGACATATACAGCTACAATTGCAAATCCGGAACTTGTTTTCTTTATGAATACGCAGGGGCATACTTCATCGTTCTTATATCCCTTTCCAATCAAGTAGTCACTTAGACAGGTATACCACATCCACCTGGATTGTTTCGATCCGCAAAGTGAGCGTTTCAACCTAATTGCAAACGCACTCCATGGTTTAGAGTCACTTGACTTGGGTAATGTAAGGCCATCAGGCACTTTCATATATATCTCTGAATCTAGATCCCCATAGAGATATGCAGTCACCACATCCATGAGCTGCATTTCCAGTCCTTCGGAAACTACTAGGCTAACTAAGTAGCGGAACGTTATAACGTCCATTACGGGAGAGTATGTCTCCTCGTAGTCAATTCCAGGGCGTTGTGAGAAACCTTGCGCCACAAGGCAAGCCTTGTACCTCAGGACTTCATTCTTCTCATTACGCTTTCTGATAAAGACTCATTTATGTCCTACAGGATTTACACTTGGTGGGGTTAGCACTACCGGACCAAATACCTGTCTCTTTGTCAGAGAATCTAATTCTGCCTGGATTGTTTCTTTCCATTTAGGCCGATATGCTCTTTGTTGACATTTTGCAACAGAGCATGGTTCGATATCATCGTGCTCTATGATTCCTTAAGCAACCGTATATATCATCAATGTGTATGGAAGATCTTTCTATCAACTCATACGTACTCTCGTAATCCTTTGAGATTTCTTTGTTGGTCAGTCAAAATCTAGTGCATCCATTGACTGAGCAAGTTCCTTGTTGCCATTGAGGTCTGCAATTGTGAGGTTGACATCTGGGTCATGGCCTCCTTCTTCCATATAGTGAGTGTTTCTACTGAAGAATACGGTAACTAAGAAGCATGATGGGGAGAGAGAGAGAGAGATGACACCGGATGTATAGTGGTTCACCTTGCACTTGAGGCAAGGCTACGTCCACTTAGAGATTCCACTAGTAGTGAGGCCAAGTAACCTTTGTAGTGATACAAGTATAGGGATCATGGATCCATCCCCTCTAAGAAGGGGAGGACTTCCTCTTATAGCTAAAGGAAGTCCCCATCTAGTTTACATTTCAGATGTGGGACATAATACACATGTTGCTTCTCATGAAGCCTCCTTGGAGAGCATGGGAGAGTGGCCTCTTGGCAAGACACCGGTCGACCTTTACCATGGCGAGGTAGCTCGGGTGTCGGTCTTCGGGATGCATGTTGTAGGTGGGACCTACCATGTCGTGGGGCCCACCTACGAGGTCGTTGCTTATGCTTGGCGGAATGTGATATAGGTGGTATGTACAAGTCCCCCAAGTCCCCGAGTAAGAGGCGCTTCTTGGTTGGGGAGTTTAAATATGATGCCGCCAAGTATGAGTGATGACCTTGTTGAACGCCATACCCATACTAGTCCCCCAACTCTGTAAGTAAGAAGGGACTCTACAGGTAGGTTGGTGCCACGGGGCCCTCATCACGCTAGTACCTGCAAATAAGATAAGAGTGTACAAAATACATATTGATTGTGCTAGGGCAATCTAAGTGACATTTGAGTCAAATGCATCGAGGTGCATGAATGTTTATGTGAGATGCATGTTACACAATGTGTGTATGCACATATTATGCAATGTTTGACATACGACGTATAAGTCGAAAATGTATGAGTTTGTGATAGCATACAAAGTGCATATGATGCATAGATGTGTGATGAACACAATGATATGTACATAATGATATGTATATGTTGTATGCACATATTATGAACACATGTTAGGACCGGGAGTGCAGTTACTCGCCGAGTCCCCCAAGTCACGTAGTTAGGACAATCGAAGTTTAGGACTTGAGTTATGTTCGACGATACCGGTGAGGTTGAACAAAGAGCTCCGGCATCGTAGTATATATTGACAATACTAGCGAGACTATGGTGTGACCATGATAGTCCTCCAAGTATAGGTTAGAGGAAGGATCTCTAACTTACTTAACCCGAACGTATAAGCCATAACCCGATTGTTTGGCTTATGTGTAACGGGAACGTAAGAGTTGAGCTCGCTCATGTTGAGCGGGTGTGAGTTTTGTCCTATGGTTTTATTAATGGGATGTAAAAGAAATTTAATTGTTGCGATCAACAATAGATGAAAAATTTCAATATTTCCATTAATAGACCATGGCACGAAAAGTATGAGCGTGAAGCTCGATGATAGTCCCGGTTGGGTACTATCTCCACTTGTGATAAGTGGTATGAATAAGTCCCCCAAGTGTACAGAATGCTCGGGAGGTGAGATGACTCAAAAGCAAGGGACTGGACCTTGGCTTACCCCGCCTCTGGTACCAAGTGGGGTTTTCTGAGGGCTTGAGCCTATGGTTCCCAATGGGGTGGAATGAGGATTTGGGTCTCTGATACCCGGAAGGGTAAATGAGGACTTGCGCCTCTGATACCCGGAAGGGTAGAATGAGGACTTGGGCCTCTGATACCCGGAAGGGTAGATTGAGGACTTGGGCCTCTGGTACCCGGAAGGGTAGAATGAGGACTTGAGCCTCTGATACCCGGAAGGGTAGATTGAGGACTTGGGCCTCTGGTACCCGGAAGGTTAGAATGAGGACTTGAGCCTCTAATACCCGGAAGGGTAGATTGAGGACTTGGGCCTCTGGTACCCAGAAGGGTAGAATGAGGACTTGAGCTTCGTAACCCCGTTGAGGTACCCGGTGGCTTTGGCCTCCGATACCCGGTGGCGTGGCCCCAGGTAGGATGAGGAATTGTGCCTCATAACCCCATGGGGTTTGAGCCTTTTGTACCCGGTGGGGTATAGGCGTCGGCTTCTAGTACCCGTTAGAGGGTGAGGGTTTGAGCCTCGGATACCCTTAAGGGTTGAATGAGGGCTTGATGCCTCTAGTACCCGATAGGGTAGAGTGAGGGCTTGATGCCTCTAGTACCCGATAGGGTGGTATGAGGGCTTGATGCCTCTAGTACCCGATAGGGTAGAGTGAGGGCTTGATGCCTCTAGTACCCGGTGGGGTCACGTGAGGGCTTGAGCCTCCTTAACCCAATGGGGTTCAATGAGGGCCGGTAGGCCTCCTTTACCCGGTGGCGTGGCCCCGGGTAGAATGATGGCATTAGCCTCGTAACCCCGTTGGGGTGTCCGGTGGCGTTGGCCTCCTGTACCCGGTGGCGTGGCCCCGTGTAGAATGAGGGATTGTGTCTCGTAACCCCGTTGGGGTACCTCACATGGTTGGAGGGTTTTATGCAAGGATTTGACCTTGATTTACCCCTTGGGGGTACCGCGCTCCGGGCGAGGATTTTAAGTGCCACACGTAACACGTTGTTTAGTGTCACATGTATATGTAGCAATTTTAATTGATGAGCAATTAAATTAAAGTATGACATGTAGGCATAAACGGGTATGCTATCAAAAATTAACACATTTATAAACATTTGCAATTATAGTAATCGCTATTGAAGCATGTATAGCATTGCACTAGCTCAAATTGAAAGAGCGTGAACGATGACTTATTTGGAGCCGATCGGAAGTAAGCGGGAGAATATAAATTGTAATTGTTGCAAAAACCAAATCATGTTGGAGTTGTCCAAGCATGACACTCCATGTTGAAGTTGTCCAAGTATTGATACGAGTATCGTCATCGAAATACTCCTTGCAAGTACATAAATGCTTGATAGGAAAGTTGGATTCCCTTGAAACAGAATAGATGATTAATAGATGAATTTGTGAAATCAACATTGGTAACTTGCACGTGTGCTTTGATAAAGTAGACAAATAATTTGAATATATGTACCATTTAAGCAAAGTGTACAAAGCCATATAGTTAGTCAACTACAAACCCATTGGTCATATACAAATCTACTTTAATGATAATTGGCAGGCTAGCGTGCAAAGCTCATTATGTTTAATGATAATTGCAACTATGCATGAACGAGTCAATCATACATGGTATATGTGAGATAGTCACCGTGATCTATACATGCAGCAGCTATATGGAAGCTTGTCTTTGTACTTTGATAAAATACTAAGCAAGATGTATAATTAATCTTACTTGTGGTGAGAGATAGAACTCTTGAAGCATATATATGAAAATATAATTCAAGCATAATATATATACCTTTAGGCTTTTGAAATAAAGCCATTAATCAAGGGTGAGCGTGTTATGTGTGTAAGCTGTATATTTAGTTTGTATCCACCAAGAGAACAACATATATACGTGACTAAATTGTACATGATGAAACTTGGACATGGCACCCACAGGAACATAATTAAGCTTGTGTGGTGCACGTTTGAAATTGGTCGAAGGTGGACATCCCTATATGATGAGTCTTTGTATATTAGGGAATGATATATGGACAGCAGCTATGTGTGGAGATTTATACGTGGTGAGCAACGCAGCTCGCACGTGACGAACACATAATAAATATTCTAGTCAACAAATAAAGCAATGGTGGTCTGTTCAGCAAGAGGAACATGATGAGTTATGCAGGTATATAGCAATAGTGAGAAGAAACTCAAATTTTCAAGCGCCTAGCCTTCTGAAGATGGATCGATACGGGCAGTGATTGCATAAGAAGCAACGAGCATATATAGGCATATGAATACTGATGGCTTTGATAAAATGCAAGAGTACGAAGACTTAACTTGTATTTGCAGAAGTTTGCTGCTGGGAGCATAATTCATTGTTGTTGTTTAGAACGCACTCTGAGCTTGAAGAAGAGAGGTATAGGTGAGTGGGTGTCCAAAGTATGCGCCTGGGTGTCCAGAGCAAAACCCATCCCTTTTTTTTTTGTTTGTTTTTTTTTTTTTTTTTTGTGCTTGCTTGTGTCTGCGATACCGAGAGAGATTGAGAGACTGCCATACCGAAAGAACTACCATAACGAGTTGTAGTGGTGGCGAGGCCGAGATCACTCCAACTCGGTTGCAGACTGGTGTCCTTTCTTTGGGTGCGAAGATCACTTCCGGGATGAGGCACGAGGAGACCTTCCGGGAGCTGCCTGGAGATTAAGTACGTGATGGTAAATGAAAGTATACCAAACAAGTCCCGGGCGGATTGGGTGTCCAAACCAGTCCCCGGGTGCGCAGAGAGCTAATTTTTTTTGGACTCGGTGAGAGATACCGAGTGAACTGGAGGTTAAGTAATTGATGATCCGGGAATCTTGGTGCCCAGAGAAGTTCTCGACCATTTTTTTTTTTTGAGATTCCGCTGAGTATGCATTAAGCAAAGTACCGGTGAAACCACTACGCTGAAGCTCTCGCAAAGTACCGATGTCGAGTGGCAAAATTGATCCCAGGAGGGATGTTCCGGGTGCCGGAGGCAGATGTATTGGCAACCGAGAGATGAAGTGCTGGCATGGGGTGCGAAGCTGCTACTGGGAAGTGCAGGTGCTGCTGGGAGGCGAGGAGGGCCGGTATCTAGTCGGGAGGCGAGGAGGGCAGAGATGAGAAGTGGACTCAGACTGCCAGCGACCGGGACTAGCCATTTGTACATGGAGCTACTGTCGAGTTTGTATGACGGTCGGGGAGATGGTTTATCAAGCATGCTAGGGTGGTTGATGAGTGGGTACCGGGGACTGATGAAGTTCGGCTAGGTGAGAATGACCTTTGTTGGGTTACCGAGAGCTGATGAAGTTGCCGGCTAGAATCACCATGAGAGATGTTCCCAGGGAGACATGGGTGTGGAGAGGACTCCCAATGTTGGCTAGTGGTCCCGGGAGTGACCAAGTCATGGCAACGGCATCTTTGACTCCTCATGGGCCTAGGCTGCTTGTGGAGTAGTGCTTGGCAGAAGCATCGGTGGTGCATGAGCAAGATGGCTAGTGCCTGCCTCTAGAAAGACTTGGGTTCCTAGAACCTTGGTGGGTTGATTGGTCGAAGGCGGGGTGTCCCGCGCGTACCCGCTGACTCAAGTACCAGCTTACTCATGGTACCCGATGGCTCGGAGGTTTGGGGAGGAAGGTGAGGGGTGTCCTGCATGTACCCATGTACCCGGAAGCTCACGGTACCCGTACATGACCCTTACTCAAGGTCGGAGGCTCATACCCTAACTCCTAGGAGCCCTCCTTCTAGCGCCAATGTTTCTACTGAAGAATACGGTAACTAAGAAGCATGATGGGGAGAGAGAGAGAGAGATGACACCGGATGTATAGTGGTTCACGTTGCACTTGAGGCAAGGCTACGTCCACTTAGAGATTCCACTAGTAGTGAGGCCAAGTAACCTTTGTAGTGATACAAGTATAGGGATCATGGATCCATCCCCTCTAAGAAGGGGAGGACTTCCTCTTATAGCTAAAGGAAGTCCCCATCTAGTTTACATTTCTGATGTGGGACATAATACACATGTTGCTTCTCATGAAGCCTCCTTGGAGAGCATGGGAGAGTGGCCTCTTGGCAAGATACCGGTCGACCTTTACCATGGCGAGGTAGCTCGGGTGTCGGTCTCCGGGATGCATGTTGTAGGTGGGACCTACCATGTCGTGGGTCCCACCTACGAGGTCGTTGCTTATGCTTGGCGGAATGTGATATAGGTGGTATGTACAGTGAGTTTCTTGTTCTTTAGATTCCCTACATCTCTTGTAATTGGCTGTTACTCTGTTGCTTGCTTGGCAGTTCTTGTACCAATGCCTAATGATTCCACACCTATAGCATGGTTCATTGCCAACTCTATTCTGTTTGACTGAAGGGTTCTTAGGTGCCCTTTGCACCTTGTTTCCATGACCACTAGGGCCAGCACCACCATCTTTGCGCCATACATTGAGAGGGCCTCCACGGCCCATATCATGACCCCATGTCCTTTGCCACGTGGTGCATTGTTGCCACATGGGTAGGGATTAGCACGTCCAACTCCCTTTGCATTGGGGTTCTGTCCACCTTTCACTTTACCATAATTAGCCTCAGGAACTTTCTTTATCCCAAAAGGCCTGGCATTGTTGTTCAAAAGAACCTCATTATGCCTCTCAGCCACTTGCAGTAGGTTGATTAGCTTGTTGAAGGTTGTGATTATTTTGTTATCGTACTCCAGCCTATACTGGTTCTCAAGTATAATTGCTGAAGTAGGAAAAGTGGAAAGAGTCTTCTGGATCATATCATCTTCTGTGAGTCCCTTTCCATAGAAATTTAGACGTGCTTTTAGGCGCAACATATCCTTGTTGAAGTCATTTACCCTTTTATAGTCAAGCAAGCAGATTTCATTCCACTGAACGGTCAGTTCTGGGAGCAATGTGTCATGAATGTTCCCAAAACGTCCCTTAAGGGCATCCCACAGTTCTTTGGGTGTCTTCAACTGAAGGTATTCCCAGCGGAGGCTAGGATCAATATGTGGCCTCAGAAACATTAAGGCATTTACTTTCACCTTGTTAGATGGTCCATTGTCTTTGGGGTCGGTAATGGTGGTAGTGTAATATCTTGCCACAAAGGCAGTTTCTACATTAGAAACCAAACGGTGGTACTCAAGTCCGTATGAGTCCAAGATGTCAAACTCAGGTTGAGTTGGATCAGCTATCTACATAAACAAGAGAGAAGAAATAAATTACGCAGTCATAAAGACATCCACATGAATTATTTTCCAAACGTATGAATTAGATTTCAAGACCAAGATTCGTAATGGTCACATTTTTTTTCGATGTTATGTGAAAATACTTTATCACAGTAAGTGTGTGTATAATGCGCATGAATTTTCATTTTCATGGCCAAACGGTATTGATATGTTGCATTAAAAATAATCATAGCACATTTAAATATAGCATATAAATATAAACTACATGGCATGCCCAAATTTCACAAATATACAACAAATTATATACCACACATAATAATAGCAATAATATAGCATGCGTAAAATAAGATATAAACAATAGCATAATTAAAGGCATGCTTAGGAATAACTATATAAGCGTAAATAAAATTCACAAAACATGCTCAGAATTGCATAAATAATATATAACAAAATATATATGGCATGTTCAAAATAAAGTATAAACTATAGCATAATTGAAAATGCTTAAACATAATTATTTAAAACATAAATAACAAGGCATGCTGTAAGAGGATTAATATTATCGAACAAAACATGCTTAATAACAAAATATAATAAAAGCATAAGCAATAAAGTATAAAGCATGCTTTGTTAAAATCATAAAATAAAATAAAGAAAACATACTTGATTTCGAGACAATAAAACAATCCTAGCACACGCGTGTGTTGATGCAGGCATGCGTAGCGATGTTTTTGGACTTGAGAAAAACTGGGCCGCTTCCTATTTTTTAGCAATGGGCCACAAAGACTTATTTTTTTTTTTCTTTTTTTTTTTTCTGGGCCGCAGGTGTAAGACCCCGGAAATTCGTTATTAATGTCTTGGAATTTCCTTGAATTAATAAAGTGTTCGTTAGTACGATTTCATGGTTTGAGGGTGGAGTGAAATTATTTTCAGGCGATTAATTATTCGAAATGCACATTTTAGGGGGGTTACGAAGTTGACTTTTTATACGTATGGAATTTGAGGAAACTTCCTTCATGAAAGTTGTAGAGCTCATCGATACGAGTTCGAGCATATGCAGAATGCAAGAATCGGAGTTCGTATGAAGAAGTTATCTTGTTTGGAAAAGTTTCCATTTCAGGTATAAATACTTAACTATTTTTGGAAAGGGTTAATGCTCATACACCCCAAATCCATAAGAATACTTCTCATACACCCCAGTGTCTTATTTTTGTTCCTCCCTGCACAAGCTTTTCTCCCTTTCTTTCCTACCTACCCATCTTGTTAAAATTCCTACCAGCAATACCCTTTCTTTTGTTCTCTAGCAATTTTCCTTTCTGTCATCGTTTGTCAGAGTCTGCATATGCATATTTATATTATTGATGTCTCTTTTGTTTAGTTTGGCTGTCTATTTCAATGTTTATATAAAAGTTTTAGAAACGTGGTGGGCCTATCAGAGTTTTATTTGAATATATATGCAGAGTTAACAGTCATCCTCGAATTCAAAGGTAAACAGTACGTATTACTATTCATAATTTCGATTGTTAACAGACTTGAGTTGATTGCTATTTGCAAAAATACTAGCAAAGAATTACAAAAAGAAAGAGAAAAATTGTGAAAGTTGAAAGCCTATAGAGAAAGTCTTGATAGAAAATCTCTCAACTATTGGGATATCATTTGTAGACTTCAAACCAGAATCTATAAAATAGAACAAGATATTGATAATCTCTTATATGTTCTGGAAGAGGAACAAAAACCTCTTGATTATTTGAGCATTGGTTAGATCCGCACTCGACTGGTATCAGAGCTTGTAAAATAGCTCAAAGGAGAACCCCTCCTAAATGGGGACAATGTCAGAATTGTTATTAGAGAAAATGAATTCTCTATTAAATTCCTCTGATGAGAAATATCAGAGGCTGTTACTAGAATTATCTAGATGTCAAACTCATCTAGAGAAATTACCTGCTATAATCCACCAATTGGAAAGATTGGAAAACAAACTGGATTATATCAAGGAACTTCCAAAAACGGAAGAAGAAAAGCTGACAGTTGTCAGTAGAAAAATCAATGAACAGCAAAAAACGCTGGATTCTATGAAAAGTATACTGAAGGACAAGAAAGTGCCTACAGTAAAAAAGAAAGCTAATGGATTCAAACCATTAGAGAAACCAGACACAAATCTTGTTCCAAACAAGATTTTTCTGGAACCATCTACTAGTCAGACTAGTATCCGGTATGAAAATCCGGAGAAAAGAGATATCAAAATGTTAAGCATCTTTGGAAAGAAGAAAGGAGTACAGCTCCTAAATGCTGAAGAGTTCGAATTCAACGAAATTGAACAAGAGGTAAAAAACTCCTCAATCCCAAAACTAGATTTTAAACAAATCTACAAGAGGGGAAAGTTTGATCTAATGGATAGCCATTATTTTAAACTACTGGAAATTACAACCCCCGCTAAAGCAGGAGGAGAGACTGATCTTCTATTGATCACTCCTTCGGAAGTTGCCAGAGCTCAAGCAAAAAAATATCAATTTATGCATATTGGAGCAGTCCAAGTAGGCATAAATCTGCTTGCTCGAGAAGGCATAGATTGTTCAGTTCTATGTGTTCTAGAAGACAACAGATTAACAAACTTCCAAGCTAGTCTGTTGGGAACACTTGAAGCATCCCTATGCGATCAAGTAGCATATTTCAATGCTTTCCAAACTTCACCACTAGCTTGAAAGATGCAGCTCACTGTCTCCGACTGAGAATCAAGACAGATGGCATATCCATGAAAGAAGATATGCAAGAACTTGCAATAGTATATATAATATACTATAAATTGATGAGCACCACAGTAGCTCCCAAGACCAGAATAACAAATATTCCAGGTCTTACTATTGGTTTCCTCACCAATCAGAAGAACCATTCACAACAGATTCATAAAGTGACTTGGAATGAAGTGACTTTTCCTCTGGAATGGAAACTATCCGGTCCAAAAAAGCTACCGGAAAGAGCGAAAGCAAATATCTATGAAAGTAGAAAGACTGGAGAAATCAGTCTCAATTTTGACAATCACAGAAAAAGTGATGTCTGTCCTTAGAACCTCAGGATAAACAAAAATCTTCTTAGAAGAAGCTACAGCACTAGAGAAGCTAGTGTTAGTGGTACAAAACCCACTATTGAAGAACCAATATCTGAAGAAGAATTAGAAGCTGATCTGAACAGATCAGTAAACATGCTTAGAGCACAAAAGCTCTATGATCTTTATGAAGAAGCTGAGAATTGTGAAAATCCTGAATGATGAGAAAAACTAATCAAAGAAATGAAAGAATTTAAAATTAGAAAGACGAGAAAAGTCTTTCCTTACCAAGATATAGAAATGGAAGAAGGAGAAAGCTCCCGAACTTTCATTAGCAGAGAAAAAGGGAAAACAAAACTCCCACTTCAGAAAGCCCCCACTGGTAAAAAAGGGAAAGAAACTCCCAAAAATTTGTCCCAGAGGATAATATGCCCAGAGTTCCAATCAAGAACTATGGCATCTGGTTAAATCTAGACAAGAGTCTAGATAAAAGAAAAACCATTGACCAATGGGTAGATAGTCTGATGATGGCTTCAGCACTTACCCTTGGAAAATTTGAAGCACCAGATTTGCAGGTGTACTATGAAACTACTCTTATTGGAGTAGCAAAAAAGTACTATCAGTCTTTCAAAGAAACTGCCAGAGGAAGAGACTGGCTTGAAGAGATAAAAAATTCAAAGTCTCCGTATGATTTTGCAGTACCCCTGTACGATCAGTTTTGTGGAGATCTCTCAAATCTGAGTAAAAAGGCCAAAGAAACCACAAAATCGAATATCTATGCTCTCAAAATTTGTGACATGAGATATTTCGAAGAGTACTTGAATGAATTTCAAGAATATTACTGTATAATTGGAGAACTAGAGAATACTGATCTATTAATCTATTGCACAGAAAACTCCCTGAACCATGGAGTACAGCTGTGAGAGAAAGCATAGCTGAAAAACCAATTGAAAGATTTTCAGTTGGAGGAATTGCCAACAGAATCCTGCAATTATTGAAAGAGCAATGCAAAGCCAACCTTAGAGCTAAGATGGCTAAAAAACAACTCAAAGGAGTTGAAAATTTCTGTTACGGAATACTGGATATGCCCACAAATTGGGGTGTCATGAATCCAAATTCCACAGAAAGAAGAAAGAAAAACATTACTCTAAAAAATTCAAAAAGAGTAATCAGAAAAAAGATTGGAAATTCAAGAGAAGTTCCAATTACAAGAAACAATAGGATGAAGATCCTAAAAAGAAATTCTTCAAGAAAAAGAAGAATACTCATCAGCATAAACAACCAAGCAAGAAAGCTTGCAGATGTTGGTTATGTAAAGCTGAAGGGCACTATGCCAATGAATGCCCGAAAAAAGGTAAAAGATCTACTAAAGCTCTCTTTGAAGAATATGAGCAAATAGTAGAAATAGCAAATATGAAAGGCTACAAAATAGCTTATTCTGATGATGAAGATGACGACAGGTCAGTTTATTCTGCCTGGTCTGAAGAAGAAGATTCATCTGAGTCTGAGATAGATTTTGAAGTAGAGTACTTCGAATCCAGACAAATGAATGTCTTAAGAATCAAAAACTGGGAAGAAAGCAAGACAGAAGCTTTAATGTCTTCTTATCAGGTGAACCCTGGTACATTCGTTTGTGACTACTGCCTATGTCACGAAAAGAATGGTCTCCCGATGTTTAATGAAGAGTCAAAAAAGACTTATCACAAAGAATGCTTCATAGCTGAAGCTAGAAGAAAAACCAAGAATGGCCTTGTCAGCCAATTGGTTGAACAAGAATATGAAGAATATTTCTTTGAACAAAAAGAGAAAGAAGAAGAAAAAGAGGTAGAAACTTTGTTCCAAAGAATTGTGGAACCTTCTCCTTCATCTTCCTGAAAAATGAAGAAACCATTGATGAAGAAAAAATTGATGAAGATATTGAACTGGTTGAACCACTAGAAATTGTTCCAAAAAAATGTAAACCATTCATTCCAAAGGAACAAGCTCAAGAAAATGAGCTTCAACAATCAAAAATCGTCTCTACTGGTAGATACAGCAACTACATAGAGATTGGGCTAAAGTTCCCTGATCACAAAAAATATCATTTACATGCCTTTGTAGATAACGGATCAGGATTCACTGTTGCAAAGAGATTTGCAATTCCAGATGAACTCTGGAAAGAAGATAAGAAAAAATCTGCTACTGGTGTTACATTTGATGGAAGCCATCTCACCACGAAGAAAGTAGCAAAAAATGTTCATATCACCATTGGTGGAGGAACATTTATCATCCATAATGTTTGGCAATCTGAAGGCCAAGGATCAGATTTCCTGTTGGGAAATGATTTTATTCTCCAACAGAGATTCATTCAGGATGAAGAAGCGATAGGCTTCAGAAAAAGAGAACGGGTATTCTGGGCAGACCTACTCACACAAGCAAAAAGTGTAGTAGGTCCTGGTTTTACTACTCAGTATCAGAGATCGCAACAGAATAGTGGTGATCTTACCCCCTACAAACCTAAATTTGAGCCTATACTCCAAATCAAACAACAAGAAGAATTACTTGTTGAAGAATCTTCTGAAGAAGAAGAAGAAGAAGAAGCTAGTTTCATCCACGAGCATAACCTCAAGCACTTTCAGAATAATCATGAGTCTCAGAAAATTCCCACTCTTGAAAAAATCAAGAAACTACTCAAACAGATTTCGATGTAGATCCTCAGAAGTTTTGGGAAAAAGACCCAGTGGTCTGTGAATTAAGATTGCATGACATGAATGCCATCTGTCATGCCAAAGCTATTCCTCAGTACAAAAAGGAAGATCAAAAGGAATTCAGAAAAGATATTGAAGATCTCCTGAACAAGAGATTAATTCAACCTTCCACTAGCCCTCATCATGCTCCAGCATTCTATATGAGAAATCATGCAGAAAATCTAAGAGGAAAAGCTAGAATGGTGATTGACTACAGAGATGTCAACAAGAAGACTGTCAAAGACGGTTATCAAATTGCTCAAGTAAGAGTACTGATCAACCAGCTCAGAGGAGCCAAAGTCTTTTCGAAATTCGATGTAAAGTCAGGTTTCTGGCAGGTCAAGATGCATCCTGAGAGTATTGCTCTCACTGCATTTGGAACACCACAAGGTCATTACGAATGGTTAGTAATGCCTTTTGGTCTAAAGCAAGCTCCCTCAATATTCCAAAGAAAGATGGACAACATCTTCAAACATGTTGTCGTCTATATAGATGACATTCTGGTCTTCTCCAAAAACAGAGAAAAACACATGAAACACCTCCACGAGGTAGTAAAGCTGATAGTTCAGCATGGAATTATCCTAGGAGAAAAGAAAATCTTCTTTATCCTCGATGAAGTTGATTTCCTAGGAATAAATATCAAAAATGGAGTGATAAAACTCCAACCTCATATCCTTGAGAAAATCTGGAAATTCCCAGATAGAATTCCTGATGCTAAGAGTCTAGAGAGATTCCTTGGTGTCATAAATTATGGGAGAGATTTCATTCCCAAAATATCAGGGTTAACAGCAATGTTATCTCCTAAGACAAGTTCCAAAAGAAAATGGAACTTCACAGAAGACGATGAAAAAATTGTGAAGCAGATAAAAAATCTCTGCAAAAACCTCCATCTTCTTCAACAACCAGAAGAGAATGATGAAATTATCCTCCAAACAGATGCGAGTGATAATTATTGGTTAGGTGTGGTTCTGGCAAAAACGCCTGGAACTAACATTGAAAAGATCTGTAAATTTTGTAGTGGCAAGTTCAGCCCTGCAGAACTGAATTATCCCACAGGGGAAAAAGAAATTTTGGTTGTCAAGAAAACGATTTTAAATTCTTCAGCTTTTCTTGGAAAACCCTTTACTGTACCCACCGATTGTGCCAGAGTAAAGAATTTCAAAAATTTCAAACTTGATAAAGCTGCTGATAGAGGAAGATTAGCCAACTGACAATTATTTCTTAACCAATATGATTATAATGTTGAATTAATTGCAGGAAACAAAAATTATCTTCCAGACGCATTGACTAGAGAAATGGCAATGTTCAGCCAAAGAGAGGACAACGAAGGCCATAATCCTAGAAGCAGAAGAACTGGGAAAGAACAGGAACCTGAAGAAGATCCCAAAGAAACCAAAGAAAAAATCCTTAAAAGGTTTCTGCTAAGCTCGAAAGGTTTGGCCTCAACTGATCAATCCTAGGGTAAAGGATTGGCTAGCCCATCTCAAACGACAGACGGTAAAGGCTCATCAAGACCGTTGATGGCTGCTGCTTTGCCAAAAAGCAAACCAACTCCAACTGGAGTTATAAATGTTTTTAATTTTGAATTAAGAACTTTTGATACTCCTGTGTTCAGAACTGGCAGGAGACTAGCTTATCACCAGAAGGCAATCTGGATAATCTTTTATTCGCCTTTCAAGAAAGAAGCAGTGGTCTAATGTTCCCAGCTCTCTTCGCATTAGCTGAAGAACTCTACGAAAATAGTAGGCCACAGTTTGAAGAAAGTCATACACAGCAGAGTGCTGTAAGAAAAGAAAAAAATTTACTTCCTTGAAAGCCTTGAAAGTGCTAGGGTCCCGATCATAGCACTCAATGAGTCAGACTGGCATGAATTCCATAGTCTGATAGGAAGTCATAATTCTGAAGATCAAGTTCCCCCAACCCTCTTTATCATTGCAGGACCTTATGTTAGGAGATACTTAGTCAATGTTCAGAGTGAACATCCTCAAGAACACAAGCTCTGGCTTGTTGAAAATGGTTTTGTCCATAATCTGTGGACCAAAACAAATGATGATCTGAAGGGTTTGCCACCTATCATTGTCAACACAGTCAAAAACATTAGAAAAAATGACTGTATGCTTCGTCTGAAGTTCAGATCCACTCCTCCAGAATGGGTCCAGAAGGCAAATGGTGAGGTTGAGTATATTTCTCCATATCACTATGTGAGAATTATTCAAAGGAAATATCTGCAACCCGCCTGTGTAAGGTATAATGGCCAGCCAAATTCAAGCATCCCATGGATGAAAGCCATGACCCTCGAATATATCAAAAAGATCATCTCTGAAGACATCCACAACACCTTCCTGGCAGCAGGAGAGAAAACTATTATCACTACTTACGATCATCCTGACGTAGTCAGCAGTGACCTGTTCCTATCTCTCACCAGAAAAGAGATAGATTCGACAATGGCATGCATGCACTGGGTGGAAAAACTTGAAACTAACAACCACTACAAGATGTATGTTGATACAGATGTCGAAGATAATGCTACCACTGTTAGAATTGCCCAGGCAGACAACAACTCCTTTGTCTTTGGTCTCAATTCAGAAACAGACGAGAATATGTAGCATCACGGGTGAAGAAGAATAGCACCAAAATAGCAACTGTTGCCTTTAAGACTTCTGCTTAAAGCAACCTTTTGCTTTTTCCAAAAGTGAAGTAAGAAACATTTCACCTCTCACCTACCAGGACTTTTGGCTTTTCCCTGTACGACCTCCACCAGCAGGAGCACTCAGAAAAGCAGAAGTTCACGGAGTTGTTCTGTACATTTTGATGTTTTGAATTCTAGTTTGAGTTCCGCTCCCTATATAAGGAGCCTTAGCTTCTCTTAGAAGGCATTCGAAAATTTCCACATCAGTTCTAGATTAGAAAAACAGAATTGAACAGAAGAGTCTTCTCTCAAGTAGTAATAGCAGTGTGCTTCCCTTCCTGTCTAAGTGTGAAAGTAGTGTGCTTTCATTACAAGTAAGTATCTGTTCTCAATCTTATGGATAACTAAACAGCTTTTGCTGTTTACCTGAGAATGAGGCTCTGAATGTGTAACATGTATGTATATTTGAGTAAATAAATTCAGATGGTTGCTCACCCACTTCTTAAACCAATATAGTAGTTATTGTCATTACATTTCTATAATGATAATTGTCATTATATTTTACTATTTAAATGCATGCATCCTATGGAAATCCAAGGTTCTAAAACTTTACTATTCACCTGAAAAAAATCAGTTTTAAAACAAGAAAATTAGGACAAGCAGCAGTGATTCCTCCTGTTAAAGTAACCGTTAGGTGAAAAACTTGGGCATGTAGAAGGCTAGTCGTGTTTTTGTTTTTTCCATTTTAAATACTGTTCTTTTTGGATTGAGTAAGATTGCAAAAGACACCACGGGTCAACATAGGATACAAAAGGCATTTTTCTGAAAAAACTATCCCTATTAGTCTTTTTCTATTAGCAACAGTGTAATACAAAAGTGTTGGGCAGTTGGGAAAAATACCGGGGCTTTTTGGGTATACGGGAAAAGACCCTTGGAAATTTTCCAAAAGTGTCAGTTTCCATTTTTGGCAGCCGACCCTAATCTCTCTCTCTCCTCTCCCCCGAAACCGAAAACAGAGCATAACTTCTCCAGCCATTTTCTCACAGCTCCGGCCATCGTTTGAGGTGAAACCAAGCCCAGATCGACTCGCCTCCTTCCTGTGAGTCTACTGGTGGTCACCGTTTCCTTTCTCAGGGCGGCTACGCAGCGGTGGAGCTCAAAACCGATCCGAGCCAGAAAACTAACCAGCTGTGATTTCTCCAAGCTCCGGCCACCAAAACTCGAGGTTCTTTGCTTGTTGAACTCACCTCAACTTTCTGAACAAGCACCAAGTAGGACCGGACCTGAAGCGATCGATTTCACGTTGAACAGAGCCTCATCGGAAAACTGGAGAATTCCAGCCAAACCGGACTGTTTTAGGTAACTCGACCACTTCCACTCATTTTCTGACTTCGTGCTAGTTATGAAAGTTTCTCAGATCGATGAAACGAAGAGGAGTAGCCTAGCCCGGACGCTGTTGGCGGTGGTCGGCGGCAGCTCTGCCTCTAACTCCGACGGCCTTTTCCGGCCACTTCCGGGGGTCCCAAGGGCAGTTTCTGCCCATTTTTATGTTTTATATGTTTATACGATCATTACGTTTTATAGCATGTGAATTTTGGAGATCGTATGATTAAGTTATGAATTTTTACATTTCAATCGATTTCGATCGTTCGATTTGTGATCTGTGAAGATCAGACAGTCTGATGGACTTGTAGTTTTTTTTTTATGTTGATCGTATGACTGTCCCGATGACTTTGTGTGGTCACGGGCGAAGATCCAACAGTTGGATCTTCGTATAATTGTGAAATAGTGATTTGGAAGGCGATTCATGAGAATCCGACCGTCGGATTTTCGTATAATTTTTGGGAGATGTTTATAAAGGTGATCCGTGAGGATCCGACCGTTGGATCATCGTTTAAATTCGATCTGTCCGTTGGATCATCTTTATTTTAGAAGCTGACCGTTGGATCGTCATTTAAGTTTATTTCGTTTTTCATTTGCTAAGCAAAGACCGTACTTGATTAGGTACTTGACGATTTGAGTTGACGAGCGTGTGGATTATTGTGATTTTGATTGATAGAAGATGCAGCTGGATTAGAGGTGAGTAAATCTCACGTGGTTCATTTACGAACCGAGTTGTTTAGTTGTCGGAATTGATTGATAATTGTAAATCGTTTACAAAATAAAGATTTGTTTGAAATAATATGAACTTGATCGACTACGGTTCATAGGGCTACGGCTCACAGGTAATGAAAATGAATTTAAATATAAAATGAATTTCTTGGTTTTAATGCTATAGTTGGTATTAGTAGGCATTCCTGAGTGGATGACTACATATATTTATTTACGTGAAATATATATGTATTGGTGGGTTTGTGGATTTGTGAAAACAATATGCATGAAATGATGCTTTTTATTGTTTTAGGTTGTGGCTTTTGGAAAACAAATGATTGTGGAAATGTTGATTTCGATTTGTTTTGAAAAGCATTGTGATTTGTGTATTTGAGGAACATTTTAGTTTGCGGGTGGTTTATTTAAATGTGGGTCTTGTACCGGGAGTAATTGATAGGGATCAATTACGGGGAATCTTTCATTTTAGATTCGTGTAACATTTTTGGTCCATTGTGACTCCTTTAATGTTTTGGTATTTATACCTCGGGTCCAAAGACTTACGAGTCAAGGATCGTGGGTCACGAAATGTGATCGTGGGTGGAAAAATCGGGACTTCACGCCTTTGGCCGGGTTTTGTGGATACGATCAGTTAGAGCTCTAGTCTGTCCGCCATTGTATGTCATGATGGGTAACAAGTAGGTTACTTGCAACTCATGAGTACGTGTTTTAAAAGAGAATTTGGGGTGTATTCTTCTTTTAATTGTCCAAGGAGGGACTTGAATTTCATATTAAATTGTGATTTGAAAATAATATGATTTTGTCACTTGGTGACGCATGTTACCCTTATGAGGTAAGGTTGTCGGGTTTGAAAACGAGTCATTGTGAGATGATTTATTGGGAGTTGATGGGTGATCATCGACTTTGGTGTTGATGAGTGATCATCGACTTTAGAGTGAGTTGTTTGACTTCTTTATCTATTTTCACTATGCATTTTTTTGTTTAATTTTAATGTAATCTCCTGAACTAAACTATATGCAGAGATTACTATGATTTCTTTGTTTGTTTTAATGTAAATTCCTGAACTAATTCTATGCATGGATTTATATGATTTCGCGGTTGTGCCGTTGAGGCAAATGAATGGTGATCTGTTAGATTGTGGGGACGTAAAATGTTAACATATTTGGAGTTATTTGTGTAATTGGTGTTTGTGGGAAAAGAGATAAAATCATTTGAGAGACAGAGTATGTGGGTGTTAGTGGGTTGAAATGATTGAGCATGATATTGATTATTATGCACTTGACGTTTGTGTTGTGATAATTGCTTATTGATTTTGTTAGACTAAGATAGTGAAAGCATGTTTTTTTGGAATTAAATGTTAATGCTTTAATTGTATCACGAATTGAGGAATTATAAGCAAGAGTGACGTGAGTCACTTTAATTGAGTTTACTCATACGGGCTGAAAAGCTTACCGGGTTTGTTTTGTTCATTCCTGGTGCACTATTTCTATGGTGTAGGGGTTTTTATGCAGGTTAGATTATTGATTAATCGTCATCGAAGCTGAGGTGATGTTGCTACTGTAGCTTGGACGTAGTATGGTGCTTTAGTTTTAGTCTTCCGCTGTGTACTGTAGCTTAGACGTAGTATTGTCGTTCAGTTTGATTTGTAAACTATCTATAATGTAATATGTGACTCTAAAGAACGAGTCGGTATTGCCATTGTGAGCTCGATTTGTGTAGTTGCTTAATTTATTTGAAAAATTTTCTAAGAGTCTTCTTGTGATTGTTTGTTCTCGAGTTTCGGATTTGAATTCCTTTATTCAAAATTCGGGGCGTGACAGCAGGCCTACTTCTTTTTTTTTATTTTTTTTTATTTGGGCCGCATGGCCTGTTTCTTTCTTTTGTTTCTGGGCCGAAAGGCCTGCTTTTTATTTTTATTTTTTATTTTCCGGTCTGGGCCGAGTTTCTTTTTTCTTTCTGTTTTTATTTTTTTTCTATGGGCCTTCTGTTCTTTGGGCCTTTTTTTTTCTTTCTTATTTTTCCTCTCCTTCGCGTTTCTTCCCTCTCTTCTTTTTGGTTCTCTTTTTTTTTTTTTTTTTTCTTGCAGAGGTGGTAGTGTCGTAGCCGGTGGCAGGGGTGCACGTCCAGGTTGGGCCGTGCGTGCTATGTAGTGCAGGGCTGTAGGCCGGTCTGGATGGCAGGTGCGGGGAAACTGTGCAGACTCGCGCTGGATTGCAGGTGCGGGGGAGGCTGGGCTGGGCTAGGCTGGAGACAGCGATGGGCGTGTGTGCGCTTTGGTGCGGGGAGGCGAGTGAGCTGCGCAGCGGAGAAGCCGTGCGGGATTGGGCGGAGCAGCAGTGAGGTGGGTCTGCCGGTTGTTGTTGATGCCCACAGGTTGAGGCCGGCTGGGTTAGCGCGGGTGGGTAAGCTGGAGGGCAGAGGGCAGATCGAGGCTGGTGGCCAGGGGGGATGGGCTGTTGTGTGTCGGCGCAGCAGTAGGTGGGAGGTGGCAGCGATGATGGGACCGGTCTTGGCCGGGCTGATTTTTTATTTTTTTTAGTTGGTGGCGGCAGGAAAAAGGAAGAAAAAGATTTTTTTCTTCTAGGGTTTTGGTTTCTTTTCGATAGAAAGAAAACTAGAAAATTAGGATTTTTTTCTATTAGCTATTTGCTTTGAGCATGCTGAAAACGTGTTAAAGTAAAGTGACAATTGAAATTGGTCTACTCATTTCATTCATAACCCCTTTATATAGGTATAGGATTACAACGGAAATATCAATTACATTGATGATACTAAATGCTGATTGAGCTGTGATTTGTAATTGCTTGATTTCCTCTTCGTCTGTTTCTTTGACGAAGGCACATAATGTGCTTTTCCTTTAACAAATTAGAGTTTTTCTATTGGAACCTCCAAATTTACTCACTTGACCTCTACTTTTTACACCTCTTATCAAATTTTCAAATACTAAATTTACTCACTAAACCTCACTAAACTTCCTCAAATAACCTCACTCATATAATTTGCAAACAAATTATTATCTTTAAAATAAAAAATTTAGTCATTTCAATAATTTAATCACTCTATAAATCTTAGCTAAATATACATTTCTTAATCAAACTTGAGTTTCAAAAATTAATATCTAATCAATAAGAAAATGCCATGAACTATTTTGTTTTTTTTAATTATTTTTTTTTCTATTTTAGCTGTGCAAAAAAAAAAATCATTTGTTTTTAATGTTTTTTTTTTTCTGTATTGTTTCTACCACATGATTAATTATTTAAATATTTTTAGTTTTTTTTTTTTAACAAATATAATGGATTGACTTAGAATTAGGTCATAAATCATCTTAAATCATAAGATGATTTATTTTGTTTTCTCTCACCAATATGCGTTCAACATATATATCATACATTTTTATGTCACATGATCTTAATCATATTTTTAATTCTTATTAAATATATATGAATAATTTAATGAGTATGTAGTGAAATTGAGAAATGAAAATAGATAAGGAAAATAATAAGAAATACAATCTAATATTATTGAATTGGAAAGTCTACATAAAATAAATATAATATTTTTGGGTATAATTATTGTCCTTAATAGTCATTTTATAGTAGGTTATATATGTCATTTAATAATTCATAATAGAGTGAGGTCAAGTGAACAGATTTGGAGGTCCCAATAGAAACTCTCTTACAATTATCATGATAATGTTTCTAATGACCATTATCTGGTAGTTATTGTTATTAATAACTCATTTTATCACCAATTTTATAACCAACTCATTCTATTACCATTATTTGATACTTATCATAGTTATTTATTTTATGCGATCATAATGAACATTTATTACTTATGATTATTTTTGTCATATCTACCTCATATGATTATGTCGTTTGTGAAAAAATAACAAAATTATTTTCCATCGCTGGGACTTGAACCCAAGTCTTTTTGGATGAGAGCCAAATATCCTAACCAACTAGACTACAACAAATTTTTGATTATTTCATTATAATGTTATTTTAACGCATGTATCAATTATTGACTCTAAATGAATACCTCTCTATTTTGGCATATGGTACTCACGGATTGGTATCAACAATATCAATTACGTTTCCTACATAATCCAGGTATGTATTTTCATAAGTTTGATGACTTCAATTTGATTTCCTCATATTATCTTATTTGATAATTTGATATAAAATTATCAATTTATAATGAGATCGAAACTACATGTTTCTTGATCCAATTACATGTGGACTTAAAATTTCTCCACTGATTGTTATACAATCAAATAGATTGAAACCTCTTGTTTCTTGAGCTCCAATTATGTCTGGATTTTTGTCCCTTTTCTTTATGAGTACATGTGAACCTCTGTTCACTCCACTTTTAGAACAAGCTTCTAATTGTGAAGACTCGAACCAAATGCTTTCAGTACAATATGAAATTTGATGAGGCTATGATCCTCCATTGTATTATTATTGGATTATATACTTATAACCATATGGACAACTGTCCCAGACTCGAAATTTGAGTATATCATTTTGACATTTTTTAGTGTCAAACAATAATATGAACCACGTATTCATCAATAAATTCAATTTGAACTATGAATGTTCATGATAAACATAATGACAAACATATTTGTCTTGCATATAATGCAACTATGGAGATGATCCATTGCAATATTTGTTAATAACTTTTCACAATTGATGTTTCAGAAAGCTAAGGTAACAATCATCTCAAGAGCTGCATATCTTGATTGATGGCTCCAAATGAGCTCGTATTATGTTACCTATATGGAATACCATTACATGTGTTAGTGATGAAATTTTCACCTAACTTATGTTGTAAGTATACTACTGTATACTGTATCATGAACTAAAATTTTCATTGAGCCAAATAAAATTATTTTGGCGTGACTAATGTGTCATTACTATGTCATGTAGACTCATCTACATACTTTACATTGTTTTATAATACAACAATAATTGCAAATCTTCCTAACAAGGAAATTATAATATCGCATATTTGCGATTTGTCACTTTAATAAGACATTTCTCCCATCATTAAGGGGATAAATATCGTTATGAAAAGTGACATGAATTGGTGTGTGATTCTTATCCACCATGTCTCATTTTTATTTTAAGAAAAAGTCTCAATCAATGATGAGAAATTGAGAAAGTGACACTCATTTACTATAAGTTTTTGACCTAAAATTTGGTTTGGGCTCGCCACCCCCCAATGGATATCATAAATCCAATATTTTTTGCACGCATATTTTACGAATAGTCAAACTAGATAGTCTTCCCGCTGTTAGGAGGAGGAAACGCTATTGTAACGGCGTGAATTTATGTGGAATATATCCACCAAGTCTAATGTTTCAAGCTTCTTATAAGGGAAGATTATACAAGCCCTATAATGCTCTTCATGAGGTTATACAAAGATCCACATTCTCTAATTAATTTTTCCTAGAGAGACAATACATTCCTAAAAGAGGAATGAGTACTTGATATCAACAAAGCTTATTATAGCTAATGCATGCATATATGAATGTGTGAGATCAAAATTTGATGATATCTCATCTATAGTAGCGCTACTGAAAATCATCAAGGGTTGTATACTATACCATGTTTCGCTGTGTCGACAAACTATAATATTGGCCAAATTGGAAAGAGGCAATTCCAATGAAATTGAATATTATAAACTTGATGATATACTTGGACTTTATCAACCTTAAACATTACTAAAGGGTGTACTAAAGTGAATTGAAATCACTATGACACAAGTCTCTTTATAGAGACATGAGCTTATCAATCTTCTCCAAGTGACAACTTTTCTATAAGTACAATGTTATATTGACGAGAGACTTATGGTATGTTGTCTTGGCTAATATGAAGATCTTAAGGCAAATTGCTAAAAGCAAATCCCCAAATGTGTCATTATAAGCATATTACTTACTCAAATCCTTGATGGATTCATATTGCCAATGGCAAGTCCATGAATGAATGAAAGAGTTTAAAGCACACTCATGGAATCAAAAAGTCTCAAGCTCATGTATACTCATTCATTTACTGTCAAAGTGACTTATTGCCTCAATGAGAACTATGACAAGACTAAGAAATCGAATTCGAATCATGCTCATAATGTTGCAACATATTCTAACTTTCGCGAAGTTATGAATTTATCTAGAGCTCATATTGAGCCTATATGAAATTATCAATTACACAAATTGATATTTATGGCTAAGTATGCCACACCTAAATTTCAATGCTCGGAATATTGTATAAACGTAAATGTGTCAATTGTTGTTCCTTTATATTGTTATTCTTTAACTAATATCTTTATCTATAATTTGAGCATATGAAATTGGTTCTACTCTTATCATGTCAGGTAAGATTCATTAAGAATATCATAGTTTTATTGGTAATGCCCTAACTTTTGCAAGAATTGCAATTCATGATGAGTCCCCTTTATGCAAAGCACACATGGTCTCACCTATATGATCGACACACCATATCTAATATACATGGTGCAAGTATTTTATTACATACATGATTGAAGCTTGCAACAATCAGGGGGAGATTCTCATCAGGGGGAGCATTCAAAATTATGCTACCTAGGACATATGCGCGTTGCACTCTTTTTCTCCTTCAACCATGGTTGTTTTATCCCACTGGGTTTTTGTTACATGGCAAGGTTTTTTGATGAGACAACATTAAGTGCATCCAACACCATATCTTTTAGTGGTGGACATCCAAGGGAGAGTGTTGTAAATATTATATATATATATATGGCTGTCCACTGTAAATACTCATTAGTTATGTCCTTATGATGTAAACACTACTCCTATATAAAGGGGCCTAATGAGAATGAAACACACACTTCTACCTCCTCCTACATTTTGTTTCTCTATTCTATCTCTCTCTTATTCTCTAGTTTATAACACTTTCATAGTTGTAAAGTCTATTTTCTTCCTCATTTTTTTTTCAAGTAAAATACTAATTAATTTATTGTTAGGGTATCTATAATGTTCATCACTATTATATATTTACATAAAATATATTTTAATTTTACAATAAATAAATTAATAAAATATTTAATGAACAGTATCTGACCGGTCAAGAAACACAACGGGTGGAAACACATGTCCAATGATCAGTGTTCTAAAAATCGAACGCCCAGCCCGCCTAGGCCGCCTACTCGCCCACCCAATATCAGGCCGTCCAACATTAACGCCTAGCCATTAATCGAGGCGGTCACTCGACTGGGCGAAAATGCTAGGCGGTTGGGTTTAGGGTGCGGTGGTCGGATTTCGGGTAGACCAAGGACGCCAGATATGGAAACTTGCTCAGAGAGGAGGTCTGGGAGTGAAGATACTGAGATGGGTTTGATGGGTAGATATGAGAGGAGGGTGGATGGCATAGCAGCTTTGAAGAGATTTAAAGGATTTCAAAGATGGGAGCTTTCTTGTTTCAATGGCCAGAGCTTTTTGGATCTGAAACAGAAAGAAATGTGAGAGAGAGAGAGAGAGAGAGATGGGTTTGGGGTTGATGAAGAAGAAGAAGAACGAGAACAGGAATATGGTGGGTTTTGTGGATCCACGCAGAGATAAGAAGATAGAGATTGAATTTTTTTTATTGGATTTCAAAATGGGGATAACGTGCTCAACTTTTTTTATTTCTTTTGTTGACACAGTAGCTAGAGTCATTGGCTCTATGCCTCTTTTGGGGATAACGTGCTCACTATATCATTTTTTTTGTATTTTATTACTCTTGCAATTCTTTATAGTTTCTTATTTATATAATTATATACTATCAAAATAAAAAATTAAAAAAAAATACAAAACAGCCTAGGTATCCCTTGCCCACCGCCCGACTAGCGCCTAGCTTTTTTTCGAACCTTGCCAATGATAGTGAACAGTGTATTGATCAAGTGACCCAACAAGTGAACTTGCTCTTATGGAACTAATGTAAATAAAAGGGAGTGAAATCTACACTTCTCATCTGACAATCCATACTCTATGTTTTCTTTTTTAGTCACCTAAATTTTGTCTTTAATGACTTGTATTTTGTTTTCTTATCAAAGTTTCAACTAAAAAAGAAAATGAGAGTAAATTGTAAAATGAAGAGTGTGGATTTCACTCCCCTAAATAAAACTTGGAATATTTTGACAGCGACACGGCTATTAAGTTCTTCAATCAACTTGCGAGAACTTGAGTGGGTCAATAAGGCATACCATCTTGTCCATAAATCAATTTCTTATATTTGAGTGTGAGTTTTGTTGGTATACGTACATATATGACTTGGTTCATAAACTCTTCGCAAGCGTACGAATCGTTGTCAAGTAAGGGAAGTAATTGGACCTTAGTTTATCGTACCTTGGGGATTAGATGTTGGACCTAACCAAGATAATTGGCGGTAGGATACTAAAAGCACACAAGGAAAATAAAAATAAAAATAAGACTATAAACAATCAAGGCACCAAGCCTTGGCAATGCTCGGCTTCGCTCACACCAAGCCTATTCAAAGCCACTAACTTGTAGCCTCAAGATAGGTATACACAAATGAGTCGATGGATTTAATGTTTGAGAGTGCACTTGAACTTAACAACAAGTAATAAAATGTAAAGCGATTAATAAAAATGCAAGGAAATTAAACTAGAAAAGTGTGAACAATATAATGGGAATGTCGGGTGCTAGGGAGGTTCCTTCACCCAAATCTCATGTGTCGGAAGCTAATCTAATGTAGATGCAAATTTCCTACTTTGGCAGTAGTCGTATCCAAGGCGGTTCAAGGCTCAAGGACCAAAATTCCCTTTCATGGTATTCTTACTCCAGTTCAAGGGTCGTAGGAACTCACTTGGCATGAATTAGAGCCGGTTCAAGGGTCTCTAATGCACATCAAGAGGCCTAAAGATCGAGGAATTAGACTACTAAGTGACCCGCCTGCGCATTCACGCAACGGGTGTAAATCACCATGCTTATAACCCCTCAAATACGAAATTAAAGGTTTCTAGCTTAGGAATTAGAGGGGGTCAAGCCTCTAACTCCATCCTAGACATGCTCAAAATACACACCCTAGAATTGACTAGGCTCCTAGACATGCATTTTAACCCAACAAAAATAGATATAAGCATCCATCATATGAAAATTGCATCATTACATTAAAATAAGCATCTTTTACACAAGATTTGGACTAGGGCACACAACCCTAGCCCCCAACAAAATTTCTACTCACTACCCATAAATATATACATCATCAATTCCATCAATTTCATACAAACAAAAGAGGAAAAGGTATAGAAGAGGGAAAAACAACCAAGACAAGTTACAAATGCTAAAAAGCAAACATAACAAGCCTCGGAATTATAATCTCTCCCTTTTACCCAAGTGGTGATTAAACTCCTTATGCTTGAAGTGTTTTTCCTTTTGAATCTCCTTCAAATTTATGAGGATTAGAATAGATGGGTGTGAGTGAAAAGAAGAGAAATTAGATGTGGAGATGTGTTGGTGGTGTGCGGCAGCAAAGGGAGAATAAAAAAAATGGAGAGAGTGGATTGTGGTCTGGTGGTTTTGGTGTTAAAGAGGAGAAGAGGATGGGTTTTTTGGTGGAGTGGTGGTGCGGCAGAAGGGGTCTAGTGAGAATGGGGTGTGCTGCTATGTGAGAGAGAGTCGGGTTGTATATATATATATATATATATATATACTAGAAAACGTACCCGCGCGTTGCTGCGGAAAAATCGTTGTATGTTATTGTTCAATTGTATTAGGAGAGTCAGACACGAAATATATGACTAAAGCTATGGATACTGATGAAGTTTCATGACCAGAGAAGAGCAACCTCAATATCCAGTCGAGAATTTGCTCATTTGAAAGATTTGAGTGCTTTGAAAATCCATGCAAAGAGATGATTTTGACTTTCCAATCAGCGAGGAAATATATGACTACTGCAATCTCTCTTCCATTTTGAGGTTAAGCGGCTTATAAGAACCAAGAAAGAAGAAAAATAAGTTATGCAATGATGTTTAATTAACATGCACGAAGTTCACAAATTCCATCTTAAATTTTTCTGTCTCAATGTAACACAACTGAAGATCATGGTATAACAAAACATTATTTTTCAGTCCATAAGATTGAGCAGTGCCATTATTACTGAATGTGTTGGAAACCAGTTATATTCATACAAAGCTAATACGTATTACTTTCTTATTACTAAAAGGAATTAGCAGAAAGTAGATTCCTTCATTAAAAAAAATGATTTTCAAAACATGAGTTTCAAAATGTCCCTGCAATATGTGAGGTAGTGTTCTTTGTCAAGCGCCTGAACCATATGCATAGATATGTTACCTAAAGTAGATTAAAAGTTTAAGAGGGATATGGAGAAGCAGAGAGAACAACTGGTATTCAATGACAAAGTAAATATTAATCTTAATTCATATTTTCATTTCGATATCAGGAGGGATATCAAAGTTGCTTCGTTCTTCTGCTTCTTTCTTATTTTTAGAGTTGTATCATTCCAAGCCTTAATTCTACCGTAAAAATATACCAATCACTTTTTCTTTTAACAAAAATAACATAGGAAAAAAAAAAAAAAAAGGTTTGGGCAATGTAATTCAAGAAACCAGATACAAACAAAATTAAATCAGTCATTCAGAAAAACAGTTCAATAATGTCTACCCTTGGCAGGCACCATTTTGTGGTTCAATCAATTTTGATAACAAAACCATCATCACTTTCTTGTTCATTCAAACCAAAGCTTAAACCGAAATCAGCTTCATTCACATTTTAATTAATTCAACTACAAAAAACTTACTGAAGACCAGAATTTTGGACAATTTTAAAAGAACCCAAATCAAACACATACTAATTGAAATGTTTCTCCCAAAGTCGATCAAAATTCTAGCAGCAAGCTTTTCCGAAACAAACCCAAACCTTGCTCCGAAAGTTCATCAAAATCCGAAATACTACATCAAATCTAGAATTAAAGATGCAAAATTGTATATGAAATATGGCAGATAAACTGTGTAAACGAAATGTTTACAACTTGAATACCATACCTGGAGAACTTTTCTGCAGCAGATTGTTGGGAAATAAAGCTGTTTGCATCGCAAGATTTGTATAGATCCTATGTATGCCCTGTAAATAAAGTGTCCAGCTACAAATAAAGTCTGGACATTAGATATCATGGGCAATTAAATCGTTCTATCCAATAACAGTAATCAACAAATTGACAGAAATAGAGGAAATAGAAATGAAGAGTTAAATAAATGACATATCAGCTAATATTCAAACAGATTTATCAAGTATAGCTTGGAAGAATGAATTAAAAATAAATGATATATCAGCTGATATTCAAACAGATTTATCAAGTATAGCTTGGAAGAATGAATTAAAAATAAATGATATATCAGCTGATATTCAAACAGATTTATCAAGTATAGCTTGGAAGAATGAATTAAATTCCTGGCTGGCTTGGATCAATTAGTTCTTGGTTGTAATTTTACCTCTGCAGTGTAAACTGTACAAAATCAAGTTCAACTGAAACATGCTTGAAGCAGTAGTATTATTGATGATTCTCTGCTCATGGTTCTTTCTGTTGTCTTTTGTTCTCAGCTGAAGAGATTGAAAAAGTGTTTAGGTTGAATACTTGGATATGATTCATATCAAAGGTAGCATATTTGGTAGTAATCTCAGTTTCCCTCATCACATCGTACCCTTATTCATTCATATTTGGCATGTCAATCAACCGTAAGTTAGTATATCAGTAAAGTATCGCAATCAAATAAGCAAAAAAAAAAAAAAATTGGAATGATTGCATATAAATGCAATTTTTCGAGAGACTACGTGAGGAAAATGAAAAAATAAAAACGAAGAGAAAGATGAAAATGAATTAATTACTGGTGAGTAGAAAGGAGAGAGACAGAGGGGAGAGACGGGTATATATATGGTGGTGTTATGGTGAGTAGCCATTTGGCCCATTTCCGTCGTATTTTAGGCACACGTCGCTCTCCCTCTCCATCATCTCCATTTCTCTGCTCTGCTCTCAGCTCCCAATTCTCGACGCACCCATCCAACAATTCGACTCTTCTCCTCTCATGATCATCTCATCTTCAATTCAGGTGATTCCAATTAATTAACACTATATATCTCTCCCTCACCACATCCTTCTCAATTTCAACCGACTGCTCTGCATTTTAAACCACCCAACTCAATCTCATAATTAATTTTGCATTCAACATATATAATCGCAGCACATATTATTTCTCTGTGGACTTTGGTCCTATTTCGTTTCAAGATGAAGGCTTTGAAAATTTAAGGGACTGTTTTAATTTGTTCGTTTCAGCCTTTGATCGAGGTTCTCTGGCATTGAGTGTTGATAAAAAATGACACAGGACCAAACAATTATCACCACTCTATAACAAAGAAAACACCCAAAAACACTCGAAATCAACATTAATTAAAAGCCACACTCGAAGCCTCACCTTTAACCCCTTCAAATCAACCACTCGAACACCCCTAAAACACGGACACCCAAATCAATTCAAAGACAACAAAAGCACATAAAAACCGAGCCCCGAACAACTCAGGCGTGTTCACCGCTGAAAATTAGAGGAGAGAATTACCGGATTCACGCGGCGACGACAACCGATCTCTCTCTCTCTCTCGATCTTTCTTGATAACTGGTGAAGATGGTTGCAGTTGCAGAACGGTCGAAGCAGGAGGAAATCAACGGTTGTATAATTTGCTTTAAATGCAAAAACAATTTCAAGCGAGGGCAAAAGAGACAATTCAGGATGAACAGTGTAACAGTGCAACCCAGCTTTAGATGTATTACCAAGGGTAGAACCGGAATTTTACTGTTAAATGAACAGTATAACAGTGGATCCAGCTTTAGATGTATGTATAATAGGCATAATTATGTCATGGTTTCTGTGGGTTGTGAGAGAAAGAGTGGCACGTGGTCTGCAAGTGGGGTGAGAGAAGTGTGGCTGACTTTAATATTAATTAAAGAGGCCAAACGTGCAGCAACATTTCCTTGGACTTAATCAATTAAACAACAACCTTTATATATATATATATATATATATATATATATATATTCTCTCTCCTTGTAATTTCAAGTGCATGCCCATAATTACGAATAATTGCATTTTGCTCCTTTTCTGACTTTGATCGTGGTTGACCGCATCAATAATTTCATTTCCTTCTCGAAAATTCAATTTTGCTCCATTTTCGTGCCATTTTATCTCGATTTCAGCAACTCCGCTTATTTTCTACAAAATAAATAAAAGTAGATTAATTACATAATAATTGACATGAGGATTAGTTTAATTATAGTATTTTAGATATAATTACACGTATATAAATGCGTGTAATCAATATATCTCCCAGGCACAAGTACCGGAAGCACAAGGCTCATCTAGCTATCAAAAGGTGACAAAGGAACTCCCAATCAGGGATCCTGATACCTCTTGGGGCGGTATCGGGAGCCGAATTGTCCCACACCAAATGAAATGAAACCAAGTTCCTCCAAACCCATTACATAAGGATCATCTCCAACGCCCAAAAGAAGTCACTGTTTACTATCGCTTTCCATTATCATTATCTTATAATGATACTGACTTAGGCATCGGAGCGTTGAAGGCCAACACACCCGGTCTTCCCTCTGACCTTGGTTAGTTTGACAGATAAGCGAGATCGATAGCGATAGTAGCAGACCAAGACACCTCGTGATTTGGCTGGATTGGACACCTCTCGATACTGTTGAAACATTTGGCGCTAGAAGGAGTCTGATCCTCTCGATCCTTGCTGGCAGAATGACACACTCTACCAATGGCTACCAGCACCCCCGATACACACAACGACGATCAGTCCTAGGAAGGGGCGGCCCGTGACGTCCAACATACACTTAAGTTCCTCAGTCCAAATAACGAAGTGCGCTGGGTCATGACGACTAACACCACCATCGCATTCAAAATCTCAATGTGCGGCCTCATAGAGTTGCGCGCGCAGGCCGACGCTGAGTGCACGGAGGCCGCAGCAGCCCGTAGGGAGGTTGAAAACATGGCAAACCAGAACTGCATTCTCCGCAATGCACTCAAACGAAGAGTCGTGAATAACAAAGCACTTGATAGGACCAACCAACAGGAGACCCCGATACCTACCATCGGTGATGTCAACATACCTGGGCCGCCCTAACCACAGATCCGAGCACTGGCCTAGCCGACACATTTGTCCCACCCACAACAGAAACTTCTGGAAGCCTCCCGGGCACTACACCAGGAAGCATAGGCACAGGGCCACAAGTAGTCTATCTGAACTCACCGCTCTTCCCCAACAAGCTCGGTACAGTACCACCACCTCAACTTGTGCTTGACATGACAGGAACGTCAGACACCAATGCAACTATGGCCACTACTGATATGCCTCCACCTGGTCCGAACACATGATTGCTAATCCAACTGAGCGAGACTATCGCTGCTCTACAAGCACAAGTTGAGAACGCAGAAAGCAGATCCGGTGGGATTCCAAGGGAAAATGGGACCATTCACACCTTGAATATAGGCCGAAAAACGCCTATAGGAGGCAAATCCTTTCAAAATCGAGAAGTACATCTGCACTCGGGACCCATACCACCATCTAAAGGTATTTCAGTCCCTGCTGCATGGGACACGGTACATGGACGCTATGGCCTGCCACGTATTTGAAGAAACTCTAACAGACGAGGCCTTACATTAGTTCCTCAATTTACCCACCAAATCCATAGATATTAACCGTACCTAAATCTGAGACTCTTCACCTGCCAAAGCGCCAATGCCTTTGGGGATAAGAAATACTAGGACTCAATCATGGATGGCACACCCCACAGGTGGAATGGAACTCGATTGCTTTTAATCACTAAGAAGACACCATAAGAAAACACCACAACGACCCTTTCTTGGTCACTATGGTCATCGACCACTATCGATGCCACAGGGTCCTGGCCGATAGTGGCGTTGCAGTTAGTGTCATGTTCAGTAGTTACTATGAAGGCTTGAACCGAGACAAAAAGAAACTCACATAGGATCACGAGCCTCTGATCAGTTTTGCAGGGGAAATCACACAACCCTTGGGGTCAGACAATTTGTGCATAACACTCGGCGGAGGCAGCACTATCGCCACAACGACAACACACTTTATCTTTGTTGAATGCCCCTCATCCTATAACGTCATCCTGGAGCGAGACGCCATCTGGGTACTTTAATGTTTTGTAGCAGGACAAATGCTAATGATGAAGATCCACACCCCTGGGCACATCCTCATCGTGAAAGGCGACCAAGAGATAGTGAGACAGTGCAATTCCCTGACCGTCATGAGAGGGCACGACAGACGTGAGGTGCTTTTGGCCACATACCTTCCTTCCCCATCCGACAAGCCCTACGATCCAAGGGAAGACCCTGAGATCCAGGATGACAGAGATACACATAGTAAGAAGAAAGAGGATAAGAGGAAGCTCAAACACCCAAGGCCAGACGCCTTGGAGGACCTGATATCGGTCTCCATATCCGATACGAAGCCAGAAAGAAAGGTCAAAATTGGCTCCAAAACGGACCCACACTTTCAAGCAGAGTTAATCGTATTCCTCAAGTCCAGACAGGAGGTGTTCGCGTGATCATTGATAGGAGCATAAAAGCGACGAATATAGTGTGAAATCCCTTACACTTTTCTTAGCTATTTCCTTTCAAAAGTCAGTTTTAACTTGTTTTCTTTTTAGGTAGTTCGTGGAGTGATTCAAGAGAAATAAGAGCTGAAAAGGAGCAACGAAGCCATGAAACATGAAGTACTGATGCAGAGGACCAATTTTGATCAACCATTTGGCCAGAAATCACAAGGGAAATCCACGGAAATCGTTGTGCAAAACAGTTGCTGCAAAGCAGAAAACTGCAGTTTCAGAATCAGCTTTCTGGGAACGGTTTTGAGGAGCAATTATTGCATCATTCCAGCTTCACATTTGAAGAGAGGACCCGCGACCCTTGAAGACATGATGTTATAATTCAACTACAGCCAAATAACAGGTCAAAATAATCAACGAGGCAGTAGGAAATCAAAGTCGAAGTATGCTTCCCGATAAGGCAGAAACTGTCAGCTTTTCACGAAGCTTTTTGGGAGATCTTTTCCGGCGATTTTCTTGGCGTTTTTCCAGAAGGTTATTGATCATTCTAGATGATATGATATCATAGAGCACGTGGGAGTCAAGAACCATCCAGAAACTTGTCAAGACGAAGTCGTTCCTTGTCCAAGAAGGAAGCTTCAGAGTCAGAAATTGAATCCTAGTCAAAACAGGACGGTTTTGCAGAATTCTTCTTTGGACGGATTTCCAGGGAATTTTTGGGAGGTTATTGCTGCTTCAAATATGAAGGAGAGTCCTAGAATTATTCCTCAAGATTGTGGGAAGATTATTAAGGCTTGAAAATCATTTAATTATGCACCAAGTAGAGTAATCCTCAAGCAACTAGGGGAGGCTTTCAAAGCAGAATTGGGAAAGGAAACTAGGGCTGTGTATTCTATATATATAGAGCAGTAGAACACGTTGAGAAGACACCATCCTACAGCGCCTCCTCTGCTCCCAAACCCTAGCACACAAAGTCTAAAATTCCCAAGTCTTCAAGAACGAAAACCGGGCACATCACCATCCATCTCCATCAAGCTCCTGCCGTGACCTATCTTGAAGGATTGCCTGCATCTAAGGCTGCCTAAAAGTGAATTCGTGGCTCTCATACTCTGCTCTTTACGGTTTTTATCCTCTTGTAATCGAATACTCATGTTTTTAATTGTTGAATTTAAGATGATGTGTGGCTAGTTATTTTTGTTAGGGGCGAGGTTTGAAGCCCCAATTATGTAGAACATATGTTTGTTTAAACTTAGTTTCTTGATCTGTGGTGTGGATTGGTTGTTTATCTCTGATTGATTGAAAACTTTTGCATGTGTATGTTTTATGGTCGCGAACATAGGATTTATGCATGTAATTGGAGCTAGGTTTAGAAAATAATTCACCTAATCGTCTTGTTTTCTAATCCACAAGTATGCAAGGCTTTGAACAAAAGTTGATGTTTTAAACAACTAGAAGAGATGCTAGGTAGGCGTTCCACACTAGACTGCAACTCTATAATCAATGGTTTCCATGAGATCTTAATGCTTCAAATATGTTGACACTATATGTGTTGTTGATAGGATAGCGTTCTATACCTTGATTGCATGTTTGATAGGCTTAGCTATTGTGCGTTCACGTAGACTAAGTAATTAGGGAAACATTAATAAGGGACATGATCTGCTCCGACTTGTTTCTTGGTTGATTTCTGTTCACACCTTAGTAATTGAAACTAGGTTAACTTAACATTGTTCGAAAGTAATTGGTGGTGGATTTCCGAGTCTCTAACATGTTCTCCATCTTGTTTTCTCAAAACCAAAAATTAAAATTGTTTTCTTTTTGTTTTCTCTTTGATTTTCGTAAAACTCAAAAATCCCCAAAATATATATTTTTCCTTTCTTTTTCTACTTCGTTGCTTCCTCCCTTCTTTGTCCCTATTTTGCGTTTTCTTTAGTTAGTTTTCTTTGTTTGTTTAACTTGTGTTTTTGTTAGTTTAGCTTAGTTTATTTTTCTTTGTGATTAATTGGTTACCCTCAATCTCTGGCATCGAACGATCCTTGCTTATTCTATATTGCTAACGACTACATCTTGCAGGGTTAAGTTGAGCGCTTGTTTTTAGCGTATCAATTTTTGGCGCCGCGTCGCCGAGGATTGAAAAATACCTATTTTTCACAATTTTAATTTTTAGTTTAATTCAAGTTTCGGTTAGAAGTTGTAAATCATACTTGAATAGTTTTGGAATTCTTGTTTTTAACGTTGACTCTATCTCTACATCCTCTAGGCGCATCTTATTACAACACGATGTCTAGGATTGGTCTGGATACGAGAAGTGTTTTCAAGTGAGCTTTGTCTCCACCAAAATCGTTCCTTACCTACCTGGTCGTGTTGGAAAGGAGTTACCGAACGACGTAGAGAGAAAGTTTTTGTTAACGATTAGAATTCTATTTCTTTTCTAACTTGATTTACGAGTTCTAGTTGAAATAAAATTTGTTTTCTGTTAGTCTTTCATAATTTCGTCCCTTACATTTATTTCCCCCTTGTTTTTCGTTTTTCTTCTTAGGGTTCTAACGCCATTCTTGTTTGTTCCTCAGGCACTTCAACTCGTTTATGCATACAAGGAAAAATCCAAAGGCGAGCTTGTTCCTTTTGATCCTGAACTTCTGAAAACAATTCGAAGCAAAAACAAGCTTAAGGAAGCAAGCTCGTCTTCACCAAAAGAAGAAGAAGAAGTGTACGACATCTCATCACTCTTCCAAGAGCAAGTTTCAACGCCAACACCTCCACCAATGGCTCTCACCATTAGGCAACTTTCAACTTCTGTGATTGCACTAGGTGGTGTCCCCACTTGTATAACCTACCCTGATGCAGTTGAAGGAGCAACAGCTGACTTTGAGTTGAAGTCTGGGCTACTTCATCGTCTTCCTACATTCCATGGACTCTCTATGGAAGATCCCAATCAGCATTTAATGGAGTTTCAGTTCATTTGCACAAGCATGAAGCCACAAGGAGCTGATGAGCAAATCTTGAAGTTGAAAGCCTTCCCATTTTCGTTGGCTGACAAGGCAAAGCAATGGCTTTATGAGTTGCCAAGTGGACGCATCACATCTTGGGCAGACATGATGAAAGCATTTTTGGAAAAATATTTCCCTACATCTCGTATCATCATGCTTAGGAAGAAGATAAGTGGAATTCAACAAGGGCAAGATGAGTCCTATGCAGAGTACTATGAAAGGTTCAAGACTCTCATCACTCAATGCCCTCAACATGGCATGAAGAATGAGACCTTGCTCACTTGCTTCTATGATGGTCTCACCAACTTGGAAAGAGATATGCTCGATGCAGCTTCAGGATGATCGTTTGTTGACAAGGAACCTGCAGCTGGAATGATCTTAATTGAGAATAGGGCCCTAAATCAACAAAAATATGGCGGTTCCAAGTCCACCCATACACGTGAAAAAGTTAATGAGGTAAGTACATTGGTTTAATTGGAAGATAAAATTAACAGACTTACTTCTATTGTTTCTCAGGGAATGAAGGGACAAGTTATGGTATGTGGAGTGTGCTCAATGCAAGGGCATATGTCTGACCAATGCCCTCAACTCATGGAAGGAGGAAACTTTGAAGGTGTCAACGCCCTACGGTTCCAACAAGGGTACCAACGTCCAAGGAATGACCCATATTCTAACACCTACAACCCTGGATGGAGGGATCACCCCAATTTTCGTTGGAAGGACAATGACAACGCCCAACCAACTTCTCAAGCCTTCAATCAACGTCCTCCAGGCTTCTTCCCAAAACCTCAGGCTCCTCTAAACTCTACTTCTTTCAATACTTCAAATTCTAATTCTAATGCCTCTGCCTCTAATGATGAATTGATTAAAGCATTAGCAAAGTCTACTCAAGCTTTGATTGCAGGTCAAACTAATCATGAGAGACAGATCAATACCATTGGTACTGACATGGCAGAGATGAAGAAGCAAATGAGCCAAGTAGTGGAATTCATGGGAAAATTTCATGAGCAAGGTAAGCTCCCAAGTGGCACCATTCCTAATCCTCACTTTGAGCAAGCTCAAGCTATAACAACAAGGAGTGGAAGGACCACACTAGACCCCCTTATGGCGTCAAAGAAGAATCAAGTTGCCCAAGAGGATGAGGAAGACGTCATTGTTCAGAAAAATGACAAAGAAGAAGATCCTGCAAAGCAGAAAAAGGAAAGCTTGACGCCAAAAGAAAAGGATAAAAGTGCATCTGCTACGTCTAGGATTGAAAGCTCATTGCAATCCCCAATGAAACCAGAAACCAAAGGTAAAGTGTCTAACTCTTCAATTCCGGTTAATACTAATGCTTTCCTTTCTCCTATGCCTTTTCCTCGCAGATTTGCTAAATCCAAACAAGAAGAAAGCGACATGGCTGTTTTGGATACCTTTAAAAAGGTGCAAGTCAACATTCCCCTTCTTGAAGCTATAAGGCAAGTGCCCAAATATGCAAAATTTTTGAAGGAACTTTGTACAACAAGAAGGAGAATTCGAGAAAAGGAGGTTGTAAAGGTGAATGAGAATGTCTCAGCTGTTATTCAAAGGAAACTTCCCCCAAAATGCAAAGATCCTGGAAGCTTCACCATTCCTTGCGTTATTGGTAACACTAGATTTGAGAATGCCATGTTAGATCTAGGTGCATCTATAAATGTTATGCCTTATTCTGTTTATGCATCTTTAGGTCTAGGTACACTTAAAACTGATAACGTAATTATTCAATTGGCGGATAGATCTAAGGCCTTTCCGAAAGGATTGTTGGAAGATGTGCTTGTGCAAGTTAATCACTTGATCTTTCCCGCGGATTTTTATGTCTTGGACATGGAGGAATCCACCATAAACCCAACGCCACTTTTGTTGGGTAGACCTTTCATGCGGACTGCTAGGACAAAAATTGACGTCTATGCTGGCTCTCTAACCATGGAATTTGATGGAGATGTGATAGGATTCAACATCTTTGAGGCTATGAGGTATCCAATTGAATTTGATTCATGTTTTTCTATTGACATACTTGATACTCTTGCACATAAAGTTTTGGAAGCAATAAGAGAAGATACGTTGATCACAACCATTGAGCAAGGCGTTGGTTACACCCATGATGGCGTCATAATTCCCATGAAGAAACTTCAGGAAACGTTGGACCCTCAAATATTTGAGGACGTTTCTTCCATTGAAACTCCTCTACGTTATGAAGGTAAAAATCCTCCTCCTTTGTCAATTCAGTTATCTACTAATAAACCTCTTCCTTCAGTGATTCAAGCCCCTACACTTGAACTCAAACCATTACCGGATCATTTGAAGTATGTTTATTTGGGAGATGACAAAACATTGCCTGTCATAGTATCATCCAAATTGACGCCATCTCAAGAAGAAGAACTTGTTAAAGTGCTAAAGAAACACAAGACTGCAATTGGATGGACATTAGCTGACATCAAGGGAATAAGCCCCACCACTTGTGTGCATCGAATTCTTCTTGAGGAGGGTGCCAAACCAACTAGAGAGGCTCAACGTCGTCTTAACCCTCCAATGATGGAAGTTGTGAAAAAGGAAGTCATCAAATTGCTAGATTGTGGCGTCATATACCCTATTTCAGACAGTAAATGGGTCTCACCAGTCCAAGTTGTGCCAAAGAAATCCGGAATTACGGTCGTGAAGAATGAAGAGAATGAACTTGTGCCCCAAAGAACCGTGACTGGCCATAGAGTCTGCATCGATTATAGGAAGCTTAACGCCACCACCAGGAAAGACCACTTCCCTTTACCCTTCATCGATCAAATGCTTGAGAGGTTAGCTGGTCATTCTTTTTATTGTTTCCTTGATGGTTATTCTGGTTATAATCAAATATGCATAGCTCAAGAGGATCAAGAGAAAACAACTTTCACTTGTCCTTTTGGCACTTTTGCTTACCGTCGAATGCCATTTGGACTTTGCAATGCCCCAGGTACGTTTCAAAGATGCATGCTCAGTATTTTTTCTGATTATATTGAGAAATTAATTGAAGTTTTCATGGATGATTTTAGTGTTTTTGGTGATAGCTTCGAAATTTGCTTAGGAAACCTAGAATTAATCTTGAAACGTTGCATTGAAACTAACCTTGTTTTAAATTGGGAAAAATGTCACTTCATGGTTACTCAAGGTATTGTTCTAGGGCATATTGTTTCTTCTAGGGGAATAGAAGTAGATAAAGCTAAAGTTGATCTTGTTCGCTACTTACCCTCCCCCACTTCTGTGAGAGAGGTTCGTTCTTTTCTTGGACATGCAGGATTTTACAGACGCTTTATCAAGGACTTCTCCAAAATTGCAAGACCCCTATGTCGACTTTTGCAAAAGGAGGTGACGTTTGAATGGAATGAGGACTGCCAAGTTGCGTTTGAAAAATTAAAGGAGCTTTTGACCTCTGCTCCTATCATGCTTCCTCCGGATTGGTCCTTACCATTTGAGCTCATGTGTGATGCTTCTGATTATGCAGTAGGCGCAGTGCTTGGCCAAAGAAAAGAGAAAAAGCCTTATGCCATCTACTACGCCTCTCGAACTTTGAATGATGCTCAATTGAATTATTCGACTACAGAAAAAGAATTATTAGCTGTTGTTTTTGCTTTGGATAAATTTAGATCTTATTTACTTCAAACTAAAGTTGTTATTTATACTGATCATGCAGCTTTGAAGTATTTACTCTCAAAGAAGGAAGCGAAACCGAGGCTAATTCGATGGATTCTTCTTCTACAAGAATTTGATGTCGAAATTAAGGACAAAAAGGGGAGTGAAAATGTTGTTGCAGACCATTTGAGCCGCCTTGTACATGGTGAGGACGCCATACCTCTTGTGGAAACTTTTCCGGATGAACAACTCTTCGGAATTGAGGTAAGTGAACCTTGGTATGCAGACATAGTCAATTTCTTAGTCACTAAAAAAATACCAAACACGTTGTCAAGTTCTATGCATGCAAAACTTAAAAAGAATGCTAGGCAATATGTTTGGGATGATCCTTATCTTTGGAAATTTTGTGCGGATGGTATACTTCGACGTTGCGTGCCTGAAAGTGAGTTTACTCATATCTTGACATTTTGCCATTCTGAAAATTGTGGGGGTCATTTTGGTTCTAAGAAAACTGCTCTTAAGGTGTTGGAATCTGGTTTTTATTGGCCTAGTTTATTTAAGGATGCTTATACTTTTTGTATGACATGTGACAGATGCCAAAGAACCGGAAACATAGGACCTAAAAATCAAATGCCTTTAACTAATGTTTTGGTTGTTGAAATTTTTGATGTTTGGGGTATTGATTTCATGGGACCTTTTCCTTCATCTCAAGGTTTTCTTTATATTCTTCTCGCTGTGGATTATGTCTCAAAATGGGTGGAAGCAAAAGCCACCCGGACTAATGATTCCAAAGTTGTTGCAGATTTTCTTCGATCTAATATTTTCTCTAGGTTTGGAATGCCTCGAGCAATCATAAGTGATGGAGGATTGCACTTCTGCAATAGATCAATTGAAGCCTTGCTTAGAAAGTATAATGTGACACACAAGGTGTCAACACCATATCATCCACAAACTAGTGGACAAGCAGAAGTGTCAAATCGTGAAATCAAGAAGATTTTGGAGAAAACAGTTGGCCCAAGTCGCAAGGATTGGAGTCAAAGGCTAGATGATGCCTTGTGGGCGTACCGGACAGCGTATAAGACGCCAATAGGGATGAGTCCCTTTAGGTTGGTGTATGGAAAAGCTTGCCATCTACCCGTGGAATTGGAACATCGAGCTTGGTGGGCTGTGAAGAGCTTTAATATGGATTTAGATGATGCTGGGATTCATAGAAAGCTTCAAGTGAATGAGTTGGAAGAACTACGTAATGATGCGTACGAGAGTTCCCGGATTTATAAAGAGAAAACTAAGGCCTTTCATGACAAGATGATTCGTGGGAAAACATTCATAGCAGGCCAAAAAGTTTTATTGTTCCACTCTCGTCTCAAACTCTTTCCAGGTAAGCTTCGCTCACGTTGGGTTGGTCCTTTTGTTGTTACTTACGTTTTTCCCCACGGAGCTGTGCAAATTCGAAGTGAGCAAACAGGCAATGAGTTCAAGGTGAATGGCCATCGCTTGAAGCCGTATTACGTAGCCTTTAAGGAGAGCAACGTAGAAGAAGAGAACCTTCATGACACACCGCCTCTCATAGATTAAAAGCATTCACTACGTCTGGCTGAAGGACGTTAAACCAAGCGCTTCTTGGGAGGCAACCCAAATGATGTTTTCGTTGCTCTATTTGTTTGCTATTTAGTTCCTTTTTATGTTTTTAGTTTGTGTGCAGGTCATAAGGTTGTAAAGAGGTGTGAAAGACGTTCCTTCTGTAAAAACAGAGTACTGACCATACAGTCCGTCTAATTTAGACAACTTCCGTTTTTCACTCAGATGGAACCAGAAGATGTACCATACATGGATGGAAAGATCTTTGAGTGTAGTTTATGTAGATTTTTACGGAACTGGATTCGGAGTTCATATGCATTCCCAGTTCCAGTTTGAATGCAGTAAGGTCAGTCCAGGGAAACAGAAAACTGTGCAGTTGTGTCACAGAAAAAGAAAAACTGGGCGTATTTCCGTGGATGAAATGAGGAGTTCTTTACATGGACTCAAAGCTCTATATGTATACTACCTTCAGACCAAAAATCTCGTCCATTGACCCAGTGATGCTCCCGGAATAAAGGTTTGAGTGGGTAAAGGTCACTTTGCCCGGATTTCTGTTCCAATTTCTGTTTTTTTTCTAACTTTATAGGGCTATAACTTTCAAACCGCTTGGAGTTAGGAAGTGTTCCACATATGCACAGAAAGCTCGCAATGTCCACTTTCACCCCCAAGTGGTATAATCGTCATCTGAAGCTGCATAGAAACATTATGGAACCTGGAACATGGGCTGCCGGCACAAACTTCTGGTTTCCAAAGATGCACCAAGACTTCGCACGGAGCTTACGTTAGGAAGTCAAGACCTTATGGTCTTGAGGTTGGGGTCTTTTATTGTCATCTCCAAAGGTCGTGAGCATTGGGAGGTCTACAAGGGGGAGCTTTTCTATCAACCTTCTCACCTTTCTTCTTTTAAATTTTTGATTTCCTCTCTTTACGCTTATATTATGCATTGTTTGATTAAATTTGCCATACATTGAGGGCAATGTATGATTCAAGTGTGGGGGAAGGGAATCCAATTTGAGTCTTATTAAAAAAACCAAAAAAAAAAAAAAAAAAAAAATCCAAAAAAAAAAAAAAAAATTTGTTAGTTATTTTCTTTCTTTTGGAGTCTTTAGTTCTTGTTTTCAGTTTTTGTTTTGTTGTTCGAGTCTTAGGTTGCCTTCAACTGTCTAGGATGAACTTAATCTCTAAAATTATGGATAAAAGAGGATCACAATATTGAGATGATGTTAAAATAATTCTTTGGTTAATTACGATATATGTAAAGCATATGATTGTGTAGTAGATGTGGTTTTTGATGACCTTGGTACAGAATTATGAGCATGTTGATGATGAGTTTTGATTCATAATAACCCTTGTGAGAATTTGAGCCTATTTGCTATTCTTTGTGAGTGTTTATTGAAAAATATATTCTTACTTTCTTGGCGATGCTTAGTGATCTCATTATCTTTCTCTTTGATTGACTGCTTGCCACAGATTAAGTTTGACGGACTCTAGAGATTACTAGAACTTGCTCTTGTACTGGTCGAAACTTATATCAATGCATGTCCCTGATTCTGGAAAGGATAAAGGCACCTAGGAAATTCCACCAAAGCCAAAAATAGCCTGTGTCCATATTTGTGCCCGTCGTGGGACTCCTCTAGTTAACCCCTTTGAGCCTACATTTAAACCTTTTTCTTTCATCACCCTTAAGCGCCTAACCTTTAAACCTTAGTATAGTTATATCCCTACCCTTGTTCTAAGGATTTAGTGGAGCTAATTCACGAGACAGACAAGTTTTTGGAGGCACTACAAAGGAGATGATGAGAAAGAATAAGTGTGGGGGAAAGACTTGTCCATGAGGAAGAAGAAAAATATATGTATGCCGAAAAAGAAAAAAAAAAATTTGCAAGTATTTATGGATTTTAGTCCCCCCAATGTGGATAAGGAGTTTGTTTTGAAGTGAAGGCCTAAGTACGATGAATTTGGTCTTTGTCCTATTTCACAAGTGTCGAAGGAATGTTAGAATGAAGTAAGGGTCCAACACAATGACATCCGGCCCTCAATAAAGACACACAAGAAGTTCAACGTTGCAAGATGCCTTGGTGACTAAAGGAAGACGTCTCAATGCTTCAATGAAAGCTCCGCTTGGTTTTTAGAACACTTTGTGTTTTTCCTTACCCCTTCGTTTCTTTAAACCCCTAAACCTTGGCCTCATTACAACCTTAAAGTAAGATCTCTTTGATCCTTAAGATGGGCAGCCTTTGATCTGTGGAGATTGGTTACAAGAGTTGAGCATATGGTTTGGTCCATCCGGCAAGTAGTTGGTATCCTTCATGAGATCGTAAAAGAAAAAAAAAATGCATATATTTCGACATAGCCTTTCTTTCTTTATATATGTGAGCATTTTGTTTGTCGAAAATATTATCATCTCTCACATATATTTGAGTGAAAAAGCTTTTAAGCATTAGCCTTGATCGGAGAGAAGAAAGAGTGGTGAATCCTGTGAGGTTTGAATCATACTTGTTGGATACATGCTAAGCTCCACCCATCACCATTGTCACATCCGTGTCTTACATATTTATATGTGGAATATATGTTTTAATTAACTCTTGAATTACTCATGATTGATTCTTGGTTGCGTGCTAATCTTGATACTATGAAAGTAAGAGATTTCTGAGACAACAATGTTGAAGGCATAGTTTGTTTGAGTGTTTTGAGTCCTTGTTTTATTCTTTGTTTTGATTTTGCTAAGGGACTAGCAAAAGCTAGTGTGTTTTGAAGTGAAGGCCTAAGTACGTGATTTGGTCTTTGTCCTATTTCACAAGTGTCGAGGAATGTTAGAATGAAGTAAGGGTCCAACACAATGACATCCGGCCCTCAATAAAGACACACAAGAAGTTCAACGTTGCAAGATGCCTTGGTGACTAAAGGAAGACGTCTCAATGCTTCAATGAAAGCTCCGCTTGGTTTTTAGAACACTTTGTGTTTTTCCTTACCCCTTCGTTTCTTTAAACCCCTAAACCTTGGCCTCATTACAACCTTAAAGTAAGATCTCTTTGATCCTTAAGATGGGCAGCCTTTGATCTGTGGAGATTGGTTACAAGAGTTGAGCATATGGTTTGGTCCATCCGGCAAGTAGTTGGTATCCTTCATGAGATCGTAAAAGAAAAAAAAAATGCATATATTTCGACATAGCCTTTCTTTCTTTATATATGTGAGCATTTTGTTTGTCAAAAATATTATCATCTCTCACATATATTTGAGTGAAAAAGCTTTTAAGCATTAGCCTTGATCGGAGAGAAGAAAGAGTGGTGAATCCTGTGAGGTTTGAATCATACTTGTTGGATACATGCTAAGCTCCACCCATCACCATTGTCACATCCGTGTCTTACATATTTATATGTGGAATATATGTTTTAATTAACTCTTGAATTACTCATGATTGATTCTTGGTTGCGTGCTAATCTTGATACTATGAAAGTAAGAGATTTCTGAGACAACAATGTTGAAGGCATAGTTTGTTTTGAGTGTTTTGAGTCCTTGTTTTATTTTCTTTGTTTTGATTTTGCTAAGGGACTAGCAAAAGCTAAGTGTGGGGGAATTTGATAGGAGCATAAAAGCGACGAATATAGTGTGAAATCCCTTACACTTTTCTTAGCTATTTCCTTTAAAAAATCAGTTTTAACTTGTTTTCTTTTTAGGTAGTTCGTGGAGTGATTCAAGAGAAATAAGAGCTGCAAAAGGAGCAAAGAAGCCATGAAACATGAAGTACTGATGCAGAGGACCAAGTTTGGTCAACCATTTGGCCAGAAATCACAAGGGAAATCCACGGAAATCGTTGTGCAAAACAGTTGCTGCAAAGAAGAAAACTGCAGTTTCAGAATCAGCTTTCTGGGAACGATTTTGAGGAGCAATTATTGCATCATTCCAGCTTCACATTTGAAGAGATGACCAGCGATCCTTGAATACATGATGTTATACTTCAACTACAGCCAAAGAACAGGTCAAAATAATCAACGAGGCAGTAGGAAATCAAAGTCGAAGTATGCTTCCCAATAAGGCAGAAACTGTCAGCTTTTCACGAAGCTTTTTGGGAGATCTTTTCCGGCGATTTTCTTGGAGTTTTTCCAGAAGGTTATTGATCATTCTAGATGATATGATATCATAGAGCACGTGGGAGTCAATAAATATCCAGAAAATTGTCAAGAAGAAGTCGTTCCTTGTCCAAGAAGGAAGCTTCAGAGTCAGAAATTGAATCCTAGTCAAAACAGGACGGTTTTGCAGAATTCTTCTTTGGACGGATTTCCAGGGAATTTTTGGGAGGTTATTGCTGCTTCAAATATGAAGGAGAGTCCTAGAATGATTCCTCAAGATTGTGGGAAGATTATTAAGGCTTGAAAATCATTTAATTATGCACCAAGTAGAGTAATCCTCAAGCAACTAGGGGAGGCTTTCAAAGCAGAATTGGGAAAGGAAACTAGGGCTGTGTATTCTATATATATAGAGCAGTAGAACACGTTGAGAAGACACCATCCTACAGCTCCTCCTCTGCTCCCAAACCCTAGCACACAAAGTCTAAAATTCCCAAGTCTTCAAGAACGAAAACCGGGCACATCACCATCCATCTCCATCAAGCTCCTGCCGTGACCTATCTTGAAGGATTGCCTGTATCTAAGGCTGCCTAAAAGTGAATTCGTGGCTCTCATACTCTGCTCTTTACGGTTTTTATCCTCTTGTAATCGAATACTCATGTTTTTAATTGTTGAATTTAAGATGATGTGTGGCTAGTTATTTTTGTTAGGGGCGAGGTTTGAAGCCCCAATTATGTAGAACATATGTTTGTTTAAACTTAGTTTCTTGATCTGTGGTGTGGATTGGTTGTTTATCTCTGATTGATTGAAAACTTTTGCATGTGTATGTTTTATGGTCGCGAACATAGGATTTATGCATGTAATTGGAGCTAGGTTTAGAAAATAATTCACCTAATCGTCTTGTTTTCTAATCCACAAGTATGCAAGGCTTTGAACAAAAGTTGATGTTTTAAACAACTAGAAGAGCATGCTAGGTAGGCGTTCCACACTAGACTGCAACTCTATAATCAATCGTTTCCATGAGATCTTAATGCTTCAAATATGTTGACACTATATGTGTTGTTGATAGGATAGCGTTCTATACCTTGATTTCATGTTTGATAGGCTTAGCTATTGTGCGTTCACGTAGACTAAGTAATTAGGGAAACATTAATAAGGGACATGATCTGCTCCGACTTGTTTCTTGGTTGATTTCTGTTCACACCTTAGTAATTGAAACTAGGTTAACTTAACACTGTTCGAAAGTAATTGGTGGTGGATTTCCGAGTCTCTAACATGTTCTCCATCTTGTTTTCTCAAAACCAAAAATTAAAATTGTTTTCTTTTTGTTTTCTCTTTGATTTTCGTAAAACTCAAAAATCCCCAAAATATATATTTTTCCTTTCTTTTTCTACTTCGTTGCTTCCTCCCTTCTTTGTCCCTATTTTGCGTTTTCTTTAGTTAGTTTTCTTTGTTTGTTTAACTTGTGTTTTTGTTAGTTTAGCTTAGTTTATTTTTCTTTGTGATTAATTGGTTACCCTCAATCTCTGGCATCGAACGATCCTTGCTTATTCTATATTGCTAACGACTACATCTTGCAGGGTTAAGTTGAGCGCTTGTTTTTAGCGTATCAATCATACGTTGACTTACCGGGGATCTCACCAGACTTACTTATCCACAAACTCACCATCTCGCCGAACTTTCCACCTATCAGACAAAAAGGAAGGGCTGTCATTGAAGAAAAATACAAAGCCATCCAGGAAGAGATCAAGAAGCTCCAGGTTATCGGGTTCGTCAAAGAAGTATCCTACCTGACATGGCTATCAAATGTCGTAATGGTAAAGAAACCTAACGGAAAATGGCAAATGTGTGTTGACTACACCAACCTAAACAAGGCCTGCCCAAAGGACAGTTTTCCCCTGCCGAGAATTGACCAACTTGTCGATTACACCGCGGGTCACAAACTTCTAAGCTTCATGGTTGCATTCTCGGGGTACAACCAAATCACCATGGAACCTTCTGATCAAGAACACACATCCTTCACCATTGACAAGGGTCTATATTGCTATAAGGTAATGCCATTTGGACTGAAAAACGCTGGGGCAACATATCAGAGATTAGTTAATACCATGTTTGCAGATCTCATCGGGAAGATAATGGAAGTATATGTCGACGATATGCTCGTCAAGAGCATCACCCTCGAAGATCACATAAAAAATCTGGGTATCTTCTTCGACATCGTACTTCAATATGGCATGAGACTTAACCCGGACAAGTACGTGTTCGGCGTCCTTGGAGGAAAGTTCCTGGGCTTTGTGGTTAGCGAGAGGGGCATTAAGGCTAATCTAGAGAAGTTCCATGCCATCCTTGATATGGCACCACCAAAAATGAGAAACGAAGTACAATCCCTCACGGGTAAGGTTGTAGCTCTCGCCCGGTTCATATCTCGCTTAACCGACAAATGCGCTCCCTTTTTCAAGCTCCTCAAAACTCACCACACAGAAAAGATCAATTGGTGGCCTGAGTAGTTAGCGCTGCCCTGGCATTAGTATCTACCCTCTCTAAACCCATCCCCGGGGAGACCCTGTACATCTATCTAGCAATATTGACCATAGCAGTCAGCGCTGCCCTCGTCAAGCGCGAGAGCATCGACGAGTTACCAGTATATTATACAGGCAAATGATTCAACGATGCAGAGTCCAGGTACTCCGATATCGAAAAGTCTGCCCTCGCACTCCTTACTGACGAGTTACCAGTATATTATACCGGCAAATGATTCAACGATGTCTTGACCAACCAATCGTTGAAGCAAGTCCTCCAGAAACTGGAGTCTTCGGAAAGGTTAGTAAAATGGTCCATTGAACTAGGCGAGTTTGAGCTAGCACAACCATCAAGGGGCAAGCTGCAGCAGAGTTCATACCCTTGGAGCAGAGCGAGCTTCCAACCGAGACAGAATCGGTACCTAGCACCACCCTAATGTGGACACTCCATGTCGACTGGTTCTCTAATAATAAACTCAGCAGAGCAGGAGTGGTACTAACTGATCCATAAGGGCACACATATGAGTATGTGCTACAGTTCAAGTTCAAAGCCTCAAACAACGCCACCAAGTATGAAGCGCTGATAGCCGGCATCCAACTAGCCAAAGAACTGGGAGTAAAAAGCCTGAAAATCTTCAGCGACTCGCAACTCGTTGTAAACCAGGTCGATGGCGACTTCCAAGCTAAGGAACCCCATTTATCCCATTATCAATCTCTCACAAAAGCTCTTCTCAAACAATGCCTCCCCACCCATACAATCGCCCTGATTCCACGAGCACAGAACATCAAAGCAGACGCTGTCGCCAGGCTAGCAACATTGCCACCCTGCACAGATATGGGAAACCTCAAGATGGAAGTTCTGGAAAACCGAAGCATTGACAGACCATTCTTAGAAATATTCACCACAGAGAGCTAAAGACCACCCTCATGGATGGATCCATTCATTGATTACATCTCAAAGGGCATCGAGCCAACAAATAGGGCTATCGCCACCAGACTTCGCAGAATAGTGACACTATACACAGTCTGAGAAGGCAAGCTGTACAAAAAAGGAAGGTCATTCCCCCTTTTAAAATGCATCTCTCTCGAGGAAGGACAACAAGTACTACTATCACTGCACAACAGGGTTTGTGGCAACCATGCAGGGGCTGGAAACTTGGCATTCAAAGCACTCCTTACGGGGTTTTACTGGCCCACAATCGCAGAAGATGCAAAGCGTATCGCCTGCGCCTGCTTCAAGGGCCACAAATTCTCCAATTCTCCTATCACACTGTCGATGCCGCTCTCCATCATCATCACTCCCTGGGTGTACTGCCAGTGGGGACTCGATTTCATAGGTAAGTTTTCCAAAGCTCTTGGACAATTAAAATTTTCCATCGTTGTCGTGGACTACAACACAAATGGGTAGAAGCTGAGGCCCTTGCCACCATCACAGTCATCAATTTTCTATGGAAAAACATCTCCTGCAGCCTTGGAATCCCTGAAATGATCATCACTGACAATGGAGCGCAGTTCGATAACGACACGCTGAGGGAATTTGTGGGCCAATATGGCACCAAGATCTGGTACGCTTCACTCGCACACCCCCAGACAAATGGACAAGTAGAGGCAGTGAACAAGATCATTAAGCAAAACCTAAAGAAGCGGCTCGACGACGCTAAGGGCATGTGGGCAGAAAAGCTACCTGAAGTCCTCTGGGCCATCAGGACAACACCAACGGAGGCCAACGCGAATCCCCCTTCTGCATGTCGTTCGGCACTGAGGCAGTTATACCTGTTGAACAGGAGGTCCAGAGCGATAGGGTGGCATGTTTTGATGCACTCATCAAGTCTGAAGGTTTGAACCTTAACTCTGACCTCTTGGAAGAACGCCGACAGCGAGTGCACCTTCGCAACATCAACAACAAATAACGTATCACCCGATACTACAATGCAAGAGTAATGGCTCGCCTACTGTATGTCGGAGATTAGGTTATGAAAAAAAAAATGCCAACTCCAACAAAGCTAAAAGCCACTTGGGAAGGGCCATACGAGATCATTGAGGTTGTTGGACCCACTACCTTCTACCTGAGAGGAACCGATGGTGTCATCCTACCACACCCATGGAACGCCCAACACCTCTGTTATTACCCCAAGTAAGGATAGACGCACCCAAGCCCCAAGCGCGCCACCTCGCTATCATCGAACTCCATGGCAGCACCAACCACATCACAAAGGTTTCATTTTATTATTAAAATTACCCAATGTATCTCGCATGTGCCCAGCGCAGCAATCAATGGAATATCTTTATTGCCATTGCATTTCTTTACTCTTTCCACATCCAATGAACGCCAAATGGCTATCGCCATGACTTTTTCTCTTAAACCCAACATTGCCTATCGCGATTAAGCCACAATGTGGTCAAAATGTCTCAATACTCAAAAAGGGCACGGGCACACTGTATAACAATCCTAACTCACTGCCTTCGCGTTCCTAATAATGTAAAAGAAATATGGCTTGCGGCCGGTTCTGCTGATATAGCCAAATGCTATCCCTTGCAAACCCTTGTGTTGCCTATTGCGATCAACTAACGAACCTTAATGATATACCACAAGCAACAATTAAAAGTGAATCGCGATATCAACGACATAAAAGTAACGATAAAAAACAATGATCACGATAAAAAACGAAGGCAATACAATACCAAAAAAACAAAAAGACAAAAACAACCCTCACTAGGGCGCCTCACCAACTCAAAACTCTCGTATATCGCTAATCTACACAGGCGATAAAATCCTCTCCTCCCCTTCAGGAACTTGCCCAGAACCCTCATAATGCGCTTCTGCTCTATCAAGGTCAGGTCAGTATCCTACAGTACTACGATACAAAGAAACGCTGTTAGCACACTAGAAACGCAAATATACTGAAGACGCGATCATGCTACTCACAAATGGGCTGAAACTGGGTAGGAGCCCGATCCACCATATCGGGGTTCTGCCAGAGACCACCAACGAGACAGGGATTCCCTCTCCATCGGGTGTAAATGTTGGAAGGCAGATCCTCGATGATTACACGCCCACGCTACCTAAAATTCACGCACTCGCTATCACCAGTCTTTGTGGAGTACTGCATCTTGAACATGGAGCTAAACTCGTTGATACTCGGGCACTTCTGTTTGCTAAGCTTCAACAGCACCAAAGCCCCATCATCTACCTCAACGCATTAGGGGATAGCTGCCCCAAAGAAATATTAAGGCAAGATAGCAAGTATTGCATTTCCTCCTGTATCGGAAACGACAGCCCACACTTCAGCTGGTATTCATAGAAGCACGCCCACTCCATCTCGGGATGGCTAAAAAACTCGTTACCCCTCAGGGGTGCAATAACAAGTTATCCAGGTTACCCCAGGCCACCCTTATATCGGCAATCTACTCCTCCATCATGCTCGGCCCCGGTTGGTCGATAGACACATAAGAGGCAACACGCAATCGCCCGCGCGGTGATTATGGAACCTCCAACAACTCGAACTCCTCCCCAAGAATCTCAGGACCCACAATTTTCTCGGGAGGTTCAGCACCATTTGGACCGCTGCTAGAAAAACCCTCACTGCCTCCACCACGAGCAGAACCCTCGCCACCTCCACCATGTGAAGAACCCTCACCAATTTGCCTGCCACGGCCACGTTGCTCACAAGCCATGCTGTGAATGACACACCCAAAGAAAGTCAATCGACTCCTCCCTATCGCCTTCTCGACTAGCCCCATGACAAAATTTTCAAAATCCTGTACAGGCACCAATTGGGAGCCACAACACAGACATTGACCAAACCCAAAATTCACACCCCCAAAACCTAACCCAGAAACACAAAGACCCAAAATTCCCTGGCCACTCTTAACTCCAAACAATGAGCCCTAAGCAACTGACATTCCATCAGCAACAAATTACTAGAACCAAACCCAGAAAAAGAAAGGGCCAACGTGCCTATTCACTCCCCCAGATAGAAACCGCAAACTCAAACGCCAGAAACCTTCTTTGAAACCGAAATTTCCAACACCAGACGAAAGACTGAAACCTTCTGGGTACCAAAGACTCCAACTTTACGCGCTCTCTCTTTCAAAATTTAGTCAGAACACGGGGAATAGCAGCCGCCCTCATCTCCCTCCTCCATCTATATATAGGGTTCACGAGAGTACAGGGACAGTTGGATATGCAAGGACAACAACACCAGATCCCACCACGTGTCTGACATATCTGAGCGTCATAGTGGTCATGCGCCGTCGCCTCGACTCCTTACCACTACGCCATTATTACCTGTCACAGAATCAAGTACGCCGGACTTCCCACACACGAAACGTGAATGACAACAACACACGTGTTGCCAGGGGATATCAAATACGCTAAAAGATGCATGAATCCCTACCCCGGGCACACGATAGCGATACAACGCCAAAAGCAGAAAGTGGTCTCTTCACCCCAGCTAATACTTCTCTTAGATGGGGACTTGGGGGACTGGGGGGTAATTGTCGTACGGAAGCCACGTGGCTAGGAACTCGCCTTGAACTTCCGATACTTCTACCAAGAACAAACTCCCCAATCCCCACCCAAGAGAACTCTTGACCGGGGACTTGGGGGACTTGTTGGTATACATATATCTCCCAGGCATAAGTACCAGAAGCACAAGGCTCATCTAACTATCAAAAGGTGACAAAAGAACTCCTAGTCAGGGATCCCAATACCCCTTGGGGCGGTATCGGGAGCTGAATTGTCCCACACAGAATGAAATGAAACTAAGCTCATTCAAACCCATTACATAAGGATCATCTCCAAAGCCCAAAAGAGGTAACTATTTACATCGCTTTCCATTATGATTCTCTTATAACAATACTGACTTAGACATCGAAGCGTTGAAAGCCGGCACAGTCGGTCTTCCCTCTGACCTTGGTTTGTTTTACAGATAAGCGAGACCGATAGCGATAGTAGCAGACTGAGACACCTCGTGATTCAGCTGGATTGGACACCCCTCGATTCAACTGAAACAAGTTTCTTGAACAAGAAGCAACTGTAGGCCAGTGCCTAGTTAATTATCTCCCCTTAGTACATTAGTAAATAGAGTCCAAATTCAAACAAAAGAAAAACAAAAAGATAAACCAACAAATAAAATTCTTGAATCCTAGAAGTATATATATTGTCGAACGTAACAAATAACCCAGACAAAAAAAAAAAAACAGACAACCTAATAATCAAAATTTCAATCCTAAAAAATCCAGTCTAGGAAATCTCAACCCTAAGCATTTTTATTTATTTTAAGGACAATTGGAAACACAGATATATATTTTATATACTTAATTCAAATAAAGCCAAGTGAATAGCCGTCTTTGAGAGGTCAGATGTGGAGTAAATTCCCAAAGCAAATGCAATGATACACTCATGCAAAGCAAAACCCTTTCATCTTCACAGAGAGGACTTGAGCTTCTCCGGGTACATTGCTTCGACTTTTCTATATTACAGTATTACTCTACGCTTACACCTCGTAAAGCTGTTAGCGCACTCTCACATCTTTCTAATTTTTATTTTTGCGTAGTTTCAATTTTTTAAAACCATTAGTCCACCCCACCCTTACATATGTCAGTGAGAATCAAACCCATGACTGTAATTTACAATGTTGGAATTATAACTTACCAACATGTCATAGCTCACCAATGAGTTACAAAAATTATGAGTTCAATTTTAGTTGTGGTAATTTCATTTATCCTAAATGATTTTATGTGGTCCGGGAATATTAGGTGGGGACTTGTTTGTGCACAGTATCACACAAAGATGAGACATAATTCAAGCGCAGTGGGCGGCGCTGGTTTGGGTGAGGCTGACAGCGGCAGTGCGGTGGTGTTCTTGGATGCTTGCGGCCGATCAAGTATGAGTCCTCCATTGGATTTGGGCCTTGGGCATACTTTTTTGTTAGGTTTTCTGTGGCCCGTTGCAATTTTTTTAGTGCTGGGCTTTACTACCATAAGGTTAGGGTTAGGGTTTGACCCAATGTATGTTTAGGCCCATTCTTTTACTTTCTTATGTTTATTTGAGCCTGTGGTAGCCCCCTCTACATAAGGAGGTCATAGGGAGCTAGCATGAATAATTAGGATTAAATCTTGAATTGTTCGGTGAGAACTGATGCAGCCAGAAAGTAACCTAGGTTTACAAGCAATAAACCATAAAGCGAGATTTTTGGAGTCCACCAAAGATAGATGAGAAAACTCTCAATTGATTGATAATATGATAAAAGATAGGTTCTGCAGCCGTTTAAGGTTTTTTATATATGAGAAAAGAAACCCTAGGGCGACTAACAATGAAACTCCAAAGCCCACGGGTTAAAACAAAACAGTTCCAAATCGAATTAAAAAAAAAAAAACCCTAAATACTGAACAATAGTAAATTGCAGGTTTGAGGCTCGAAATGATCCCAAAAGACTGAAAAAGTCCACATGTCATGGCAAAGCAGCGAGTTTTGTTAATGGTGTCGTTCCCTTTTCGAAAATGTATAGCAATCAAAATTCTGACACCGAATGCTAAATTTGCAGCAAACCAGGTTTTCCCTTTTCACAATCAAGCTGCTCTACTATCCTCGTTGCCATCCATTCTACATCAAAAACCCTAGTAGTGTCGCATTGCTAGTTACTTAACGCTTATTAGGATAACATTACGTACACTACTACAAAAAGGTCATCAGACGACGGTGAATTTGTGTTGTGTGATGACCAAGCTCACGGTGGTCTAAGTGAGTGTTGTGTGATTGAAAAATCAGACAACGGTGATTTCACCGTTGTGTGATAATAGTTTGCTCAACAGAAATACCTATTTCCGTTGTGTGAGTTCTGCGCAGCATGTGCCTGGCATGGCATGCGCGGCGATGCCTCGACACATTCAGACAACAGAAGATGAAATTTTGCCGTTGTCTGAGATTCATAACACACAACAGGTATGACTTATTCTTTGTTGTCTGAGATTCATAACACACAACGGATATAACTCATTCTTTGTTGTCTGAGATTCATAACACACAACGGATATAACTCATTATTTGTTGTCTGAGACTACTAACAGACAACGGATATAACTTAATATTTGTTGTCTGAGGTAAGTAACACACAACTGAAGTAAAATTATCTCCCTTGTTTGTTGATTACTCAGACAACAGTGATCATTTTATTTCTGTTGTGTGTTATGAATCTCACACAACAGAATTTTGTTTTCTTTTGTTGTTGGTTGTTAGTTCACACAACAACTATATTTGGCTATCCGTTGTGTGAATACTGTAATCAATTGGGTACCAACTAGTGACTGTTGTAGGAGAAGCCTCAATTTTGAACTCTTTTACATTCATACAACACATTGTTTTGTATTGTGTTGTATGACTAAACCTTGAACAATAAGAAGAATATCAATATAAATGTTTGTCCAGAATAATGCTCGATATATTACCATATAAACAATACTCTAATCCATATATATCATTCAAGAACCATTATTCAAGCATCAATACATTCAAGTAACAAGATAATGCACCAAACAAGAGCATTCTTAGCTAGCTACACATGAATTAAAAAAAACTAAGCTTCTAGCATTGAATGCCTATCTAAGCTTTAAATTTTGCAGCTTCTTGTTTGTACCGTTTAGACCTGGAGATAGTGCCAGAAATGAGCAATCAATTAAGATATGAGAGTATCAATCCGTCTTGATCTACAAGGGAACTCATCACCTGTCAACATACAAGGGAAAAAGTACAATTGGAGGTGAACATATGATATTTGTGGGTAAACCAAAGATTGGTGAAAAATGAATTTAAGAATTTGCCTTGAATTTGGATTTTATCTTAACTTCATCAAGATATCAGCGGTAATACGCCATGTGTCTTGACGACATACCAAAAGGAGATGACGTTTGGGCAGGATTTTTGGGTTTCTTTTTCTCCTGCTTGGTTTCAGCACGAAGCCAGGACTCGACAACAGACAGCGGATTGACTGAACTCTTCAACTCTTCAACCTCCAATAACTTCTGAGCTCTCTTTAGCTCACCATCTTGGATGTAAGCTAAATGGGTTGCCCATGTTTCCAAGCCATCAAAGATATGAGTTGCGTATACAATTGTAGCTCCTGTCTATATGAAACGCAGGATGAATCAAAATTAAGATGCGTCCAATTAAGAGAGATAGATATGAGTCGTGCTAATTGACCAGAAAACAAAAGTTTTTGTTATCAAATGACATGTGTCATTTCCCCCATTCAAAGCTCTTCCAGATCTCAGATATGGAGTGTGTATATGTGTTATAACTTTAACAAAAAGAGATCAATGATACAAATCCATACCTGCTCACATTCTTCCTTGAAGAAATCTAATAAGTCCATCCTAGCAACAACATCCAAGTCGACTGTTACCTCATCAAGCAAGAGAACCTGGAAGAAAATGAGAATGCTTCCACTTTTTAATATGCCAAAAGAAAATCTACCACATTTTAGCCTACCAGAGTCCAAAGACAAAATTATAAAGTCAATAGGTGGAGATTCTATAATGTGCATGATGTACCCCAAGCGTGGAATGAAACATGCAGCACTCATATAATTCTATACCATACACAATTATCATTAGAAAGATGCAAAATGAAGTTAAAATTTAAAATCATCTTAGGATCTTCTTAAGAGTGCAGGGCGTTTCATTTTTTTGTTACAAACCCATATATATGAGATCCTATGATACCTTGAAAGGATGAAGAAGTCCCATGCAGATTTGCACTCGGCGTCGCTGCCCATCAGATACTTTATGCATTCGCCACTTGAGATCTATATCAAGCAGCTCAATCAACTTTTCTCTCCTAACCGGAACAGTTCCTTCCACTGCCACAATTTAATTTCAACAATATTTGTGATGAGAAAGATCTAATATATCCTATTCAATGACACAAACATGACAAAAAGGTAGCAACACGAATAAACACTCCAAAAATCGCACAGTAAATATTATTAAATACAGTATGCTCTGACTTTACTTTTCTTCCTGATTAAACTGGGATAATGTAGCATGCTAGATAAAATAACCCACCTCCAAATATCATATGTTCAGGAGAGTAAAGGCATAGTGTTTTACTGATGTCCAACAATTTATCATTAAGTGAACTAAGAGGGAAGCAGAAGAAGAAACGTTTTCGGTGTGGGATTGGTAAAAAGAGTCAACTTTGGACTGGGGAGTGATGCCTTTAATGATAGGAAACCTCTTCTCCTTCACTACTCTCCCTTTTACGACTGCTTTAGCTTTGCTCTCTTCAGGCTTCAAACTTCAGGCTCCAGGTTCCAGTTCTGAGCGCATGTCACAGCAAAAGCGGAAGATATATATGAGTATGTATAGGTTATAATTCCCTGCAAATATAACAAGTGTGTATAGGTTATAAGAATGTCATTATCTTCTCTTAGATTATAAGTATAGGGCATCAAAAGCCAATTGAGATGATTAGGAATTAGGAAAAAGATAAACCCTTTCAGCGTTAGATTGTAAAGATAAACCCTTTCACAACTACAGCTTGGAATAGAGATTACCCAGATGGAAAATACAACTATTCCCTCAATCTATACTCAAAAGAACTAAAAACCCATGTAATGAAAAAACAAACTTCAGTTAAGATAGTATCAAAGACTCAACATCTTTGCTTAATATGAAATTGCAGACACTCAAACACCCTCAATATAGGACAAGTGCTACATTCCTTAATTTTCCACAATTCTAAGAGCAATTCTATGAGTTCACAGATTACCCATCTATCTCTATTCACTCATTAGATCGAAATTTCCAAATAAAATTAACATCTTGAAGTCTTAAAAAAGCAACCTGAACCTGAATCCCAATATGTGCAAACCCAATCAAAATCCTACATTCAATTAGTTTAAGCTAATTGCAGAAACTGGAAACCAATATTGGAAATCGAAGTCATACATAAACCCAAACCCTAAAGCTAAATTTATCATCCAGTAGATCAAAGCAAAGAGAATAAATGACCCAAAAATTCGATTCCTATGCATATCAAAGCCCAGAATTTGACCAAAAAGTTGATTGTGCTTATGTGAAAAAGATGGAACAAAATCAATACGGGCTTCATTCTATCATAGCTATTACCATAATTTAACATCCAAATCAAATTTGGAGAGTAAGATAGTACTATAAGGTAAGCAACCTTTGGCACACCATAATACCAGATGCAATTTTGAACACAAAATAGAAGTGTAATTTTGCCTTACCCCTGTGAAGAGCTTCCTTCCATGTGCCGGCGAAGCTACTGGGCTATGGGCAGTACTGCAATCTAGAAACATATTTTCAGCTCACCATATTTTTTTTGACCAATCCAGCCTTCTTCATTCTCTTAGAAGCAGAAATGATTAAGCATTTACCAAGCAATACAATCCACCCACACAAGCAAGGCGGCCATTGATTGCTTTGCCCAGCATTCTGAAATTCACAACACAAAATTCAATAGCAATCCAAACAATATATAACCATCTAAAAAAAATCAATCCAAACACTAAATGTAGAAACATTTGATAACCCCCAATTCCAAATAAAAGTTGGGACAAATCCTAAATCTTAAGTCGAGACAACCCTGGTAACCCCCAATCATAGAGATGTAGGTACAGAACCCAATGATAAACCAAGAACACTAAACCCAATGACAAACCCAGAACCCAGAACCTTTCAATTTCTATAAACAAACCTTTTGTCTGCGAGAGAGAGGTCCAAATCGGCCGCTTTAGGGTTTGTGAGAGAGAATTGAGAGAGGGAGGACTGAGAGTGTCAAGAGAGGACTGAGAGGACAACTTTTCTTAGAAAATCACCATTTCTTAGTCTGCAATTTGAACAAAATTCATCGTTGACCTCGACTCTCCTAAAGTCGATACCATCTCCATGGCCATCCTACATCCGTCGAATAAATCGGAGAATTAGGATGAAATGACGGGAGAGTTCGGGGATTTCTTGTGTGACAGCTGAAACGACGAAGGCCATGGTTTTATGCAATGGATTGAGACGAAGGTCATGGTTTCAGATCGAGAGATTGAGAGAGCTTTCACGAGAGAGAGGGATTTTGCGGAGGAGAGAAGGAGGGGGGGGGGGGTGGTTTCACGATTGAGAGAGCTCGATGACTTAGAGAATCGCAGAGAGCGAGGAGTGAAATGAGGGGGGGGGGGGGGCACAGCGAGAGAGAGGGGCTAGGGTCTGATTTCAAGTAGATGGGTTTTGCAAGGAGTAAACGGGGCTGTTTTGCAAGGAGTAAGAGCACTTATCGGTTTTGGTGGGAGTAAAGGTTTCAATTAAGATGTTTGGTTCTGTCTCATGTTTCTCTAACAACAGATAAATAAAGCACCGTTGTGTGAGTGTACGATGAAAAGCACATTGGGAGGGAAAATTTGCCGCCTGTGCCTACATAGATTTCATCAAATTGAAACTTTGCCGCTGTGTAAGTTGTTTTCATGCTCAGACAACAGAACCATGACAATCTGTTGTACAAATTTGTACATCTTGCACTAGGTGCACCTAGTAAGATTTCTCAAAGTTCATACAACACTTCGTTATACAACAGATAACAAAAAGTTGTTGTGTGATGGTTCAAATTTGATTTTGGTGAGCTTGTTCTGGGAGGGAAAATATGCCGCTAAATTTTGTAAGACTCAGATGACAGACATTACTTCATTTCCGTTGTCCAATGTAGTTCTGATAAAAAAGTTTTCACTTTGTTGACATTCACACAACAGAATATAACAAGTACCGTTGTGCAATAAAGCTTACTTAAACACACAACGGATGATTTATGTTCCGTTGTGTGATTAGTGTTGTGTGATTAACTTTTTGTAGTAGTGGTAAGTAGCTTCAGGGCTCCCTAAGCAGTGATACAATTCATTTGTGCTCTACATGAGTGGTCACTGTACGTGTACTGTCACCAACATTTTCTTTTAATGAATTGATACCCAATATCCCTTAAAAAATGCACATATTGATTTACCTTGTACAAGGGTGTTGCATGCTGTTTGTTATTTTTGCATGTTTCTTTGACGATCGATGTAGTAAATCATGTTGATTTGAAAATTAAATAATTTGCATTTCTCATGGAAGTACTTTTCTAAACAATTAATATGCGATAATCAAATCATTGCAATGTATGTGAACCAAAAAAAGAATCGGGTTGTAAGCAATACAGAATATAGTCTCTGTTCAAAGAGAGCGCATGTGTTGTAAATCCTTGATCATTGGCACAGAAAATAAGGAAAAAAAAAAGTTATACCACATATGCCAGTACGACTACCACTACCTCACGGAGGGTGGACTTAGCATAGGAATTGAATCATTAGACATCAGCTCAGTGGAGATTGTTAATTCAGTTTTATTGTTATGCTTTGTGTTGCCACATATGCCAGTACTACTACCCATTTGTGTTGCCAAACACTCCTTTAGTTCCATAACCACTTGACTCATAGTTGGCCTTTTGATGGCATTGGGAGAGGCACATGCCATTGCTATCTCTACAGCTTTCCAAACAGAGTTGATAGTGAAATCCCCGTCCAACCTTGGATCGATAATACTGGAAATGTCTCCTCTTACAAGCATGAAACCAACCCATTGGCTAATGTGAATTCTCTCATCCGTTGTCGATAAAACTGCAGGTCGACCTGTTATAATTTCCAACAGCACAATCCCGAAGCTATAAACATCACTTTTCTCATTTAACCTGTTTGATAGGTAATACCTGCAAAAAAATTTAACCGAACATGCAAGTCAGATCAATCATAAACATTTTTCTAATTAAAACATCGGCTTACAGTAAACAAAATGTCTAGATAGTCATTAATCAAAAAATACTTACTCGGGATCAAGGTACCCGGTAGTTCCTGCAACACCTGTCGATATATGAGTCCCAGCATCTGCAGGGCTGGATAGGCCAAAATCTGATACCTTGGCTTCAAAATTAGCATCCAGCAAAATGTTTGCTGGTTTCACATCCCTATGGATTATTGGTGGCTTAATACCATAGTGCAGGTACTCCAATCCTGCATTTCACAATTCAGACAAGCCATATATCAATCATAAAGAATCTCAAAACAATAAAGCTAAGAAGGATTATGAAAATCCTTCGAAGTTGCTGACCTTGTGCTGCATCTACTGCAATCCTAAGTCTATCTTCCCAGCTTAAGATACGTGAGCTGCTATCTACATCCATAAAAAAGAAATAAAGAATGTAAGAACATGACAATATTTGCTGTCTCTACAGTTTAGATGTACTACGATTCTCCGAAGAAAGATGAGTTCTATGTACTCCTGAGTAATTTCAATTAATTGCAACAAAACCTGATAGTTGTTCTTGTAAGTTTCCATTGGCCATGAACTCGTAGACGAGCCCCAAGTTGGTTTCATCATTGCAATATCCAACAAGGCTTGTCAAGTTTTTATGATGAACTCTAATAAGAAGATCAACCTGCAGTAGTTTATAAATTAGAGGCACAAACACCATATCTTGATTAGTTTACTTTATATGTGTATATAAAAAAGATCTCGAAGACTTTGTACTATTCTACTGCATTGTAGAACATGCCTCTGCATGAAATTGTTGAAACCCTTGAACTGATGATGGCGAAAGCATCTTGATGGCTACTTGAGTGTTGTCTATGCGTCCGTAATACACTGTTCCAAATCCACCTTTACCAAGAATCCTCTGAAAGTTGTTAGTCATCTTGACTATCTCAGAGTGCGCAAACTTTCTTTTTGCCGACTCCACTGACCCAAGTTGAATGTTGGCTTTTGCATCTGCTAAGATCATTACCATTTATAGTTTAATCAGCATCAGTTCCTCCATCTTATATACTTCCCACCCTCATATAAATATATAGGGCTAAATACAAATTATCACCTTGTGGTTTAGGTTCAAAATCAATTCAGTCCCTGAACTTCTAATTTCATCAAAAACACCCCTGCACTTTCAATTTTGATCTAAATGGTCAAATTTGTTAGTTTTCCGACAATTGAGTTATTTAACTTGTTAATGTTGCTCATATATGGCCTATGTTTTATGATGTGGTGTCGAGGTGGTCTGCATAGTCAATTTATGAGTGATTCCTACTATTAAAAATAAATAGTTTTTCAACAAATAATCTAACTATAACTTGAACCCGTAATAGAATATTAACGAATTGGACCTATTAGATCAAAATTGAAAGTGCAAGGGTGTTTTTGATGAAATTAGAAGTCCAGGAACTGAATTGATTTTGGACCCAAACCACAAGGTACTAACTAGTATTTAGCCCAAATATATATACAGATCCTATCCAAAGCGGAGCTTTGCTTTGAAATTAACGTGTGAAGTTCGAGTTTTGGGTCACTTTTCGGTCGCATATATATCCACATCTCGACCGTTCATTTTTTAGGTACTAGTGTATAGATTATCTCTGCAAATTTTCAGCCAGAATGATGATCGTTAAGGCATTGATAACTGTCTTAAAGCTAATACGGTTCAGGTTGACAGATTCAGTCCGTCCATTGGTTTAACCGAGTTAGATATCTGAGATAGTCAAAACCAAGCTTCCCTTTGGATAGAATATATATATATATATATATATATATATCAGATCATATCCAGAGTGAGGCCTCATCTGAAATTAACGTGTGAGGTTGGAGTTTAGGGTCATTTTTCGGTCTCATATCCACATCTCGACCTTTCAGTTTTTAGGTACTAATGTATAGATTATCTCTGCAAAATTTCAGCCAAATTGATGATCTTTAAGGTATCTAACTCACTTAAACCAATGAACGAACTGAATCTGTCCACCCTAAACCGTACTAGCTTTAAGGCAATTATCAATGCCTTAACGACCAACTATTTGACTGAAATTTTGCAGAGATGATCTATACATTAATACCTAAAAACTGAACGGTTGAGATTTGGATATGAGACCGAAAAATGACCCTAAACTCCAACCTCACACGTTAATTTCAGATAAGGCCTCACTCTGGATATGATCTGATATATATATATTCTATCCAAAGGGAAGCTTTGTTTTGAAATTAAAGTGTGCATTTAGAATTTAGGGTTACTTTTCGGTTGAAATTAAAGTGCGCATATAAAGTGCACATTAGTACCTAAAAACTGAACGGTCGAAAGGTAGATATGCGACCGAAAAGTGACCATAAACTCTAAATCCGCACTTTAATTTCAAATCGGAGCTCTAGATATATATATTTTCACTTGCTGAATCTGACCCTTAAGTTCGACTTTAGCTAGCATAATCATATACAATATACACAATGCATGCCAAAAGAAAAAACATCAACAAATATTTGCAATCTTACCATGTTGTCTTTTCCTTATAAAGCTCCACCGGATAGCTGCATAAATTACCACGAGGATTGAAACTCCAACAATTGAAATAGCTAGAAAAAGGAGGACATTCTGCTTCTTCTTCTTGTTGCAAGAGACGGTTCCAAGTAGATTTGGATTTTCGCACAATCTGATATTAAAATTATATAGGATATGTGGATCATAACAACTGTTTCAGATCAATCTCAAGTAAATTTGACACTTGATAATTTAACATATTAATACAATAATACTGAACGTATGGAGACACTCACTCTCTGAGAATTCAAAGTTTCAAAGTGCACAAATGACTTAACAGTATATCAAAGTTCTAGTTCCAACAGGTTATTGTTCCGAACCTCAATTCCACAGCCACTTATCACACTAACGGGGGTGTATTGTATATGGAATTAGTGGAACTTTTAAAGAAATCTATGGAATTTAAAAGTTTGGGTGTATTCAATATAGACTTTTAACAGTCTATGAAAGTCTTGAGGTATTCAACTAAGATTTTTAAAGACTTCATGAATTCCACCAAAATCTAGGGGTATTCAATTAGGACTTTTAAAAATGAATAAAAGTACAGAGGTATTCAAAATATCATTCATACTTATGGAATTAGAAAATCATTAATAATCATGGACTTTGTAGTGTTAACTATACATACCAAACTCCAATAATTTTCTAGCCTCCAGACCAAAGATTTCAAAAAGTCTATCAAAGTTTCCTCTTCAAAAAAAAAAAAAAAAAAAAGACTATCAAAGTTCTTCTCTCTACGCACGAAGAAGTTTGTCCTTCATCATCTTTCTTTCTTAATTTTTTATCTTTTCTCTAATCTTTTATGATATCAACCTTTTTTGATACCCAACATGTTCATTGTAGTTGTTGAATGTGATTTTTGTTTTTTTATTTTTTTTTCAATTGTGATACTTTGAACCCTAGTAGGAATAAAAATGATTTATGAAACCCTAAAACTCAAATATTGTGGTCTAACCCTAAGACCTTGAACCATACTAAATTTTATTTTATTAATTACTTATTTTTTCAAGGAAAACCTAATTTGTGTTTAGCCCAAACTCTAGGTTACTTGACCTAGTAGTAATAGGATTTAATTAGAAGGATCTAGAATCCTATTCAATGTAGAATTACTTTCCTTGTATGATTGAGATTCTATGCATTGTAATCCTCTATATAAAGAGGCCCCTATTATCAATGAGAATACACAGCAAATTCCTCCCAAATTCAGTTTCTCTAAAACACGTTATCAGCACGAAGCCCTAACCTTGAAGCCCTAAATTCGTAGCTTTCAAATCCCAGAAACCACAGCAGTCCAGAACCGGCGGCCCCACCCCCAGAACCGGCCGGCAAACCATCGAACCGGCCACCGGAAGAAGCAAAAGTTCCCCTGCCCGGTTCAAAGCCTTCCTCACCACCTCCTGCAGCACCTCCGCCCCAGAAACCCGGAACCGAAAAATCCTCCACCGGAACCGGCCTAGAATCATTCTAACCGACCACCAGAAAAGGTTGAAACCGAACCGGCAGAAAGAGAAGAAAAGAAAAAGAAAAAAAAGGAGAAGCAGAAGCAGAGCCCAAGCCGCAGCCCAAGCCGAGCCCAAGCCGCAGCCTGAGGCCCAGCAGCCTGAAGCCCAGCAGCCGACCCATCTGACGTCATACTTGCGTCAGCTGCCACGCCAGCAGCCACGTCATCATCAGTGCCACGTCAGCAATCTGGTCAACGCCGGTCAACCACCGCCGGCAACTTTTCTGGCCGACTTCCGGCGACTTTCCGGCCAACTTCCGGCTACTTTTCCTGCCAATTTCCTGCGACTTCCGGTCAGCTACATTAACTCCGGTAGCTACAGTACTTCCGTTAGCTACAGTGAATTCCCGGCGACGACTTTTCTAACCATCTTTTAAGGTAATTTTTCTAAAAGTTCCCTTTTTTGAAGTTTTTTTTTGAATTTCTTCTTCTTTTCTCGGGGACTTCCAACATCCCTTCTTCTACCCCCCTTTCTTCTTCATAGGGGAGACCAATAGCCAAACTGTGGGGGTTCGTGCTCACTCCAAGCTTGGAGCTTGTAGAGTCCTCCAAACTTAGAGTTTGTTGACAAGAAAACGATCGACCACATACATCGTCGTTTCGATCTAATCCAAAACCCCTCTTGGAATCGGATTTTCTTGGAAGCGACTACGCTCAGAAAAATCCTTAATTTCTTGGAAGCGACTACGCTCAGAAATTTAATAGTTTTTCGTGGTAGCCTTCTTCGCTCCGAAACTAACCCTATTTTCTTGTTGTTTTTCAGGATGAGTAACCTGAACAAGTTGAGCTTCGCTCGACTAGAGACAACAGGCGCAGGATACCACAAGTGGGTCCGTGATGTGCGCCAGCATCTTAAGGCTGATAGGATCCTGAGTACGATCCAAGAGCCAAGTCAGGACGTACGTACTCCTCAACAAGCTGCTGCTTTTGAAGCAAATAGAGCTACGAGAGAGGCGAATGAAGCTAAAGTCATCATTCTCATGACAAGGCACATGAGTGACGCGCTCCAAAATGAGTACCTCAATGAGGAAGACCTAAGAAAACTCTGGGTGGAACTCGAGCAGCGTTTTGGCAACGTCCGTGCTTCCCTGCTTCCAGACTTAGAAGTGAGATGGCATAGCCTCCGCTTCTGTGATTTCAAGTCTGTACTTGACTCAATTCAGAAGCACTTTGTATCAAGTCTATGATGGAATTCTGTGGACAGAACATCACTGATACGATGTTGATCGAGAAGACTCTCTCCACATTCCCCGTCTCTGCATTGATGATAGCCAAAAACTATCGGATTGATGTCAATGCTAGACGCATCACAAGATTTCATGAGCTAATTGGTGCCATGAACGTAGCTGAAAAGCACGACAACATACTTGTGAAGAGCTATAACTCTAGACCCGTGGGAACCAAGTCAATTCCGGAGTCTAATTATAGTCGCGCCCCCAAGGGAGGACGCAAGGAGCCAAACCCTAAGAGTAGGGATAATTCTGGACGTTCTGGTCCATATTCTCGCCCTAAAGAGGAAGGAAATCGCCAAGATAGGCGTGCACGGAACTGTGGAGGTAAACGTGTGAAGAGAGAGAGAGAGGCCAAGCCTCTGGTTATGGTGGTAACGCCACCAAAGGCAATAACCGTCTACAAAACGCCCCCAGAGCGCCTCGATCAAGGGAATCTGTTGACATTGGGCAAACAAGTGTACTGCATCCCAGAATGTTGCAAACGCATACAAGATGTATCGTGAAGCAAGGGAGGCAAATTACATGGAACAAGAAGTTCAAGATGGGAATCTCGATTTAAGGGTGGAAGACTACAAGGATCAAGACCCAGAAACTGGCGATTTTGATTAAGTCTTTTTATTTTCCAAGAGATGTAGGCAATTGCCATATTACTTTTGTAGTAGATGCCAATGATATTTGTCTTCCTTCAAAGTAGGCATACTCGATGTAAAAGTGATGTCTAGAAAGGTTTTGAGATAAGTGGTACTTAAGCGAGCTTTGCTCCACCGACATCTCTCTACTTACCTGGTCATATTTACATTGGAATTACCGAAAGGAGTTAGACGACTACCATTGTTTTGCATTAACTAGTTTATTGGATTAGATTTTCTTTGGTTAAGAGAAACGATGATGTAATTCCATTTGGCTTATTAATTAAAGATGAGTTCTTTTCTTTATGACTCCTTTTTAATTACGAGCTCTTTCTTTTAGGAATGGATGAACTTCAATGTCTTGCGGATAGTGCGACTACGCACACCATTCTACGACATAGGAAATTATTCTTAGAGATGTTGCCTACATATTCATCTGTGACTACGATGGCTGGGCCATCAAGTTTAGTTCAAGGACATGGAATGGCCCAATTCCTTTTGCCTAATGGCACCTTGATTCAAGTCACTGAAGCTCTCTACGCTCCTAAGGCGAATCGAACCTTATTGAGCTTTAAAGATATTAGAGCCAACGGATTCCATGCAGAAATGCATAGTGAGAACAAAATAGAATTCCTTTGCATTACCTCTAATGATTGCTGAAGAAAGCGCATCTTAGAGAAGCTTATGTGTCAATCTAGTGGACTTTACGTCACTACCATTCGACCTATTGAATCCAATAATATCATAAGAGAAGATCTCTTGGATTCAGACATATATTGGCTTTGGCATGACCGACTAGGACATCCTGGTCGTGATATGATGCTCCGTATACTAAAGACTTCACACGGACATCCATTCTTCAGAGTGAGAAGAAGCAAGAATCGAAAATTGATTCCAGGACTTAGCAAGACCGCAACAATTGCAACATCTGGAGCTGCAACCGTCTTGGGGCGCCACAAGGCCGCCCACGTCCCATGTGATGACGCCATTAATGGCGCCAACCATGAGCATGACGCCATGGTTGTTCCTCCTAGTGGCCATGACGCCACACACACCACTTCCCATGGCTCTAAAGCCATAATGGGAGATGTAGTCACACACTTTGCTTCTAATAGTGCTACGGACGCTCAGGCCCAACCAAAATCCTCATTAGTTGCTTCTAAGGCCCCTCGCTCTTCTGCAAAGCCTGTTCATTCGGGAAATTAGGACCGAGACCGTCCTACGCAAAGGATCCCAAAATACTTATTCCGTTCTGACAAAGAATCCAAAGGGATATCTGTGGACCAATTCAACCATCATGCGGACCTTTTAAATAATTTATGGTATTGGTTGATGCGTCGACACGCTGGTCACATGTCGCGTTATTGTCCACTCGGAATGCTGCTTATGCTAAACTCCTCGCCCAGATTATCAGTCTACGGGCTCACTACCCTGACCACCCTATTAAGTCAATTCGACTTGATAATGCTGGGGAGTTTACATCGAAAACATTCGATGACTATTGCATGTCACTAGGGATTGATGTAGAGCATCCAGTTCCCCATGTTCATACCCAAAATGGTCTCGCAGAAGCCGCTATCAAACGACTATAGATGATAGCACGGACATTGGTTATGCGCACCAATCTCCCTATTTCTGCTTGGCAATATGCAATATTGCATGCAGCGACGCTAATTCATCTACGACCCACTGCCACTTAATCTTACTCTGCGTTACAGCTAGTAACTGGGTACGAGCCTGATATCTCGCACTTATGGGTCATTTATGTGCCATTTTGGGTGTGCCATTTATGTGCCTATTTGGGTGTGCATTTATGTGCCTATTACGCCGCCACAGCGTACTAAGATGGGTCCACAACGACGAATGGGCATTTATGTTGGATATGAATCTCCAACGATCGTCCGCTACCTTGAACCCTTGACAGGCGATCTCTTTACCGCTAGATTTGCTGATTGTCACTTTGATGAGACAGTCTTCCCATCGTTAGGGGGAGATAAGAACACAGATGTTCAACAGGAACGACAGAAATTGTCGTGGTCTGTCCCCACTATGTCTCATCTCGATCCCCGTACCGCACAGTCCGAACTTGAAGTGCGAAGAATAATCGAGCTCCAGAACGTAGCAGACACTCTGCCTGATGCGTTTTCTGATGTTGCCAAAGTGACGAGATCACACATACCTGCTGCAAATGTGCCTGCAAGAATCGATGTCCCAAATACTGGACATCACGCCACTCTTGTGACATTAGGGGATGGCGCCATTGCCCAACATGGCAATGATATGGCATCTATGGCCGCAGGTCCCGCAAGGAAGCGCGGTAGACCAATTGGTTCGAAGGATACTCGCCCTAGAAAGAAGGCGAATGAGGCATAGATAAATCCTTTGATCATCGATACTCAAAATCCGTCCCATGAGAATGTTCCGGATTATGGTTATGTCCATGAGACATCATTGGGGGACGCCACAATGTCAAAACCTATGCCTGAGAATGTAGAGATCTCTGTTAATTACACTAGTGTACATGGGACGTGGGAAAGAAACTCCATCATCATTGATGATGTATTCGCGTATTCAGTGGCGCGTGAGATTATTGAGACCGATGACATTGAACCACGCTCCGTTGATGAATGCCAACGTAGAGCCGATTGGCCAAAGTGGAAAAATGAAATCCAGGCAGAACTTGATTCTCTAGCGAAAAGAAAGGTATTCGGACCAGTTGTGCCAATACCGCCCAACACCAAACCAGTTGGTCACAAATGGGTATTCGTTAGAATGCATAATGAGAAAAATGAGATTGTAAGGTACAAAGCTCTCCTTGTGGCGCAAGGATTGTCACAACGCCCTGGAATCAACTACGAGGAGACTTATTCTCCCGTAATGGACGTCATTACGTTCCGCTACCTTGTCAGTTTGGTAGTTTCCAAAAAACTGAATATGCAGCTTATGGATGTGGTTACTGCGTATCTATATAGGGATCTAGATACAGAGATATACATGAAGATTCCAGACGGAATTCAATTACCCAAATCAAGTGGCTCTAAACCACGGAGCGTGTTTGCGATTAGATTGAAACGCTCACTATATGGATTGAAACAATCCGGACGGATGTGGTATAACCGTCTAAGTGACTACTTGATTGAAAAGGGATATGTCAACAATAAACTATGCCCATGTGTGTTCATAAAAAGGACAAGTTTCGGATTTGCAATAGTAGCGGTTTATGTTGATGACATGAACATAATTGGCACCCTTAAAGAGTTAAGGGAAACCGCTGAACACTTGAAATCCGAGTTTGAGATGAAAGATCTTGGGAAAACACGGTTTTGCCTCGGTTTAGAACTCGAGCACCGTAGAGATGGTATCCTGATTCATCAATCAGCTTATACCCAAAAGATGCTTAGGGGTTTCAACACTGATAAGATTAAGCCTTCAAGCACCCCAATGGTCGTCCGTAGTCTTGATCCAAAGAAGGATCAATTTCGTCCAAAAGATGACGATGAAGATGTGCTAGAGGCGGAAGTGCCCTACCTAAGTGCAATAGGCGCATTATTGTACTTAGCACAATGCATAAGACCGGATATCTCATTCGCTATGAACTTGCTAGCTAGATATAGCTCTGCGCCTACACGACGCCATTGGACTGGTGTTAAAGATATCTTTCGATACCTAAGTGGTACGATCGATATGGGCTTGTTCTATCCCTATACAGAGATGATGGATTCGGACCCATCAAGTGCTAGGGACGCTACACATGGTGGATTGCGTTCCCCATCCCCAACCCAAAATGATATAAGTGTTTTGGAAGGTTTTACTGATGCTGGGTACCTCTCTGACCTACACAAAGGTCGCTCCCAAACTGGCTATGTTTTCACCATGGGAAAAACCGCGATATCTTGGAGGTCTACAAAGCAGACCTTAGTCACTACCTCTTCGAATCATGCAGAGATTATTGCTCTTCACGAAGCAGTCCGTGAATGTATTGGCTTCGATCCATAGTTATGCATGTTCGAAGCAATTGTGGTTTGAAGTCTACCACAGATGAGCCAACGAGCATTTATGAGGATAACGCTGCTTGCATTGAACAAATGAAGCAAGGCTACATCAAAGGCGACAACACCAAGCATATATCCCCTAAATTCTTCTACAATCAGCAACAACAGAAGCTCCTCAAGATCAAAGTGAACCAGGTCCGATCTGAGGACAATGTGGCAGACTTGTTTACTATGTCATTGCCCAAATCCACGTTCGAGAAACATGTGGCAAGAATTGGCTTGCAGAAATTATTTGAACTCCTATGATCGTTGTCATCAGGGGGAGATGTCTACATGTTCGTCTCGAATCGTGAAGGGTGTGTTGTGCTCTTTTTCCCCTTAGACCGAGGTTATTTTTGTCCCACTGGGTTTTTGTTACTCAGCAAGGTTTTTAATGAGGCAACGAGAGAAGCACCGCGTTTGGGCAACACAAGGGGGAGTGTTCAAGGAAAACCTAATTTGTGTTTAGCCCAAACTCTAGGTTACTTGACCTAGTGGTAATAGGATTTAATTAGAAGGATCTAGAATCCTATTCAATGTAGAATTACTTTCCTTGTATGATTGAGATTCTATGCATTGTAATCCTCTATATAAAGAGGCCCCTATTATCAATGAGAATACACAGCAAATTCCTCCCAAATTCAGTTTCTCTAAAACATTATTCTCATTCATTTGAACAATTGATTGACTATAGATCAAGACATTGACCTATATTACTACAATATATGTTAATCAGCGAAAACAAAATTGATGAGAATAATTAACCATAAACATCAAGTGATCTATATTGTATATTTATGTTGTTGGGAGATTAGGAATGAGAACAAACTCGCTAGACAGACTAACAATCATTTATTTGAGTCAATTTCTATTAGAAGATACTGGAGCATTGAAGAGACAACAAGTAATTATTTTGTTTTGTGTTTGGGCTGCATTTGCTTTTATTTTTTTTCTTTTTTTATTTTTGTACATCCTAGGAAATTTGTAGAAGTCATTCATAATAAAGTATAGAGATTTTCATGAATCAATAAAAGTCTGTTGCTAAAATCAATGATTTTAAGAAATCTATAACAGTCTATCAACTTTTTAAAGAGCCTGTGGACTTTTCAAAAAGTCTGTCATTTAAAAAAAGTTTGCACAAATCCAAATATAATACACCCCCCTAATTAACCTAGCAATGTTCTGATATCAATATGAATGGTTCATGTTGGACAGATTCGGTTCGTACATGATTTAATCAAGTTCAGTACCTTTACAATTATCAATTTAGCTAAAAATTTACAGAAGTGATCTACTCATGGAGATTTAAAAAATTGAAAGGCTGAGCCGATATATAATTGAAAAGTGAGTCCTACAAGAGATCCCTTAAACTAATAAAAAAAATGAATCTCTCACCCGAATGTCATGATTTTTAAGAGAAGAGAACCTCCGGCACAAAATTTGAAAGGTCATGATTTCTAAGAAAAGCGAATTACCTTAAAGTCAAGAAACCATTATTCTTTCTTTGCATCAATCGTTCTGGAATCGAGCCCATGAGCTTGTTTCTCTCCAAGTTTCTAGAAAGACGTATCACAAATGCCTTGTGAATATAAATAAATATTTATATATATATATATATATATATTTGCAGTTTAATTAGCCCAAATACAAAAAAATGAATAAATAATAACTTACACGAAAGTTAACTTTGGCAATTGAGAGAAAATATCTGGAATTTGTCCAGTTAAGTTGTTGCTTGATAAATCCCTGGAATCGTAAGCGCGCAGCTCGATCAAGTCATGTTGCAAATAAATTCCGAGTGTTTGTTTATGTACTTATATTATAACCATGCTTACAGATGAACCAAGTTTGGCAACTGAGACAAAAAGTCTGGAATTGGTCCTGTCAAATTGTTGTTTGATAGATCTCTGAAATCATGAGCAGCTCAACTCATTAATACTGAACAGATAATTAGTTGTGGCAGATGAGATTCCCATACTCGTATTATCTAGCTAGTAATTACTTTCTTGAAAAGACATCGTAGGTATACATATATACTTACAAAGTTTGTAACATTGCAAGTTTGGATATATACGGATCTATCTCCCCTTGCAAACCACTGCGGGCCAGGTACCTGATGAATTCACATCTACTGACATATATAAGCAGAACAATAAAGATCAAATATCGATTATGTATAAGTATTTCCTCACAATACACTTACCGCGTCAGACAAGGACAACAAATTATTATATTTTTTTACAAAAGTTTATTCACCCATTAAGTCATGTGAAAGTACTGTATCTCACACACGGACACACACACACAAACACACACACACACGCCTTCTCTACTAAATATATCCTTAACTTAGCTTACGGTACAGATTTTTATATTTTGACAACTTTTCGATTACATATTCACATCTTAACCATTCAGTTTTTAAGTCCTAATGTATAGATCATCTCTGCAAATTTTCAACCAAATTGATTATAGTTAAGACTTCCAAAACTACAATTTACACAAACGGTTTAAGTTGGACAGATTCGGTTCGTTCATTGATTTAGTCGAGTTCAATATCTTAACAATCATCAATTTAGCTGAAATTTGCAGAAGTGATCTATATATCAAGACCTAAAAACTGAACGGTTAAGATGTGAATATATGATCGAAAAGTTGTCAAAATATGGAAATCCGTACCTTAAGCTAAGTTAAGGATATCCTTAACAGAGCATATTTAAACTTGTACTGATACTTACAAGGATGTAATTCTTGGCGACTCATCATCTCCATGATAACTACAGTTTAGACCCTCCCATGAGTAACGTGTAGGGATACATGGATCTCCTTGCCAATTCCTTTTAATTTTATATCTCGACTTTATGTTTGTGACTGCGCCAACTATATATGCAGAAAAATTATATCCTCATAAATATATATATATCTAAATACGTAGTACACGTAAATGATGGATTCTTCAGTTTATATGAATGAGAAAGAAATAATTAATTACTTACCTTCTTCTTGGCTTGTTTCCGACTTAGTGAATTCTTTTAGAATATATATCTCAAAGGCATTGAGAATGGGTGGAAGGGAAGAGTTATGAGTCCTGGAGATTGTGAAATTTTTTAGTCCTCCCTTCAAAGCATTGGGACTATAAATAGTGTCAGTCTTCAAGTATGTAGGAACGAGTGGCCCATAAAAGTGCTCTCCATTGACAGTAATGTTGACTTGTCTCGACTGGTTGGGTTGGAGTCTCTGAACTTCTGCAAAGTGCATGTAAATGTAATAATCTGCATTTTTATCGGTGGCCTCAGGCGGCCAGAAAATGTTCAATGAACCATTCACATTTTTGGGCGTGGAAGCAGTACTCATAACAACAAACGGTAGTTGAAACTCATTGTCAGATGGCATGCTGGTAGAGACATCCCTGTCAGTTGAGCTATTTAGTCGTGTCCAGTAGTCCAAGTCATTAAAGCCATACCAGAAGCGATCGAGAACATCGAATGGATACCTAAAGGAAGCAGTTCACATCAGTAACTAAATAATTGTTCATGGTTTGGAAACATAGTTGAAGAAGTTAAAGCATACATAAAAAGTTCTGTGAAAAATGGCTCAAGAATATAGAGAAGAGAGGATTCAGAGCACTCAAGTGCACAAACATAAAGTTGGTTCTAACATGAATGGATGGCTGAATAACATCAATTTGACTTTTTAGTTATAAAAAAAATGTTAACTATCTTTTCAAAAAATAAAAAAAATGTTAACTATAAATATTAAGGGTTGATATCATTTAATAGGTATTAGATCACTTTTAATGTCAGTGCATTGAAGAATTTTCAAATGGAATAGAGTACACACACAGGCCATTCTAGTAAATGATTTTTTTTTTTTTTGTGGCAATTTTAAGGGATTAATTATTTGATCAACTTTTTGACCACTTATCAACATCTCTACCATTCAATTGTTAGGTCTAAATGAGCAGATCAATTCTGCGAATTTTCAGCCAAATTGATAATCATTAAGGCATTCAAAACTGTGGTTTACAATTATAAAAATGAACGGTTCAGACTTTTTTTTTTTACTTTGTCAAGGGGAATCCAAAGGCTTCCTAGGCCCAAGATAAACCCCTTCGGCGCATGTGGAATGCTCCAACTGTGCATTGCAGCACAGTGCCTGGCCACTTTGACAGCTTCGCGATTCGAACCTAGGTTGGGGAGTACACCTAACTAGGCAATAATCACTAGGCCACTTGCAGTGGTTTGAACGGTTCAGACTTGACAAATTTGGTTTGCCAATTGATTTAATCTAGCTTAATATCTTAATAGTCATCAATTTCGCTGAAAATTTACAGAAATGATCTATAAACTAAGGCCTTGTTTGGTTCACATAAGAGTGTGTTTGAATGAGGGAAAATTTGATGGAATTTAATTGAAAGTGAGGGTTTCATAATTTCTAAAAATCAATTCCCCTGTTTGGCATTACCAGATTAGAAATTTTAAATTTCTCTGTGGAAAAAAAATAAAGGAATTCATTATTTAAATTCCTCACTGTTCAAGTAAATCCCTATTTGTGTGTCTGACCCAAACTCTAGGTTACTTGATCCAGTGATAATAGGGTTTAATTAGATAATCTCGGAGAATCTTAGAGATTCCTATTCAATGTATGATTACCTTTCCTTGTATGATTCGGATTTTATGTATTGTAATCCTCTATATAAAGAGGGCCCTATTATCAATGAAAGGACACAGCAATTCTCTCTCAAATATCGTTTCCCTAAAACACGTTATCAGCACGAAGCTCTGACCCTGATTCCAAAAGCCAAACCTTAAAAAAAAAAAAAAAAAAAGAATTCAGCCTCGCTAGCACAGCCCTCCCGCGTGGCTGCTAGGCCACTTGCACAAGCTTGTCTCGCAAAGCCTTAATCGATCGTTCTGCACCCCGCATCTGCACCTCACTGCCTCGCTTCTCCCACACCGCGCTAGCCTCACCCAGTGCATTCCACTGTACCCAACCAAGAGCAGCAGCCCGCTGCCCTACCTTCTGCATAGCGCCCCCGCGCCCAGACGCATGCTTTCTGCCTGCCGCAGCCACCGCACGCACCTGTTTTTTGGTTAGTCCCACCAACCGAAAAAGAAGAAGAAAACCTAAAAGAAGAAGACGAGGAAGAAGAAGAAAGAGATGTGGGCCCCAGAAAGAGAAGAAAAAAAGAAGGGGAAGCACACGTGCTGGGCAGAAGAAGAAGAAATAGAAAAAAGAAAGGGGAGGCCTACGTTAGCAGAAGAAGAAGTAAAGAAAGAAAAAAAAAAGGAGAGGGCCCCGCGGCCACTCTTTGGTCAAAAGCAGCAGAAAAAAAAATGAGAGAAAAAGAAATAAAAAGGCGTGTAGTGGCCCAAGTTAGAGAAAAAAAAAACAAGGAGAAGAAGAAAGCGGCCCATTTTGATCAAAGGGTTTCCAACCTCCGACCCATTTTTGTCAAAAGGACTTTTCAACCACCCGCAACCAATATTTCGACCAATCTCTCGACGACTTAAAAAAAAAAAGGTATTTTTTATCAAACATTTCTGCTTTCTGTACTTTCAATTTCTCCTCTTTTTCTCGGGGACTTGCAACCTCCCTTCTTCTACCCCCCCTTTCTTCTTCATAGGAGAGACCAAATAGCCAAACTGTGGAGCTTCGTGCTCACTCCAAGCTTGGAGCTTGTTGAGATCTCCAAACTTAGAGTTTGTAGAGAATTTACGATCGACCATAAACATCATTGTTTCGATCTAATCCAACCCCTCTTGGAATCGAATTTCTTGGAAGCGACTATGTTGAGTCACAAATTACTTATGCAATTGTGCCCCATAATTATGAAAATTGATTTGTCTTCCATGCTATTTTACCCTTTTTAATCCATTTCCTTTTATTTGTAGGAAACCTTGCATTGAGAATAAAATGACTATTTGAGGCTTGAAATGGGGAGATTTGAAGCTAGGGGAAGAAGACACGAAGATTGGAAGAAAATTGCAAATTGACTTTTCCGGCGATTTTTCCGGCAAACTTTTCCGGCGAGCCGCCACTCATGGAGGGTCTTTTCTCCAGCAAAGGAGGACCATGGTGGTGAGAATCTCCCATCACTTGAAATTCAAATATCTCCTTACACCTTGTCCTTTTATCACCTTGCCAATTTGGGACCATTTGGGGGACAATGGTGTAAGAGCATCTTTTGCACACTTGGGGACCAAAGATGACACACCTAGCTGATCAAAAAGAGGCCAAAGACCAATTATTCAGAATTCTTGACTCCATTCAATCATCTTCATCCTATCCAAGATCCATTTTTCTCTCTAGAGAAGACACCACCATTTCCACCACTAAAACCACCATCTCCACCTCTAAAACCTCCATTTCCACCACTACAACCTTCATTTCCTCCACCATTCAACACCACAACTCATCTTAGAGATCCCAAATTTCACTATTCTTACCAATATCAAGAGCTTGGAGCAAGGAGAAGGAGGTGACTACCACCACATCATGTTCTTGGAGACCCATCTCCACCACCTCTTCCGGCATCATCAATAGTCACCCTTTACTCTCTATCTCTTTATGTATTTGATGTTTAATAGAATGTTGAAGCTTGTGTATCTAGCTATGTGTGAGTAGTGAACTAGTTGGGGCTAGGGTTGAAAGCCCTAGCCAAACTTGCTTGGATTGATGCTTTTGTTTATAAATTGATGAAAATTCATGTTGTCATTCTCACATGCTAAGTCAATAGTTGAATGCATTACTTAGACCTAATCAATTTGAGTTATGTGTTTGCCATGACATGAAGTTTTTCCTAGAGATTGATTACCTCTAGGCAAAAAGAGAGCATGAAAGCACACCATGTGTGCATGTGAGGGTAGTGAGCTAAAATCACCTAGAGATAGGATTGGTTTGCTTGCTTGGTTACCTAAACTCTAAGCTTTATGCATTTAGGGGCAAATGATTGAGACCTATCCGGTAATTGAATTTGTCTCTAGGTAGTTAGCTCTAGACTTATCCGGTTAGAGTTGATAAAATGAAAGGGGTTTAAGCCTTAGTAGTCCTATCCGGATGCTAAGAGGGTAGTTGGACAATTAGCTTTGCATCATTCATATTCAATTGCTTTAATGCTTGCAAGGGAGGCAAAAGGTGAAACCCGATGCCCTAACTCTCATCCATTTGATAACAACTTGTTTTGTTTAGGTTAGTTTATATTACTTGCTTTCATTGTTTCAATTTGAATAGAAACCAATCTCAAAATCAAAATCAAATCTCTACACACCATCTAGCACATACTCACCATGAACTTTGGTTCACTTGTGAGCCTTTGTTTGTGATTGTACACTTGCATATTCTTCTAGTTTTTCCTTAGGTTTTCCCTAGCTAGGAAAGGATTTACCAATCCTCGTGGGTTCGACATCCTTACTTAATCCCCTATTCTATAACTTGTACCTCTTGCACTTGAGGGTGGCTTTAATGCTAACAGACTACACTCAAAAATTCCTAATTTCATGGAAGCGATTACGCTCAGGAATTTTATATGTTTTCGTGGTAGCCTTTTACGCTCCAAAACTAACCCTAATTTCTTGTTCTCTTTCAGGATGAGTAAACTGAACAAATTGGAATTTGCTCCATTGGGAACAACTGGCTCTAAATATCACATGTGGGTTCTTGATGTCCGCCAGCATCTCAAGGCCGATGGAATCCTGGATACGATTCTCGAGCCTAGCCAGGACGTGCTAACTGTTGAGCAAGCTCAAGCTTTGGAAGCGAATAGAGCAGCCTTAGAGGCAAATAAGGTGAAAACCATCATTCTAATGACTCGTCATATGGATGATTCGCTCCAGAACGAGTGTATGAATGAAGAAGACCCCAGAAGGCTGTGGGTCTCACTCGAAGATAGATTTGGCAACGTCTGTGACTCCCTGCTTCCTGACCTAGAAGTGAGATGGCATAGCCTCCGCTTCTGTAATTTCAAGTCAGTTCTTGACTACAACTCGGAAGCACTTCGCATTAAATCCTTAATGGAATTCTGTGGTAAAGAGATCACACATGCGATGTTGATTGAGAAGACTCTCTCTACCTTCCCCGTCTCTGCATTGATGGTTGCTAAGAACTATCGAATCGATGTTGCTGCAAGACGGATCACAATGTTTCATGAGCTCATTGGAGCTATGAATGTCGCTGAAAAGCATGACAACATCCTTGTGAAGAACTATAATCTGAGATCCGTGGAAATAGAGTATATTCCGTAATCCAATTATAGTCGCGCCCCTAAGAGAAGGCGCCAAGAGCGAAACCCTAACCTTAGGGATACTTTTGGACGTTCTGGTCCATATAATCACTCTACTTGGGAAGGTAACCGCCAATATAGGCGAACACGAAACCGAAGAGGTCAACGTAGAAAGAGAGAGGGAGGCAAAGCCTCTGGCTATGTTGGTGGCACCACCAACACTAAGAGCCATCTAAATGACGCTTTCAAAGTGCCTCAATCAATGGAGTTTCAGCAAAGAGATGTATGTTCTCGATGTGGAGTGTCTGATCATTGGGCACACATTTTTAGAGCTCGTGAAGAAATCGTCACCACCTACAAAGCATATTGTGAAACAAGAGAAGCTTACTATATGGAATAAGAAGATCAAGAAGATGATCTAGAGTGAAGGGTTGAAGACTACAAATCTGGCTGGGATTAATAGATCGCCAATTCTGTTTAAGTCTTTATTTTTCCAAGAGATGTAATAGGCAATTGCCATATACTTTGTAGTAAATGCCAATAGTTTAAGTCTTTCTTCAGAGTAGGCTCACCCAAAATAAGTGTGATGTATAGGAAGGTTCTGAGATTAGTGGTACTTAAGCGAGCCTTGGGCAACCGACATCTCTCTACTCACCTGGTCACATTATTACCTAAAGAAGTTAGACGACTACCATTGTTTTGCATTAGCTAGCATTTTGGATTAGATTTTCTTTGGTCAAAGAGACAATGATGTAACTTTGTTGGCTTATGAATAAAATTTCGAGTTCTTTATGACTCTATTTTGATTCTGAGCATATGACTTTTGTGACTACGATGGCTGGGTCATCAGTATTAATTCAAGGACATGGAATAGCTCAAGTTCCACTTGTCACAGAAACTCTCTACGCTCCTAGGGCCAATCGCACCTATGAATAGCCAACGGATTCCATGCAAAAACGCATGTAGAGAACGGAAATGAGTTCCTTTGCAAAGCCTCTAATGATTGCGAACAAAGGCGCATCTTAGAGAAGTTTATGTGTCTCTCTAGTGGACTCTATGTCACTATTCGAGCTATAAAATCCAATAATGTCATAAGAGAAGATCTCTTGGATTTTGACACATACTGGCTTTGGCATGACCGACTAGGACATCCTGGTCATGATATGATGATCCGTCTACTAAAGACTTCACATAGACATCTTTTCTCTAGAGCGAAATGAAGCATGAGTCAAAAGTTGATTTCTGGACTAAGTGTGACTGACGCTGCTGCCTAGGGCACCGCCTCCGTCCACCACCAGCCTAGGGCTGGCACAGTCCATATCCATGAAGTCATGGATGGCGTCCGTCATGGTGATGGCGCCCCAGGTGAGGCTGCAATCACCAACATGCTTCAAATAACGTTTCAGTCGCTCCGGCCTAACCAAAATTCTCATTGGTTGCTTTTAAAGCCGCTCGCTCGTTTTACAAAGCCCGTTCCTTAGGGAAATTAGGATTGAGACCGTCCTATGCAAAGGGATATGAAAATACTCATGATGTTCTTATATAGAATCCGTGAGGATTCTGTGGACTAGTTCAACCAACTTGCGGACGTTTAAATATCTCATGATGTTGGTTGACACGCAAACACGCTGGTCACGTGTGTGCCATTGTCCACTTGTAATGCTGCTTATGCTACACTCCTAGCACATATCATACAACAACAGGCTCACTCCCCGGATCATCCTATTCCATCAATTGAACTTGACGATGCTAAAGAGTTTACATCGAAGACTTTCGATGGATATTGCAATGGGAATGATGTTGGACATCATATTCTCATGAACACACCCATATGGTCTCGCGGAAATGACTACGATGGTAGTCAGGACATTGGTAATGCGCCCCAATCTCCTTATATCCGCTTTAGGTGATGCAATATCGCATGCAGCTATGCTAATTCATCTATGACCCACCGCCACTCAATCTACCTTTGCGTTATAGCTAGTGACTGGGTACAAGTATTTTGTACTTACGCACATTTGAGTAAGCCATTTATGTGCCAATTTTTCCACCACATCGCTCTATAATGGGTCCTTATAGATGAATGGGCAACACAGTTGGATTTGAGACTCCAACAATCGTCTGCCACTTAATGCCCTTACTTGGCAATCTCCTTACCGCTAGATTTGCATATGTTACTTTGATGAGACAGTCTTCCAGTCGTTAGGGGGAGATAAGAACACAGATGTTCAGCAGGAACGACAGGAATTGTCGTGGTCTGTCCCCACTATGTCTCATCTCGATCCCCGTTAAAGTGACGAGATCACACAAATATGCTGCAAACATGCCTGCAAGGAATGACGTTCCTACGAGAGGACATAGCGCCACCCTACACGGAGGTAGGCATGGCGCCAATTCTAAAGAGAGTGGCACTCTGGCGTTACAGGCCATGGCCTCAGCTAGGATGCGTGGGAGGCCACTGGGTTCGAAGGATACTTTGCCACATTTCAATCCTTTGATCATCAAGACTCAAAATCCGTCTCATGAGAATCTTATGGGTTATGGTAATCGTTGGGGACGCCTCAATGTCAGAATCTATTCATGAGAATATAGAGCTCTATGAAAATTACACTAGTGTACATGAGAGGTGGAATAGAAACTCCATCATAATTGATGATGTAGTTGCGCATGAGTTTGTTGAGTCTGATGACATCGAACCACGCTCCGTTGATGAATGAATGTCAACGTAGAGAAATCTGGCCTAAATGGAAAGATGCGATCCTGGTTAAGTTGGATTGTCTAACGAATAGGAAGGTTTTTGAGCCGATGATGCCAACACCTCCTAACATAAAACCTATTGACTAATGGGTCTTCGTTAGAAAGCGTGATGAGAAAAAGATATGGTAATCTCGCCTTATGGCGCAAGGCTTCTCACAAAACGCCCTGGAATCGACTACGATGAGAAATATTCTCTCGTAATGGATGTCATTGCACTCCACTACCTTGTCAGTTTGGTAGTTTCCGAATAACTAAACATGCAGCTTACGAATGTGGTTACTACGTATCTATATAGGGATCTAGATACGGAATATACATGAATGTTCATGGTGAACTTCATTTACCCAAGTCAAGTGGCTTTAGAGCACGGAGCACGTTTACAAAGAGGTTGAAATGCTCACTAAGATGACTACTTGATTAGGAAGGGATATGCCGACGCGCTTCCATAACAAGTTTCGGATTCCATCGTGGTTCATGTTGGACATGATCTTCATTGGAAGCCCTTAAAAAGTTAAGGGAAACCGTTGAACACTTGAAATCCAAGTTTGAGATGAAGGATTTTGGGTGAACACGATTATATCTCAGTTTAGAACTTGAGCATCATGTTGGAGATTCTTAGGCATTTTGACAAGGTCAAACCTTCAAACATCCCCATGATCGTTCGTAGTCTTGATCCTAAAAATGATCCTCTTCATCCAAAGGATGATGACGAAGATGTGCTAGAGGAAGGAGTGCCTTACTTGAGTACAATAGGCGCATTATTGTAGTTAGCTCAATACAGAAGACCGGACATCTCATTTGCCATGAACTTGTTAGCTAGATATATAGCTCTGCGCCAACGCGACGCAATTGGATTGGTGTAAAAGATATCTTTCGGTACTTGAGATGTACGATTGATATGGGCTTGTTCTATCCCTATAGAGAGATGATGGATTCGGACCCATCACATACTAGGAACGCCGCCAACACTGGTCTGCTTCCTCTATCCCTATCCCAAAACGATATAAGTGTTTTAGAAGGTTTTGCTGATATTGGGTATCTCTCGGACCCATACAAAGGTCATTCCCAAACTGGTTAAGTGTTCACCATAGAAAAAGACCGTGACATCTTGGAGGTCTACAGAACAGACCCTAGTCGCTATATCTTCGAACCATGCAGAGATTATAGCTCTTCACGAAGTGGTTCGTGAATGTTTATGGATTGGATCCATAATTATGCATGTTCGAACAATTATGGTTTGAAGTCTACCATAAGATGAGTCTATGAGCATTTAGGATAATGCTTTCTATTTTGAACAAATGAAGCAAGGCTACATCAAAAGCGACAACACCAAGCATAATCAACAACAACAGACTCTCCTCAAGATCAAAGTGAACTAGGTTCAATCTGAGGAGAATATGGCAGACTTGCTCACTAAGTCATTGCCTAAATTCCACTTCCGAGAAATATGTTGGTAGCATCGTTTGCGGAAGTTATCCAAACTCCAATGACCGTAGTCATCAGGGGGAGATGCAGACATCAGGGGGAGGTGTCTACATGTATGGTCTCGAAACGTGAAGGGTGTGTTGTGCTCTTTTTCCCCTTCAACCGAAGTTATTTTTGTCCCACTGGGTTTTTGTTACTCGGCAAGGTTTTTAGCGAGGCAACGAGAGAAGCACCACGTTTGCGCGACACAAGGGGGAATGTTCAAGTAAATCTCTATTTGTGTGTCTAACCCAAACTCTAGGTTACTTGACCTAGTGATAATAGGGTTTAATTAGATAATCTCAGAGAATCTTAGAGATTCCTATTCAATGTATGATTACCTTTCAATGTATGATTCGGATTATATGCATTGTAATCCTCTATAAAGAGGCCCTTATTATCAATGAAAGGACACAACAATTCTCTCTCAAATATCGTTTCCCTAAAACACTCACTTCAATTTCCATCAAAATATGTGTCATTTACGAATTGCTTTACAATATTCAATTTTTATTTCCAAAATAAGGACTTTTTCTATTTTATTTTTTATTTGTTTTAAACTTTTTTAATTTATTACACATTTCAAATCCTAAATAGATACGACCAAACAATAAAAATTGCAATTAATGAAATTTTATATTGAGGAGTTCAAGATTTCATCATTTATAAATTCATACGGATTTTATCATTTTCTCATCATTAAGACATTATTTGGTTCACATAAGGGAAATCAATTCCATTGTCTTTTCCATGGGGATGAGAAATTAAAATTTCTGTCAAGTTTTCGTTCAAGTGTTTGGTAAAGCAAAGAAAGCATTCAAGAAAGACCATTTGATTTCCCTTCTGGTGTTTGGTTGGTGCAGGAAAGTAAATAAAAAATATATCAATATTTCAATAATACCATTGTACTTTAAAATTTAACATAATGTGTGAAATTGGCAATAACACATTTGAATATGGGTACTGTAGTGCTAAATTTTCGTAATAAAGGCGGGGAAAGGAGAAGGGAAAATCAATCAATCTCATCAGTTATGAAAGGAACCATCTTTCCCCCTATTTTCCCCTCTGCCAAAAAAATAGTTCCCAAGTTTCTGCCTACCAAACAGAGGAAATGAATGATTTTCCTTTCTTGATTCCTCAAATCTGTGAATCAAGCATGGCCTAAGACTTAAAAATTGAACGATTGAGATGTCGAAATGCAATCGAAAGTAGGTCCCACAAGAGATCCCTAAAATTGCCACACACAAAAATTATATATATATATATATATATATATGGATCAAGAGAGGACCTTCTTAAACTTGAAAAGTGAGGATGTTTTTATTTTTCGAATGTATTTTAATAATCACAACCATTCATTCTTTAGTTACCTACACACATATGAATTCTATAAAAAATTAGTCAAATTAGAAAATGTTTAACTATTTCATTAGCACAATGTTCATTTTAATATTATCTAACGGATTGCATTTGTTTACACAATTTTGAATGAACAAATGATTATGAATTTGGTTGATTTTTTGTAGACTTTATTCTTGCATAGGAGTTTAAAAGATTAACGATTGAGATTATTGAATTAAGTCACATATTTTTGTAAAATAATAAAAATTCTCAAATTATTAAAGTAAAGGTGTCCTTTTTAAAACAGATATATATATATATATATATATATATTCTTATAGTCATAAATCATCCATTTTTTTGGCTCTCTCTACTTTCGAAGGGACAAAATAGAAAATGAACTATTCCAATGATTGAATAGTCCATAAAAAAAACTTGGGTGAGCTCATGAACACCCAATTCTCGATGTGAGATATACTCTCATGAAATAAGTAAGGAGATGACTCACCTGTATGCTTCAAAATTAGGTGCTAATTGACCAGTGTCAAACCGCGAGACAAGTGCCATGGGCCCCATATCTTGTGGATAAGTTGAGTTGGGTAGAGGCCTTAACTCTATCGCTGATATAAATGGAACTCCAGAGAGCTTGTTCACCAGACAAAGTTGTATATAGTTTCTGGGTCTTGGGACATAATGTATGAGCTCCTTGGTTACGCCAATGGATGCATTCATAAGCTTCACTGAATCCCACAAATTTGGTCCAAGATATAGATCAAATTTTGGTAACTTGTCCTGCCCATCATAATTCCCATGCGCAAAAATTGCTCGAATCAAATATTTGGTTCCACTTGTAATGTTTATTTTGTAGCAGTTCCTGATGCCTTGAGGGAAGCTCCTGAGAGATTGGTATGGTTGAATATGGTCATCCAAATATTTATCCAAGATGAAGTTACTTTCACCGGTGTCGACGAAGTTTGAGTCCGAAATGTAAGTGATTCCGGTAACTTTTTCAGTATAGCTAGAACCCGATTTGCCACAATCTATGCTAATGAAGCCTGCGAAAGACATGTAAAAAATAGATTACCACTCCCGATCATCATTGTGCACTCTCCATAATAGTAGTAGTACGAGAATAGTAACAAAACAGGAGAAAACAGAACGTTAGGAAGTTGAGGGCTAAAAACCCGTTTCATCAAATATTTTCTAGTTCTATTTTTCTATCAATTAATACATTTAAAAGTGTGAGCGCACGCCTGCGCATCGACAGGCTAGTGTGTGTGACTGTGTGTGTTACCTGACCGATCATCCTGGGCATGAACTAGGAGCAAAAGATTATGAGCAAACGTCCAAAGTAGTAGTGGGAAGACGAACAGCTTGCACGTCAGCCACATCAGGACCAGACTTTTGGGGAGTGGGGAATCGACTGCTGGTGAAGTAGAAGAGAAGCACCGGCAACGTCTTTGCTAGTTAAAAAGCGCGCGCGCACAAGCAGGCTGGTCAAACAATTTGGCAATTTGCAGAAACCAACATGCAGATAAGGGATCTGGTATGAATGAATGGTATGGGACCAAAGTCTGTAAGTAGAGCTAGCTAATTCTTGCTTGTAGATGAGGTTGAAGAGACTTGAGTAGGGCAAAGCATTTGTTCATATATATACGTCTAGCTGGCTGAATAAGTACGTTCCTTGTTTTGTAGTAGTAATAATTTGTAACCAGTTTTCTTTTGGTCATGTGGTCGAGCTTCGAAGACCAATCAATGCAGTATGGAAGGCCTAGCAGTACTAGCATTGCATCAAGCATGTGCAAGAATAAATGAGTTGGGTGGTCCTTGTGATGGTGGGAAATTTGTCCAAATTGTTAGAGCATGTTCAGCGGTCGACTAGGCTAGCTGAGGTGGTGACAGCCACATTCTTTTTTTTTTTTTTTTTTTTTTGAGGGAAAAGGAATCTGGTTCCATTAATATCAACGACCTCACTCGATCAAGTTAGAAAGATCCGAAAATCCTTCATAATATAACTCAAAGCGCAATACAGAATTTAAACAAAGCAAAAACCGAACTAAAAATCCAAAAGCAAAATCCAAACTACGAAAACAAACTAGGGAAAGCAAGAAAAAAAGCATAGATCTACACAACACCATGCAAGCAACCATCATGCCTCTTTGACGCCTAAGACCATTATGGTGTTAACTGCAGCAAGCATCACAGCAAAAGATTCCACATGGCCCATGTAGGCCAACAAGCCTAACCCTCTAGGAGAGGGGTATATTCCTCCACGACAGCCACCTCCAAAGCTGGTACAGGCTTGGGCTTGTTCCGTTGACCACGAGGACGACCCTTCTTCTTCGGCACCTTCCCCACATAATTGACCCGTGTATTTGAATGACAAACACGTACGTATTGCATGGCTGTTGGTGACCATGGAATTTGAATTCCGGGTGATTAAGTCAGCACCGTTCATTGCTTCTTCATTCAGATAGCGGCCATAATTTATTTATTTATTTGAAAAAAAATTAATGCGACGATAAGAATATTAAAAAATAGGAATAATTTCTTATAGTTTTCTACCATCTGTTTTACATTTCATACCCAATATATTTCTTTCATAATTATAAAGTCTATTCTCTTCTTAACCTATTTTTTTTTACGTAAAATACTAATTAATTTATCGTTAGGTTATCCATAATGTTCATCACTACTATATATATACATATAATATATTTCAAGTTTTATAATAAATTAATCAATAAAATATTCAATGAACAATATCTGAACGGTTAAGAGACACAACGGGCAGAAGTCCAGTGGAAGTAAACAGTGTATTCTCCTCATTTAACAATCCATACACTATGTTTTCTTTTTTAGTCGCCTAAATTTTGTTTTTAGTGACTTGAATTTTGTTTTCTTATTAAAGTTTCAACTAAAAAAAAAGAAAGGAGAGTGAATTGTAAAATCAAAAGTGTTTATTTCACTCCCCTAAATCAAACTTGGAATATTTTGACAGCAACATGGCTATTGAGTTCTTCAATCAACTTGCGAGAGCTGGAGTGGGTCAATAGGTCATACCATCTTGTCCAAAAAAACAATTTGGGTGTGAGTTTCTTGAACAAGAAGCAACTGTTGGCTTGTGCCTAGTTAATTGTCTCCCGTTAGTACATTAGTAAACAGAGTTCAAATTCAAACAAAACAAAAACAAAAACATAAACCAACAAATTGTTTTAGGAAAACTGAATTGAGAGAGAATAAGCTGTGTTTTTCATTGATAATAAGGGGCCTATTTATATAGAGGATTACAACCAGAGAATATGAGTCTTATAAGGAAACTGAATCATACATTGACTAAGATATCTCTGAGAATATTTGTAACACTAACCCTATTACAACTTGGACAAGTAACTAGAGTTTGGGGTAGGCACACAATCCAAATATACTTGAACACCCCCCATTGGGTCGCCCAAATGTGGTGCTCCTCTTGTTGCCTCGGCATAAACTTTGTCGAGTAACAAAAACCCAGTTGACAAAATAACATCGGTTGAAGGAGAAAAAGAGTACAACAACCCTTCACGCTTCGAGACCAAACATGTAGACATTTCCTCATGATGTCTGCATCATATATTCTCCTAATGTCTGCATCTCCCCTTAATGACTATGATCATGGGAGTTCGGACAACTTCACGTAACCCATGCTTGCAACATGTTTCTCAAACGTGGATTTAGGCAATGACTTAGTAAACAAGTATGCCACATTGTCCTCATATCGAACCTGGTTCACTCTGAACTTGAGGAGCTTCTGTTGTTGCTGATTATAGAAGAACTTGGGCGATATATGCTTGGTGTTGTCGCCTTTGATGTAACCTTGTTTCATTTGTTCGATACATGCAACATTATTGTTATAAATGCTCGTAGTCTCATCTGTGGTAGACTTCAAACTACAATTGCTTCGAACATGCGTAATTATGGATCTAATCCATATACATTCAGTAACCGCTTCATGAAGAGTAATAATCTTTGCATGATTCAAAGAAGTAGCGACTAAGGTCTGTTTTGTAGACCTCCAAGATATCGCAGTCTTACCATGGTGAACACATAACCAGTTTGGGAATGACCTTTGTGTGGGTTAGAGAGGTACCCAGCCTCAGCAAAACCTTCCAAAACACTAATATCATTTTAGGATGGGGAAAGGAACGCAGTCCAATGTTGGTAGCGTCCCTGATGTGCGATGGGTCTGAATCCATCATCTTTCTGTAGGGATAGAACAAGCCTATATCAATCGTACCACTTAGGAATCGAAATATATCCTTAACACCAGTCCAATGGTGTCGTGTTGGCGCAGAGCTATATCTAGCTAACAAATTCACTATAAATGAAATGTCCGGTCTTGTGCATTGAGTTAAGTATAATAATGCGCCTATTACACTTAAGTAGGGCATTTCTGTTTCTAGCACATTTTCGTCATCATCCTTAGGACAAAATGGATCCTTCTTTGGATCAAGACTACGGACGACCATTAGCGTGCTTGAAGGCTTAACTTTGTAGTATTGAAACACCTAAGCATCTTTTGGATATAAGCTGATTGATGAATCAGGATACCATCTTCACCATGCTCGAGTTCCAACCGAGATAAAAACGTTTTCTCCCAAGGTCCTTCATCTCAAACTCGGTTTTAAGTGTTCAGTGGTTTCCCTTAACTCTTTAAAGGTGCCAATTATGTTCATGTCATCAATATAAACCGCTACAATAGTGAATCCAGAACTTGTTTTCTTTATGAAAACGTATGGGCATAGTTCATTGTTAATATATCCCTTTCCAATCAAGTATTTCACTTAGACAGTTATACCACATCCATTCGGATTGCTTCAATCCATATAGTGAGCGTTTCAGCCTTATTGCAAACGCGCTCCGTGGTTTAGAGTTACTTGACTTGGGTAACTGAAGTCCATAAGGGACCTTCATGTATATCTCTATATCTAGATCCTCGAATAATAGATACGCAGTAACCTCATCCATAAGCTGCATGTTCATTTTTTCAGAAACTACCAAACTAACAACATAGCGGAACGTAATGACATCCATTACGGGAGAATATGTCTCCTTTAGTTGATTCCAGGGCGTTGTGAGAAGCCTTGCGCCACAAGGCGATCGAGCTTTGTACCTAACAATCTCGTTTCTCTCATTACGTTTTCTAATGAATACTGACTTGAATTGTAAACTCTCGCAAGCGTACGAATCGTTGTCAAGTAAGGGAAGTATTTGAACATTGATTATCGTACCTCGGGAATTAGGCGTTGGACTTAACCGAGGTAATTGGCACTAGAATAACTTAAAAGCATACAATGAAAAATGAAAGTAAAATAAAAACTATAAACAATCAAGGCACCAAGCCTTGGCAATGCTCGGGGTTAATATGCACAATGAGTCAATGGATTCAATGATTGAGAGTTGATTTGAATTTAACAAAAAGTAATAAAATGCAAAGCGATTAATAAAAATGCAAGGAAATTAAACTAGAAAAGTGTGAACAATATAATGAGAATGTCGGGTGCTAGGGAGGTTCCTTCACCCAAATCTTATGTGTCGGAAGCTAATATAATGTAGATGCAAATTTTCTACTTTGGCAGTAGTCGTATCCAAGGCGGTTCAAGGCTCAAGGACCGAAATTCCCTTTCATGGTTTTCCTACTCCGATTCAAGGGTCGTAGGAACTCACTTGGCATGAATTAGAGCTGGTTCAAGGGTCTCTAATTCACATCAAGAGGCCTAAAGATCGAGGAATTAGACTACTAAGCTACCCGCCCGCGCATTCATGCAAAGAGTGTAAATCATCATGCTTATAACCCCTCGAATACGAAATTGAAGGCTTCTAGCTTAGGAATTAGAGAGGGTCAAGCCTCTAACTCCGTACTAGACATGCTCAAAATACACACCCTAGAGTTGACTAGGTTTCTAGACATGCATTTTAACCCAACAATAATTGAAATAAGCATCCATCATATGAAAATTGCATCATTACATTAAATTAAACATCTTTTACACAAGATTTGGGCTAGGACACACAATCCTAGCCCCCAACAACAAAACTACTCACTACCCATCACCAAAGTAACATCAAAATACATAATTTAAAGAGGAAAAAGTGAAGAGAAGCAAGGGATAACAAGAACAAGCTACAAATTGCTATAGAGCAATTATGGATAGCCTTGATTTATGGCTCCCTACTTTTACCCAAATTTGATTTGATAAAGCTTTTGATGCTTGGGCTTCCCTTTGAATCTTGTGAAATTGATGATAATTAGTGGTGGAGTAGTGAAGAAATTATTGGTGGTGGTGAGTTTCAGTGGGAAGAAGAAGAGATGAATATGTGGTTGGTTCGGTGTTAGAGGAAGGGTAAAGGAATAAATGGGGCTGTGCGGCGCTGTTGTGTTCTCTCCGATTGAGAGAATGATGATGGGTTTTATAAATGATCCTATCGCCCTATCCTCGGTGTGGCTGAGAGAGAATGGAAAGAGAATAAGAAAATGGTTGAGGTGGCAGCACTTGAGTGGCCAAGGAGAGAAAATAAGGTGATGGTGGGTAAAGAAAGTAAGAAACGCTGCTGCTTCTCCTTGTATAATTAGACTCCAATGTTTAATTGTATCTCTGCCACATGCCAAATGAATAATTAAACAATGGGTGCCCATCCCTTGCACATGCTGCACGTTTTGTTTTGTGCTTAATTAACCAATTAAGCTTAATTGCATTAATCAATTAACTTAATTGCTCAATTAAGATTTTCACAATTTCGTCCTTTTGCTAAAAACTCCGAATTGCTCCATTTCGCGTCATTTTCTTACGATTTCCATAACTCCGCTTATTTTCTACAATAAATAAAAATATATATTTATTACATAATAATTGGTTTGAAGATTAGCTTAGTTCTAGTGTTTAAGACGCAACTACGCGCATAGAAATGCGTGTAATCAAATACCCATTTATGACCAACCGGTTTGGTGTTGGGCGGTATTGACACAATTGGCTCAAATACCTCTCTTTTCACTAGAGAATCTAGTTTTTCCTGGATCGTTTCTTTCCATTTTGGCCAATCATTTTTATGTTGACATTCATCAGCGGAGCATGATTCGATGTCATCGGTCTTAGTAATCTCAGGTGCTACAGAATACGCAAATACATCATCCATGATGATGGAGTTTCTTTCTCATGTCTCATGTACACTAGTGTAATTCACAGAGATCTCCACTTTCTCAGGGATAAATTCTAACATTGAGGTGTCCCCCAATGATGTCTCTTGGACAAAACCATAATCCGAACACTACTAGAAATATGCTAATAGACATCACGTCATTTAAATCGGTTAAGATTTCAAGCGATGTAAAAAATTATTTTAACATCGGTTTCTGAAAAACCGATTTCTATTTATATAATTAACATCAGTTTTTACTGTTGACTGATGTCTAAAATTTGGTTTGAAAATTTTTAAAAACGCGGAAAGCTTGAGTTCAAAGTTTTCGTGCAAGCGGGAACAAAATTAGATTTGGTCTGTTTCGCACTTTACCTCACTCACTAGCGACCCATTTGCTCTGCCCTTCCCCAACACTCTATGTCTCTATCCCTCTCCTCCTCTCTCTTTCTCTCTCTCTACGTCCTGATCAAAACAAAACACAAAACTCTAGAAAACGATTCGCTCTCTCACTCTCTCCCCGTCCTGATAGGCCCAAACCACAACCTTAGAAAACAAATAGATTTCTTCATGGTCAGCTCGGAGGTGGACTAGACGGAGCTGTGTGGCCATGCTTCTAGTAGTGGCCGGAGGACGTACAGCCTAGCGTTGACTCGTCGGAGGAAGGCAAAGAAGATGGTGGCTCCATTGAGCCTACCCTGATGGTCGGAGATCGGTGACAGAAGAAACAGAGTCCTCCAGATCCACTTTCTCTCTCCTCCTTCTCTTTCTCGTCTGTGCTTTGGGGTGGTCCAGCACTGTGGTCCTCTTCGGATTCATATAGAGACGAATGTTTCTCTACCTACTATACACCGAGATCGACTCATTTAGTGAAATCAGATCTCAAAATCAATTGTTTCAGACTATCAAGGTGAGCCAGTTGCGAAATCAAATTGGAAAAGCAGTTCTAATTTTTAGTTAGTAGTGTCGATTTTGGGTTTTTTGCATTTGTTTTTGTTCTCAGTTAAGCTTTTCCTGATTGCTTCTTCTTCTTATGCTTAGTAGAGTGTCGAAACTCAAGGCTTTGACGCGATACTGTGGTATTTGTCATCAAAAGAAATTCCGAAGAAAGGAAAACAATAGAAGCTCTTGCGTTGTTGGGATCGGGGGAAGAGAAGAAGAGGTTTTTCATCAGAGGTGATGTTTTATTGATGTCTGTGGTTTTGAATCAGTGGATTTTGCTGTGGTTGGGTTTCGATTGATCTTGATTTTTATGTTTTGTTGAGGTATTGATCTTGGTCTTAAGTGGGTAATTTTTGTTGAGGTTTGGATGTTCGGTTTTGATGGATGTTTGGGTGTTTTCTTTGTGTTTGACTGGTGGTGATCGTTTTGTTCTTTGTGCAGGTTTTATGCAAAGGAGTATTTGGGTTGTTCTTTTGCCAGTGTTCCTGGTTTGGTTAGTTGGTGTTACTTGGTTGTGTTGCTGTGAATCAGGTATTTAACTTTTGTTCTCTAATTACTCGGTGCTACTTTGGTTACTTGGTTGTGCTGCTGTTGCTGTGTTTATATAGTTCTAATGGATGGTTTGTCTGGGTTTGTTCAGCATAACTTCCAATTGCAGCAAATCAATATGGTTAATTAAACTTCAACTCTTTATCTGCATTCAATTTTCAATCGACATTGTTTAGCTCTGCTTAATCAAATCGTTAAAGTATAGTACTTTCTGATTCTTTGCTTGCTCTGTACAGAGAGCGAGACAGAGAGATGTGCTACTAATGTAGAAGTAAGTGCTACTTGGTCCCTATCAGTTTCTACTATGTTTGAAACAAGGAGAAGTCCTTTGAGTTCATATTGATGATTCAACATGATCTTTTTTTATCATAATCTGATATATAATAGATGAACTATATGCTCAGGCATTTTTAAGAAAAGGAGAGCCACATCCAGTGGAACCTATAATTGATAGCAGCAGGTTTGTCCTATTTTTCCATAAAATTGTACAATCTATGTATCTTGTGAGGTTTATGTATCAGTTTACTACAATACTCACGTAGATTGAATTTATCGAGTCTTATAACTTATGTGAATTTTATTTTATCATTCTGAGGCTGTTGGCAAGTTGAAGTATGTTTTGTTCTGCAGATACTTTGTTCTTCGTGCAGAGGAGAACATTAGTGAGCCATTGGCCTCTTTTAAAATCTCTTTTATAATGAATTCTATTAGCCACGTATATAAAGATTCTTTTGATTCTTTTTCTTATCCATTTTTAACTTGCAAGGTAGATCATCCCCCTTTCTCCATCTTCCAATTGATTTATAACAATATAGAATATAGGAAAAGAAAAGGCATGATTCAAGAGAAACCAGCCAGCAGTTGCTAAAATCTTAAAACAGTATAGCAAAACTTATGTGCAATAATATGTGTATATCCAGAGGGTTTTATTCACTTTTTTTTCTCCGTTATTTATTCATCTCTGGTCATCATTACTTTTAAATTTATGCAGATGGTCGACTTCGGCATGCTTTCATTGGCTTAGGATTTCAAGAAAGAACAGAAGCTTATGATTTTCAAGCTGCCCTACATGATCACATGAAGTATGTTCTATACAGACAATGCTTACAATTTTTTCTTGGTCATCTTTTTTTTGCAACAATCTTGATGTGGTAGGGAGAGGAATGTTATTTTCTTTTCTTTTGTTGTTGTATATGGAGAAGTTTAGGCCATATGTCCCATTCTCCCTACTCTTTGTACTTGTTTTATCAACAATAGTATTAATGAGAATTTTCTTTGTTAACAACTTGTATTCTCATTGTGATACTTTTCTAGTGAAGAAACTGATTTATGCACATAGGGAGCAAATCACCTTTAAACTAGAAATTGAAGCAAGAAGAACGAAAAAACAACTACATGAAAAAAAAAAAACTGATGTTATAAATGACTAAAAACATCAGTTCTATAATAGTAGATTGTAAACTGATGTTAGTAAAGAAAATGTACATCGGTTCCTTAAAAGGAAGCGATGTCTAGAAGCATTTTAAACATCGGTTGTTTAAAAATAAGCGATGTGTGGAGTAATTTTAAACATCGGTTGCTTAAAAAGAAGCGATGTCTGGAGTCATTTTTAACATCGGTTGTTTAAAAGGAAGTGATGTGTGGAGTAATTTTAAACATCGGTTGCTTAAAAAGAAGCGATGTCTGGAGTCATTAATTTTTAACATCGGTTGCTTAAAAGGAACAGATGTCTGGAGTAATTTTTAACATCGGTTAACAACCGATGTCTAAGTTTTCATGATTTTTAACATCACTCACTAAGACATCAGAATTTTTTTTATTAGACATCAGTTAGGAACTGATGTCTATGAACTTTGTTCTAGTAGTGGAAACATTCTCATGGGATGGATTTTGAGTATCGATGATCAAAGAATTTGTTTGTGCCTCATTCACTCTCTTTCTAGGGCGAGTATCCTTCGAACCAATGGGTCTACCGCGCTTCCTTGCAGGACATGCGGCCATAGAGGCCACATCACTTCTAATTTGGGTAGCGACGCCATCTCCTGGTACCTCAGGAGCAACATTACGTCCAGTATTTGGGACGTCAATCCTTGCAGGCACATTTGTAGCAGGTATATGTGACCTCGTCACTTTGGCAATATCAAAAAAGGCATCAGGCAAAGTATCTGCTACGCTCTGAAGCTCGATAATTCTTCGTACTTTGAGTTCAGACTGTGCGGTACGGAGATTGAGATGAGACATAGTAGGGATAGACCACAATAGTTCCTGTCATTCCTGCTGAACATCCGTGTCCTTATCTCCCCTTAACGACGAGAAGACTGTTTTATCAAAATGACAATCCGCAAATCTAGCGGTAAAGAGATTGCCTGTCAAGGGTTCCAGGTAGCGGATGATAATTGGAGCTTCATATCCAACTTATATACTCATTCATCTCTGTGGAGGTCCACCAGAGATAGATGAGAAAACCCTCAATTTGATTGATAATATGATAAAAGATAGGTTCTGCAGCCATTTAAGGTTGCTTATATATGAGAAAAGAAACCCTAGGGCGACTAACAATGAAACTCCAAAGCCCATGGGTTTAAATAAAACAAATCCAAATTGAATTAAAAAAAAAAAAACCCTAAATACTGAAAAATAGTAAATTGCAGTTTTGAGGCCCGAAACGATCCCGAAAGCCCTAAAAAGCCCATATGTCATGGCAAAGCAGCGAGTTTTGTTCTTGGTGTCGTTCCCTTTTTGAAAAGGTATAGCAATCAAAATTCTGACACCGAACGCCAAATTTGCAGCAAACCGGGTTTTCCCTTTTCACGATCAAACTGCTCTATATATGATCCTTGTTGCCATCCATTATACATCAAGAACCCTAGTAGTGTCACGTTGCTAGTTACTTAACGCTTATTATGATAGCATTACGTAAGTAGCTTTAGGGCACCCTAAGCAATGATACAATTCATTCGTGCTCTACCTGAGTGGTCACTTGTACTGTCACCAACATTTTCTTTTAATGAATTGATACCCAATGTCCCTTAAAAAAGATGTACATAATAATTTACCTTGTACAAGCTAGGGTGTTGCGCGCAAGTTGCTTGTTGCATGCTGTGTGTTATTTTTGCACGTTTCTTTGATGATCGATTTAGTAAATCATGTTGATTTGAAAATTAAATAATTTGCATTTCTCATGGAAGTACTTTTCTAAACAATTAATATGCGATAATCAAATCATTGCAATGTATGTGAACCAAAAAAAGAATTAGCAAAAAAGAATTGGGTTGTAAGCAATACAGAATATAGTCTATTCAAAGAGGGTGCATGTGTTGTAAATCCTTAATCATTGACAGTTTGACACAAAGAAAACAAGGCAAAAAAAAAAGTTATACCACTACCTCAAAGAGAGTGCAGTACTACTACCACTACCTCACAGAGGGTCGACTTAGCATAGGAATTGAATCATAAACTTCAAAAGATAAACCATAAACTCCAAGGCTTTCTGATTGTTGCGATGAAACTTCAATAACATTGCATAGGGACCAGAAGCGAGACATTGTATATCAAATTTCTCAATGCAAGATAATCAGATACAAAGGCATATACATGAGCAGCTCAGAAAATCCAATATGTCTATAACAAATTCTTACAGAATAATAAAATCAAGAGATAATAAGATACCCAAATAGCAAACTAGTAAAAGAAACAAACCAAGTGGATATAGATCTATACCGATCTAAATTGAAATCACAATGACTGAACTTGGCATAGAAAGTCAATCTACATGTGGAGATAAACTCCAATTTCGGATAAGAGCAAGAAATTTGGTAGGTTGTTGCAGAATCCCCAAATTCGAAACCCTAAGATTAAAAAAATTGCAACCTGCAAATAAATTTGAAAAGAAAAAAAGAAACTACAGTGTGAGGGAAAGTGTAGGAAATAAAAAGGAGAAGGAGCGAAGAGACGATGGTTGATGGTCGGATACACCGGCGATGCCAGATTCAGATTGAAAAGCTTCAAGAGAGAGTGAGAAATAGCTTTCTAATTTTGGGTGTTGTCAGGTGAGTTTTCATAGTCCGGCGCAAAATCTAATTTTACATTCGGAGGGTTAGGAAATCGGACTATAGAGTGATTAAGAGAGAAAATAAGAGAGGTGGTTGTGGTCGGCGTGGCCATCGAAGAGGAGACTGAAAAGAGCAGAGAGACAGAGAGACAAAAGATTCGAGGAAGGAAGAAGAAGAGAGTGTGGCCACATGTCTAGAGCAGTCAGTTTTCTTTCTTTTCCCTAACAATTCACATGATGGCGTGACCAACCTGTCGCAATTGGTTTTAATTATACGACGGCAATGTTATATCTGTCGTAAAAGTTAATATCTATTTAGGGGTCATCATGGGCCGGGCTAGGGCCGGCCCTACCCTAAATTTTAGGGCTTAGGGTCGGGTCGGGCCGGGCCTAGTCAAAGTCAACAAAATTTAGGGTCGGGCCAGGGCTTAAATATGCTAACCCTTACCCGCCCGAAAAGCCCGATCAGTTAGGGCCGAAAGGGCCGGGTCGGGCCGGCCCTCAAATAGGGCAAAAAAAGGGCCTTATTTTGTTTAACAAAAAAAAAACATTATTTTTTTCTTCTCAAAATATGGCTTAATGGTATATATTGGTAATAAAAGACTCATTGTTTTTTATTGAACATATTTAATACACACACACACTTGTAACTTATAACATTTGTTAATATTAGTTAAGGTGGTTATATTCAATTAACTATCTATATAAATCTCTCAATATTAATTGTTGTGTAATAAAGAAAATAGAAATTAAAGAAAACAAAACTTATGAAATCAATTACAAAGAAATAGATAAATTGCATACTATAGAAAAAAGAGAAACATAATTAAAAAATAGAAAAAATAAAAAAAATTTAGGGCTTATTCGGGCGGGCCAAAAATTTCGGAATGGAAATTGATCAATCTGATAATGGTCATATGCATATACAATAGTAGTAGGTATTGTGTAAAAAAATTATGTCGATCTGCATTAAATAAGGCACCAAACGGAGCGGTCAACACTTTGTATAAGCAAACTTCCGTAAGGGGAGCGGCACCTTTTGCGGACAAACATCCCCGTATTTTGACAGCAGGTGATAGACCCCCTCCCCATGAGAGTGTGGGAGCTGATAGATCAAAAAAAAAAATTGCAAATTCTTGGTTATGAGCATATTTGTGTTAGGTTTTATTTAGGGTTGACCGGGTCAATAGAGACCCAACCGAAGGTGGAAGTCGCTGAAATTTTTACCACTACCATATATTCATATACGGACGACATCCAACGGTGCATTTTAAAAAATTCAATTTCGTCCCCCATTTTGCTCATGGAGGATAACAAGCCTAATAAACGAGTTACACTACATTAATAGGCATATAAGGATTATATATGATCCAAAAATTCTGAAATGGAAATCGGCCAATCTGAAAATTCTCATATGTTTATACAACATTGATAGGTATTGTGTAAAAAAATTAGGCCGATCTGCCATGAATAAGGCGCCCAATGTAGCGGTCAACGCTTTGCACAAGCAAACTTCCCTAAGGGGAGTGGCACCATGCGCGGACAAACGTTGCGGAATTTTGACATCCGTAAGTAGACCCCCTACCCATGAGAGTGTGGGAGCTGAAAGATTGAAAAAAGTGAATTGCCAAGGACCGGTTAAGAGCATATTTGTTTTATGTTCTATTTAGGGTATTGAGTTGACCGGGTAGATCGAGGTCCAACCGAATGCGGAAATTGTTGAAATTTCTACCACTAACATATATTCATATGCTAACAACATCCAGCGGTTCATTTTATAAAATTCCATTTTCGTCCCCTATTTTGCTCATGGAGGGTAACAAGCCTAATAAACTAGTTATACTACATTACAAGACATATAGGATTATGTGCGATCCAAAAATTTTGAAATAAAAATCGATCAATCGGAAAATTCTTATATGTTTATACAATAGTGATAGGTATTGTGTAAAGAAATTAGGCTGATCCACCGTGAATAAGGCACCTAACGGAGCGGTCAACGCTTTGCACAAGCAAACTTCCCTAAGGGGAGCGGCACCATGCGCGGACAAACGTTGCGGAATTTTGACATCCATAAGTAGACCCCCTACCCATGAGAGTGTGGGAGCTGAAAGATCGAAAAAGGTGAATTGTCAAGGACCAGTTAAGAGCATATTTGTTTTATGTTCTATTTAGGGTATTTAGTTGACCGGGTAGATCGAGGTCCAAACGAAGGCGGAAATTGTTGAAATTTCTACCACTAACATATATTCATATGCAAATAACATCCAGCGGTGTATTTTAAAAAATTCCATTTCGTCCCCCATTTTGCTCATTAAGAAGTTAACATTACATTGGTAAAATGGTTTCAACTCGACCAATTGATTATTTTTAGTTATGTTGATTACTTGATTTATTTCAAAATTGGTATTACATGAATATATTGTCCAATTTGAAATAATAGCTTTGTAATTATTACAGTTAATTAGTTAACAGTAATTATTGGTAAATATTAAAATACCCATAAGATTATATTAAAACGGCGGCGTTTTTGCCGAATTAACGGTTAATTCTTTAAAAAAAATTATTTTTTTCTTCTCAAAATATGGCTCAATTTAAAAGACTCATTTCCTAATATGGCAGATTGAAATAATTTTCTACACTTCCATAGTTTTATACATATAACACATGTAATAGAAAATAACAAAAATAAAATATAAATTTTAGGGCCGGGCTTTTAGGGCCGGGCCGTAGGGTAGGGCCGGGCTTTATTTGTGTGACCCATACCCTACCCTAAATAAAAAAGGGTCGGGCCGGCCCGCCCTAATGGAAGGGTCGGGTCGGGCTTCGGCCCCACGGGCCGGGCGGGCTTAGGGCCCAAGGGCCATATGATGAGGCTTATATCTATTATAGCGGAAAAATAGCCGTAGTACATACCGTTATTACCGTAGCAAAAGCTGACTTTTTGTGACGGAAAAATTTTCAGTCGCAATTGAAGTTTTTTTTAGTAGTGACGTACTGACTTAGGCATCAGAGGATTTTCTGTAGGTACCTCCTCTCTTCTTCGAGCCGACGGTCAAACTTCTGAGTCAACGCTCCAAAGAAGCCTCTCGATCTTTCCTAGTAAGCTCTTGCTCCAGTCTGTATTCATTGGTAAGTCAATATCCTTTATGGAATTTTTCATCACCAACAAATGGTCATTGCATATATACCCTTCCCTTGTCATCTTTAAATAGACAAGAAGTTGTGGTGATACCACGATGGTGCATATAATAGATCCATTAATTAGACGTATCTTGCTCACTTATTTAAAGTAAGCATATTCAACTATGAACTAGTAAAACATAGTAATAGGCTAAGGGGGGTGTATTCAATTAGGAGTCTATTGGATTGTTTTGGATTCTGGAAGTCTAGAGGTATTCAATCAAGATTTTAAAAAGTCTTTTAAAATCTTGAGGTATTCAATTCAGATTTTAAAAACTTAATATAAATCTAGTGGTATTCAACGGTCCAACTATTTTGAAGGATTCTATTAGGTGATGGATTGTGAAGGATTTTAGGACCCTCGGTATAAATAGCAAACCGTTTCAGAAATCTGCTCTCCAGAGCTGAGATTCGACGTCTTCCTTTTTGTTTTTTCCTATCTCTCTCGTCGAGAAGATGAAAATACGAACGGCAATCTGGAGAAGGCTATCAGCCATGTCCAGCTCTACCACAGTCGACGGCGTCGCAGCTACCGCGCTCCGCTCAATTTTCTACCCCGTCCATCTAAGCTGAAAAATCCAGTCGTCGCGCCGACGAAATCCGAGTGGTGGCAGTGAGCAAGACGAATTAGGCCGTTGTCCTCTACCAAGTATATGACGCCGGCCACCGCTGCTTCGGCGAGAACTTCGTCCATGGAATCGTCGAGAAAGCTCCTCAAGTTTCTGCTCTGAGCAAGATAATTGAAATAGGTATGATTTTGATGACTATTGGTTTTGGGTTTTTCAGATTTCTGAAGATATAGAGAGGCCTTTTGTTGGGAATTTGCAGAGCAATAAAGTAAAGCCTCTCTTGAGTATAAATTTTTCATATCTAACTCTGAATTATAGTTGATGTTGATTATTCAGAATCATACATAAAGTTTGTGTATTAAGCATTGGTTTCCAGCAAAGGAAGGAGCTTTTTGGTCTTGTGTGATTGCAATGGTGCTTTTGAGAATATCCCATTTAAATTTCATCTCAATGCTTGACAGTTTTAAGTGTTCAGAACTTTTATTGTACTACGTTAGCTTGTTTGAATCATTTTTTTTTCAAGTGCAGTGTCTACTTGCTAGACTTGATTAGCTTGAGTTGAGGTTCTATCAAGGTCTCTCTCATTTGTCGAACTGATTAATTGAGTGGATCAAGGATTGAGTGGATATCAGTCGTAATTCTACATGATAACATACATTGGAGTATGTGGGGTGGCACCAGAATGCTGCAACAGCGAACAAATTCTAGATCAGCATTTTAGAAGCTTCAGATCTAACCCCTCCCTTAATAAAGCCTCTAGTCGTTGATGAGATTAGAATTAGCTAGGTTTAGATAATATTCTTTTCAATAAACCTATAACCTAACATTTGCGGGTTGTTGTGATTAATTGTAAGAACTTTATTGTCATTCTTCCTCATGTACCTTCAGAGCCATATTTGACTAAAGAGCTTACTACAAGTGTTACAATGATGGAGATATTTTGTTACTTATGAGAGGAGTACTTTGTTTCTGGTTCTACATTGAACTTAATTATCTTGCATATAACATTACAAAATAAGGAGATGCATTAACTAGTTCGATGTAATTAAAAAGGTAAATAGCTGGGTTAAAATGTCAATACATGTTGTCCAACAAATCTCATCAAGCTATATTGTTTATCTCAATCTCATCATGTTCAATTGTTTATCTGCTTCAAAATTTTCTTTTAGTCGAGCAAAAAAATGCAGGATCTGAATTCTCTTTTGATGCTATGCAACATGCAAATTAGGAAAACCCTTCAAAGTAACAATCCATGAATTTATCAAAATCCAAACAAATCTTGCAAAATACAATACATTAGAATCTGTTTAAATCCATATGGAATAAAAACAATCCATGAATTCTACAAAATTCATGACAATCCACGGATTATAAAAAATCGAACAGAATCATTTAAAATCTAGATTGAATACACCCCCTAAGTTTAGATTGCAACTAATTAAAAAATGGGTACCAAAACCCAATAACCCATTTGGACCCAAGAAATCCAGGCCCAAAACAAACTGCAAAGCTTCAGACCTAGCTAGCGGCCCAAAAAGCCTATCAAGGACAAGACCTAGCTGCAAGATTGATAGCCACCAAGTCGTCATCGCTTTCCTCAAGATATCTGCAGCTAGCTAAATAGTCACCATCCGACCCACACTTACCAATTTTCATACAGCCTCATCCTGACCTCCGCCTCTCGAATTAGATCAAAAGAAAAAATCGCTTTAGGGTTTAAAGGAGCAGAACCCATATCTATTTAAGGATGCAATTAACTCATCAGCAATTAACCCATATCTATTTGACGATGTGGTGTTAGCTCAGTGGTTAGAGCACCCACTACCTATGTACGAAGTCATGGGTTCGAGTCACCATGGGGGTAAGAGTGAAATCATTTGATCCTCTTATTAAAAAAAGAAAAAAAAAGTAAGCCAAAAAAAAAAAAAAAGAACTAAAAACATTCAAGAGTGAGAATGGTACAATCTAATCTCCAATCTGTCCCCCATTCCAACATCAAAAATAGGCATTCTTCCCTTCAACGAAATGTAACTATGTTTCAGTTAGAAGTAACAATAATGAATTGAAATATATTATTTCTTTATGACATACTTATCAACTGAGAATAACTAGTCTCTGAGTCGAAAGCATCATGACCCTTTTATGAAGCACATGTCTATGTGAAACACTAATGTAAAAAAGAAAAGCAATGTGAGGTTTGCAAAAAATATGGTGCCAATTTCACTATCCAAAATATAAGGGGAAATGCCGCTGCCCTAATTCTAGGGACATTAACCCCCGTTATCTGAGTTAATTATTAGTTTTCACTACACCTTTAAGATGTCTCATTTTGTTCCCTAATACCCAATTAAGTTTCTTTTTATTGTTTTGTCACATATATGGAGAGAGAAGTCATTGGAGCCTTCGCGGGAGGTTGCCAGACGTTGGTGGTCGGTCGTTTGACTATTTTCACTGGTCGTCGAACTTTGTTGGAAACCTCGCCAAAGGTCGCTAAAAAGGTTGTCGAAGTTCTCATAGCTAGGTCACCGAAGATATCGCCGAAGACTATTATTACCCCAACAATAAAACTCAACAAACTTTTATTCTCTCCCCATAATTTTCTTTTTATTGGGGTGCAATAAAAGTTTATTGGGGAGAATGTGGACTAATCTCCCTACTTAGAGTCTTACAGGACCATCAGGTCTGGCAATTTAGACAGAAATTGAGGGACTGATCCAGTCAAGCTGTTGTTTGATAAATCCCTGAATCATAGAGCATGGATAGTTATGATGACCACACACACACACACACACACACACACACACACATACATATATATATATATATTATCTAGAGCGAAGTTTCGCTTTGGTCGCATATCTACATCTTGACCATTCAGTTTTTAGATACTAATGTATACATCACCTCTGCAAATTTTCAGCCAAATCGATGATTGTTACGGCAATGGACGAATTGAATATGTCTAACCTGAACCGTACTAGCTTTAAGGCAGTTATCAGTGCCTTAATGATCATTAATTTGGCTGAAAATTAGCAGAGATGATCTATACATTAGTACCTAAAAACTGAACGGTTTAGATGTGAATATGCGACCGAAAAGTGACCATGAACTCTAAATGTGCACTTTAATTTCAAAGCGAAACTTCGCTCTAGATAATATCTATATATATATAAATATATATATACACACACACACACACACGGAGGCGTTCCAAAGAGAACGTCCGCACTTTCGCTAAAGTGCGGACGTCGACGTTGCAGCTCTGCTCAGGCCGCGACGGAGTGACGCCGCTTGCCGGACAGAGGCCAGGGGTCGGACGGACCAGTCTGCAGTTGGGTGGAGTCGCCGGCGACGAGGTTGAAGTGCTGCCCCAAAACTTGCAGTTGCAGGTCAGGTCGCTGCCTAGAAACCTGCAACCTCGATCTCCTCTGACCTCCATCACAAGCCTCGAGCCGCTGTCGCCGCCTGAAACATAGCAGAACCATCGACGACGTCTGCATTTTAGCGAAGTGCAGATGTCCGCTTCAGAACCTGCCTGTATATATATATATATATATATAAGGAGAGATCCTGAAAAATGACATTATAAGGAGAGAAAATGACAAGACATTTCAATGTTTTGGTAATTCTTCAACAGATAAGAGTTGAAAAGGGAAGGAGGGAACATAGAGAGCAATAGACTCGACTGATTTTTCCTTTTCCCAAAACTGAAGCACCTTTGCCATTTGCTACAGACACTTTACCAGGAATAGACATTTTTTCAAAATCATGCAAACTTGTAAGTTTATTTGTCATGTGATCCGTAGCTCCTAAGTCTATAATCCAATAGTCATCCATAGCAAAAAATTGAGAGCAGTAGAGAAGGATTTTAGAGTACCTGAAGCGTCTTCATGTGGAACAAAATCATTTTCTACAAGGAAGCCAACAAATTTTCCAAGGAGTGCAGTAGGACTTTCAATCCCAGACATGACAGTTTCTTCACCTCCACTATGCATCTGTTTCTTGCTGAGAAAGTCTGAAAATTTATTGATTAAGGTTGTAGGATTTGAGGTGAAATTAAGCATACCCTCAGAATGAGAAGAACAAGTTGCTGTCAGGTTTCCTTTGGTGAATTCCAGCTTTTTTGAGAGCTTTTGCCTTCCTTTTGAAACTTTGGCTTCTGCTCCGGATAGAGAACCCAACATCTATCCCTGACATGTCCAACACCCTCACAGTAGCCGCATTTGAAGTCAGGTCTCTTGCCTTTGTACACTTTAGCTTCAGCTTGCCTGTGATTAGAACCATAAGCTCTAGTTTCAGATGCACTTGTCTTGGTCTCCATATTCGTCAACTTTTTTCGAATTTCTTCTCTTTGAATGGTGGCACACACATTGTTGAAAGATGGAAGCTCAGTATTCATAAGAATTTGACTTCTCAAATCCTCATATTCTGAACTTAAGCTTGCAAGGAGCTGAAAAATCTTGTCCTCCTCGATCAGCTCTTTTTAACATAATACTAACCTCAGTAGTATGAGGTCTATAAACATCTAGTTCATTCCACATTCTTGTAAGGCTACCAAGATGCTGAACAAAGGGCTTACATTCTTGTTAAAGATCAGCAATATCTCATTTAAGTTGAAAAACTCGAGCTGCATTATTCTAATTTCCATACATCTCTTTGACATGATTCCAGAGATGCATAGATCGAGGACTCAGGAAAAAAAAAAAAAAAAAACTAAAATTTCTGCTATTCTGCTCTCCATGGAGTTAATTAGCCAAGACATGACAAGTTGATCCTTGCACAGCCAAGAATCAAATGTAGGAGAGTCAGCTTTAGGCTTCTGTATAACTCCATTGACATAGCCAAGCTTAGACCTTCCTTCAAGAGCAAGTGTGACAGCTCTATCCCAAGAAAGATAGTTGAATTCATTCAACAAAACAAAGCTAAGACATTGGTTTAGATTAGACTCCACATCAGAAGAATGTGCAAGAGGTTCATCATCTTTAGAACCAGATTTCCCAGCCATCTTAAGCTGGTGAACTCAGGAACTGCACAAGGAAGAAACAAAAAACCAGACTCAAGCCTTGAATGCCTGCTCTGATACCATGAAGTAAACAAGACAGAAACTTTGAGGAAGGTTTTCTGATATTACTTCATTGAATTGAAACTGATTACAAGAATACACATATATACAAAGGGAAAAACAAGCAACCATGCTTTTAACCTCAACTAAGCCCATAACTATGTTTAACAACTAAGGTAAGGTATGAACAATGGAAGTTAATGTATAAACCAGTAAACTAAGTCAACAAGTAAACTAAGCCATGCCAGCCATGCTAGCCATGCTGCAACCATACTACTACTGCCAATAGTACTTAACTTTGTCGACGGCTCCAAGTTGTAAGGCCGCCAGGTTCGGTCAAAAGCATCGTCGTTACACCTAAATTTTAATAGCACTATGATCACTCTACAGTCTACACCAACATGAAAACATGACCAATGATGTAGATGCACACAAGGAATACAATCCCCAACATATAGCCAGGAACGTTGATCAAAAAGCGTAAGCGTGCCTATCCTTCACATATACTGCCAACACTTATACTGCACAGTGTTATGCATTCACAAGTGAAAGTTTCTCAAATTGACGGAGCCGTTCCAAAGAGGACGTCCTCACTTTAACTAAAGTGCAGACGTCGACGCTGAAGCTCTGCTCGGGGCGCCACGAAGGGGCGGGGCTTGCTGGAAGGAGGCCAGGGGTCGGACGGACCGGTCTGCAGTCGGTGGAGTCGCCGGCGACATGGTTGCAGCGCTTCCCATAAACCTGCAGTTGCAGGTGAGGTCGTTGGCCAGAAACCTACAACCTTGACCTCCTCCAACCTCGACTGCAGTCCAGAAGCTGTCTGGGATGCCTCTGGCCTCCGTCCGGCCTGATTCACGCCACCGTCGCGGCCTGAAACACTGCAGAAGATCGACGTCCGCACTTTAGCTTAAGTGTGGACGTCCGCTTTGGAATGGGCCTGCTCAAAGTGATTATACCAATCTAGAATTCTCTATAGCTTCTATAAATATATGTAACTATTTATTGTAATTTGAGCCAATTCAATACAATACAATTTCTCTATCAATTTACCTTTCCAGCTCTAACTCTGTTTCTTTAAATTTAAAGTACTTGGTCACTATTTAAGCCACTGGATACATACAAAACAAGTACTACTGCTTCAGAAATGGACTAACCTGTATGATTCATTGATTGTACACTACCAGGATTTTTGCCTTAGACATCGGCCAGAAACCGATGTAAAAAAAAAACCATCCGATGTCTTAGTGGGTAATGTTAAAGATCACGAACAAAAAGACATCGGTCAAAAACCGATGTCCAGTTCAACAATAGACATCGAATAAGCTTATGGAACCTATGTAAAACCGTTATTACGATGACATATTAGTGTGTTTAGATATTGTTAAATCTTCATATTTTGGCATTTAATGCTTAATGAAGTATAGGTCCAATAGCAGAAGTATTCATTTTAACATCGTTACTCATATAAAAAATGATGTTTTATATTGTATCAGACATCGGATTCTTTTCGTTTTGCCTGCCGTTTGTGAGGTTCACGCATATTTTCCATATATCCTACTATTTAAGATTCAATCTACATTCCTTAGTATTGTATGAACGATGTGCAATATTATAATAAATATTGTTTCCTTTTATAAAGTGATGTCCATTTTACTATATTACATCAAGTTTTAGATTAACAACGATGTCCATAATAATATTAGACATCGTTTCCCAAATTGTAAATCGATGTCCATTTTGATTCTAGACATCGTTTCCCAAATTGTAAATCGATGTCCATATTGATACTATACATCGTTTTCCAAATTGTAAATCGATGTCCATATTGATGCTATACATCGTTTTCCAAATTGTAAATCGATGTCCATATTGATACTAGACATCGTTCCCTGTAGTTTACATCAACGTCCATTAGTTTTTTTAACATCGCTTCTTAAATATGGGGCATTGCATTAATTCAAGCAATCTGATTATACACAATCTTAAAGCATCACCCAGTGAACAGATTTTGGACATACAAACCTCGCCAAAATCGAATCAATACATCTTATTTCCTTAAGTACATCATAAATTGAGTAAAACTACAACCTTTCTTGAAACATCAAGTATCCAGATTGCTTCATAGTATATACTAGAAAACTTCCCCGCGCTTTGCTGTAGGATGTATAGTTATCAATTAATTACCCGCGCTTTGCTGTGGAATATGTTTTTATCAATGAATTAGAACAATGAAATACAAAAGGGAAATTATTACATATTATTGAAATAGTGAAAAGAGTTTTTACATATTTTACCTTTTACTTGAAGTCCATTCAACTGGAGCTGGTGCAAAAATGCTAGCTCTACAAAAGCTATAAGTTAATCTAGCAAAAGTTGCTGCTGGAGGTTGTTCAAAATAGTAAGTGCTCCGATTGTTTTAAAGGTGATTGTTTCAGTTGCAGCTGCGGAAGATGCTGGAGTTGGTTAGCAAAATCCTTAAACTCCCAAACCTGGTCTTACCAACTTCTTCAATATATGCAACCTTCAAGTCCCAACTACACAAAAAACAACAAATTGTTGAAGGAAAACCTAATTTGTGTTTAGCCCAAACTCTAGGTTACTTGACCTAGTGGTAATAGGATTTAATTAGAAGGATCTAGAATCCTAATCAATGTAGAATTACTTTCCTTGTATGATTGAGATTCTATGCATTGTAATCCTCTATATAAAGAGGCCCCTATTATCAATGAGAATACACAGAAAATTCCTCTCAAATTCAGTTTCTCTACAACACGTTATCAGCACGATACGATGTTGATCGAGAAGACTCTCTCTACCTTCCCCGTCTCTGCATTGATGATTTCAAAGAATTATCGGATTGATGTAAATGCAGGACGTATCACAAGGTTTCATGAGCTCATTGGTGCCATGAACGTAGCTGAAAAGCACGATAATATCCTTGTGAAGAACTATAATGCTAGACCCGTGGAAACTAAGCCTATTCCGGAGTCTAACTATAGTTGCGCCCCCAATGGAAGACGCAAGGAGCGAAACCCTAAGGATAGGGACAATTCTGGACATGAAGGATGTGGTCACTACGTATCTCTATAGGGATCTAGATACGGAATATACATGAAGGTTCATGGCGAACTTCATTTACCCAAGTCAAGTGGCTCTAGACCATGGAGCGCGTTTACAAAGAGGTTGAAACGCTCACTAAAGTGACTACTTGATTGGGAAGGGATATGCCCACGCGTTTATATGACAAGTTTCGGATTCTATCGCGGTTCATGTTGGACATGATCTTCATTAGAAGCCCTTAAAGAGTTAAGGGAAACCGCTGAACACTTGAAATCTGTAGTTTGAGATGAAGGATTTTGGGAGAACACGATTATGTCTCAGTTTGGAACTTGAGCATCGTGTCGATAGATGCTTAGGCATTTTTGACAAGATCAAGCCTTCAAGCACCCCCATGATCGTCCGTAGTCTTGATCCTGAAAAGGATCCTCTTCGTTCGAAGGATGATGACGAAGATGCGCTAGGGGCAGAAATGCCCTAGTTAAGTACAATAGGCGCATTATTGTACTTAGCTCAATGCACAAGACCGGACATCTCATTTACTATGAACTTATTAGCTAGATATAGCTCTGCGCCAACGCGACGCCATTGGATTGGTGTAAGAGATATCTTTCGATACTTGAGATGTATGAATGATATGGGCTTGTTCTATCCCTACAAAGAGATGATGGATTCGGACCCATCACACACCAGGTACGCCGCCAACGCTGGCCTGGGTTCTCTATCCCCATCCCAAAACGACATGTGTTTTGGAAGGTTTTGCTGATGTTGGGTATCTGTCTGACCCACACAATGGTCATTCCCAATCCGGTTAAGTGTTCACCATGGGAAAAGACCGTGACATCTTGGAGGTCTACATATTAGACCCTAGTCGCTATATCTTCGAACAATGCAGAGATCATTGCTCTTCACGAAGTGGGTCGTGAATGTATATGGATTGGATCCATAATTACGCATGTTCGAGTAGCTGTGGTTTGAAGTTTACCACAGATGAGCCTACGAGCATTTAGGATAATGCTACTTGTTTTGAACAAATGAGGCAAGACTACATCAAAAGCGACAACACCAAGCATAATCAGCAACAACAGTCACTCCTCGAGATCAAAGTGAACTAGGTTCGATCTGAGGACAGTGAGGCAGACTTGTTTACTAAGTCATTGCCCAATACCACGTTCGAGAAACATGTGGCAAGAATTGGCTTGCGGAAATTATATGAACTCCCATGATCGTAGTCATTAGGGGGAGGTGCAGACATCAGGGGGAGATGTCTACATGTTCACCTCGAATCGTGAAGGGTGTGTTGTGCTCTTTTTCCCCTTCGACCGAGGTTATTTTTGTCCCACTGGGTTTTTGTTACTCGGCAAGGTTTTTAACGAGGCAACGAGAGAAGCACCGCGTTTGGGCAACACAAGGGGGAGTGTTGAAGGAAAACCTAATTTGTGTTTAGCCCAAACTCTAGGTTACTTGACCTAGTGGTAATAGGATTTAATTAGAAGGATCTAGAATCCTAATCAATGTAGAATTACTTTCCTTGTATGATTGAGATTCTATGCATTGTAATCCTCTATATAAAGAGGCCCCTATTATCAATGAGAATACACAGAAAATTCCTCTCAAATTCAGTTTCTCTACAACACAAATCAGATTTTTAGGGTTCCTAATAGCATCCAAAAAAAAAATAAAACAAACACATAGAACCTAAAACCATTTTACTGAGCAGATTCTTTTGTCGTTTTCAAAGAAGGTATACTTAATGAATAGGAATACTTAATGAATTTAAACTCCACAAGAAAAACAAACGATTATTCACACAAAGAATAAAAGCATTTGAGAGATCAATACTAATTTCATCAAGCTTTCTCTGCTATGATTTTTGCTCCATTCTCACTCCATTATCAAACTCCAAAATTCAATAAACAAAATCTAAATAGTTCCATTATAAAATCAGAACCAAACTCTGATTACAGAAACATTGTAACAGGGATGTTCATAACTTGCATTAGACCTTTGAATCATTATAGGACTGGGACTTATCATGAGAAGGGGAGATTTTAGTTATACTGAAGTGATGAAGTTAACTGTGGAAACAGATTATCAATTTAATCAAATTGTTACAGTAATATTGAAAAGAAGAGGGAAAAAAAAACAAAGAGAGAGAGAAAGAGAGAAGTTATGATATTACATAAATTTCATTGCTGATCTAGTCTCACATTCACTTACAGTTTAGATTTCTTTTAAATTTAAGATCAAGACATCAAATATGTACTTCACAGTTGAAATAAAAAGAAGGGTTAATTACAGTTTACCCCCCTGAGGTTTGGGGGTGTCATCATTTCACCCTCTCTACTTTTAATTTTGACTTTTTACCCCCTAAACTTTCCAATTTCAATCAGTCGTGTCCAATTTCTCCTATTCCGTCCAAATTGGACTTTAAGTCTGATCCTTGAGGGCTAAAATTGTCATTTCAACATAAAAAAAAAATTTCTTTCTTTCTGCTTTTTAGTTTTATAGTTTTTTTTTTTTTTTTTTTTTTTCTGTTTCTTCTTTTTTTTTTTTTTGTCTTCAACCTTTACACCACAAGTTATAATAGGTTTATAAAAACAAAAAAAAAAAACTCTAGGTGGTTGAAAGCCGCTCGCTGGTCTACAATATTTGTGATATATCTCCGATAAAGTGAAGAATTTGGGATATATCCCTAATAAAGTGAAGAAATATCTGTAAAAAATAATTTTACACTTTATCTGTAAATAAATATCTGTAAAAAATGATTTTACACAGATATTTCTTCACTTTATTGGGGATGTATAAATATTTCTTCACTTTATTGGGGATATATCCTAAAATTCTTCAATTTATTGGAGATATATCACAAATATGTAGACCAAAAATGATTTTACACAGATATTTCTTCACTTTATTGGGGATATACAGATATTTATTTACATATAAAGTGTAAAATTATTTTTTACAAAGATTTCTTCACTTTATTGGGGATATATCCTAAAATTCTTCACTTTATCGGAGATATATCACAAATATCGTAGACCAGCGAGCGGCTTTCAACCACCTAGAGTATTTTTTTTGTTTTTATAAACCTATTATAACTTGTGGTGTATAGGTTGAAGACAAAAAAAAAAACTCTTAAAAAAAAAACACAAAGAAACAGAAAAAAAAAAAAAAAAACTAAAAAACTAAAGAAAAAAAAAATTATTTTTTTTATTATTTTTTATGTTGAAATGACCATTTTAGCCCTCAAGGGTCAGACTTAACGTCCAATTTGGACGGAATTTCTCCTCACCCCCCCCCCCCCCCTGAGATTTGGGGGTATTTGGACACGGCTGATTGAAATTAGAAAGTTTAGGGAGTAAAAAGTCAAAATTAAAAGTAGAGGGGGTGAAATGATGACACCCCCAAACCTTAGGGGGTAAACTGTAATTAACCCTAAAAAGAAAAAAAATGCACATATTAGTCATTTGAGCTTTTGAGTATGCCTAGTCTAGGAAATAAAAGCCAATTTTATTCTTCAAATTATTGATCTTCATTACTCAATTAGGCTATCTACTTGAATTTCAACTTAGCAGAGAAAAATCTACTCCGAGAACAGGTCCATCAGGAGGTGTCCTCAAGAACCACTTCCCTTTAATGACATTAAAAGCATGAAAAATGCAAAACTGTAATCTACAACTCATTCACCCTATATGTAATGCACATCAAATTACATACTGCCATCCCTGCAACCATCATGTGACTAGAAATAACAAACTTAGAAACCACTTAATGAATATTACTTATATGACTGAATTGCAGATGAATTCTTTTGCAATATCAATTAGAATTCGGATAAATTTCCCACATACCTTTCACTGAATTTTGTTAACAGAATTCCCATTAGGAAAAAAAATAAATAAATAAATAAAACTAAGACTGCACAAGAAGGTACATGATAGAATTGATTGACAAATATTATAGATGATCTTCAATTGAGAAAATCACTGATAGCCCAGCTCAAAGGTATTGAGTGCAAAGTGCATCTTAACACTAGCAGCAAGGTCGGATCATCTCAAATAAGGCACATATTAATAAAGACAAACATGTCCTGTTGGAAAATTTGGTTGATGGATGCTATTTTCGTCACCGGATTTCATCTCCTACAAAATCACATAAATACAATATATTAATAATAAATAACAATTATCATTTCATTGTGATAATAGACTAAAATACCAAGAATTATAACACTTATCTATTGGATTTGTAGGCTTCAAGAGGACAGATAATTCAAAAAGAGTTTGTGGTTGAGGCGTGTAAACACTGCCCTTAAGAGTAGATTTCGCCCCTCGGAGACAATGTCTCGGTGTAGCAGGTTTGTGGCGCTCTACCCTCCAGGATACACCAACCGTTAATCCTCGTAAGCGTACACTCACAAACTTGGATCCTAGAAATGCTTGATTTTTTGGTTTGGCATTATGAAAGAGTAAGAACAAGGAACACTCTAGAATATGTATGAACTCACTAGAGAAATGGCTACGGAGAGGACTATAGAAGATAATGAATTTCATTATGTGTGTAAGACCAAGAAGTGATAGGTATATATAGTAGATGAAAAGGCTTAGAGATATTATGCAAATTTAATAAGATAATTATTGGAATATTGTAACTCCCGTAACCTTAATATGCCCTAATATTATGAACATAAAGAAGTAGTAACGTTTAAGCATAAATTTATAGTAAATAGTTTTTCAAAACATTGAGACTTACACAAAGTATTTTGAAATACACAATCAAAATTTCCAACATGTACCATATTTTACAACCAATTGGTAATGGTATCTGTCAAGGAAGAAGAAGATTACAATAAAAAGTGTAAAAGATAAGAAACCAAATTAAGTTGTATTATTTACTTGCTCATCCTTTTCCACAAATGAAATCATGGTAGTGATGTATATTAGTTATATAAAGTACCTCTTTGATAAGATCACTCAATGCAGCAACACCAAGGACAACCAACAGCAGCGTACAACATATACGATTTCTGCTCTCTCAAATTTCTACATATCTTCCCCCACAAACTTGGCAAATGGAAAATCAAAAGAATGTTAGACCTCCGAAATGCTGTCTCGCAATGCGGCGGGGGGGGGGGGCAGCACATAACTTGTCTATGTCATATATATTAGTCCATGGGTGGCCGCTGTTGTTTCCCCAACATGCCACAGAAATGCATGCTGTTTCATTGAATCGAAATCCTAAACCACAGACCAAAAGCTGAAATTGCATATATAGCTTAATGACATAGTCATGTAGGTTTCAAAAGCAAATTCATGCAACCGTGAAGATCCTTTTCGCAAAATTAGATCAAAGGGTATGGAAACTAATACTCTGTCAGATAGCGAATTACAATTCAGATGACATCAAGTGGAAAGTCAATACGAGACTCAAAACCATATTGCTGCTAACCAAGTAACCAAAACGTCAAGTATCATACCAAATCCAGATTTTGTAATGGTATCACATATCCATGTCATTGTCATCGCACCACAGACCAATAACATACTTGTCAGCATCACATGCTTGACCCTGCAATATACCAGAAATACAAACATCTTCAATACATAACATCACATTGGCAAGATACTAGCTTCTTAGCAGGAACAAAAAATCTCTATAAGTTGAGGATCAGATATGTTGAACATAGTAAAATGTAATAAGACCATGAAATTAAAATAATTAAAAGTAAAAAGATCCATGCTAAGTACATGGTGGAAAAGATAGCATAGGCAGCCTCCACAATTGCAAAGCCAAGAGACATCCACCATCTTGAATAGATAGAAACAACACTCCCATGGTTCAAAATCTTGCTTTAAATACTGATCTAAAGTAATTTATTGCAAAATTATGTAAAAAAGAACTTGGCTTACTGCTTGAGATAAAAACGAGACACACATATAACTCTTAATCTTCTCTTGACCATCTAAGCCTTCTTTCCGCAGCTTTACTAGGGAGGTGACGACATAACAGAATACCTGTACATCAAGTTTTGTAATTTCAATATCTCAAAGAATTAAGTACCTTCGTATCTTTCATAGTTTCATTAGTTTGAGTGAAATTGAGGAAATAAACTGAAGTCATCCACAGAGCCTATAGTAAATAAGAGCATATAAAACAAACATCTATCTATGACCAGGATATCTAACAATAATAAATATATCTAGAGAAGAAGAGGGAAAACTACTTCATTTTGAGCTGACGAGATAAAGTCACAACAGAATAGTGAAACACATTGTACATGCTTGTACTCTCAATATCAAAGATTGAAAAAAATATTTGTACCCAAAAAAAAAGAAAAAGACTGAAACAAATACAAATAACCATTTACTTTTGTTAGTTGCAAAAAGGTGTATATCCAATCTACAGGGAAGCTGTAAAAGATGATCGCTTAGTTAGCGGAAATTAAAGTTAACTAGATGAAGTAAACCTCTATGATAATCAATGCTATAATTTGAGGACTGATTCCAAACTGGGACAAGGACATTTTAAGATCTGCTGTAAAATCGCCGAGCTCATCTGCAAATAAAGGGACAGAAGGAATAACTTAATTAACAATAAGAACTAGTAAACTTGTATGAATGTAAGATATCAAAAATCAAAGTCTGACTATACTATGAGCATCAATTACTCACCAACTGATCCCGAGACAAACCTGAGATGATCCTGAGGTATCAACCTTCTATCAAACCCAGGCAGAGTAATGAAACAACCAACACGACTAATCACAATCAGTACTGCTGTCACAAAAAACCTCCTCCAAATCTCACTCTTGAAGAACGCATTCTTCTTCAGGGAATGCAGGCATCCCCAAATCTCCACCCATCTATAATTAAAACCCTAAAATTGAAAACCCCCAAAATTCTTAGGACCCAAACAGAAAACAAAGAATTCAGTCGCAGTGACTCACCATTAACGCGATTAATTCATATTGAAACCTGTTGTAGAGGATGCTTTGCCAGATTGAAATCTTCTGAGATCTTAGAGAGAGAGAGAGAGAGAGAGCTTGCGGGTGGAGGTGATAGCGCCGACGAGGGGTGGAGGTGGTTAATGAGGGAGAGAGATAGTAGCGGGAGTGAGCGGAGAGGAAGGTGATGGTGGCCGTGGAAAGAGAACAGGAGAGGAAGGAGGAGAGGGCTAGAGTTTCAGGCAAGAGTGAGAGAGAGAATGATGAAACAAGTAGGAAAAATAACTATGTGTGTGTGTGTGTGTGTGGGGGGGGGGGGGGGGGGGGGTGGGGGGAATGAAAATTTTGTTCCCCGCGTTCCCGAAAGTTTTTAACTTAGTCTTTCCGCGTTTTTGTAAATTTTTGAATCAAAGTATAGACATCGGCAACAGTAATAAACGATGTCAATTATATGCATATAAATCGGAATTTGAGGAATCAATGTTAAAGATAGTTTTTTACATCGCGTGAATTCCTCACCGATGTAATTGTCGTGATGTCTAAGAGCAAAATTCTAGTAGTGGTAGAAGCAAAATCTAGGCAAAACTTGAGTGCCAATGAACTACCTTTGGTTGTGTAAATTGTGTTTTTCAAAGTCCTTGGTTCCAATGATGAAATGAATGGTGTTCCGGACCCTGTGTTCACAAGGCAGATATAAATGTAGTTTAACGAAGGAATATGTATGAATTCTTTCATGGTACTCAAGGATACACCATAAACTGTCCCTGAATCCCAGAAATTAGGTCCCAGGTGCAGATCAAACTTTGGCAATTGATTAAGGCCATCATAATTCCCATACACAAAAGTTACTCTAATCAAATACTTTGTACCACTTGTAATGCCCACTCTGTAACAGTTCCTGATCCGTTGAGGAAAGCTTTGGACATGAGTTATTTGCTTATGATGGACAACTTCACATTCAGGCGCTATGCATTTACTACTTTACTTACACCAGTATCAATGAAGGTTCATCTGACATGTAGTAAATATGGTTTATGGGCTCAGAGTAGCTTGAATTTGCTGGTAGCCCACAGTCCAAGCTAATGAAGCCTGATTGATCATCACAGAGAAAGCATTTATTCAAACAGTTGGCTAACATTAATCATCAGGTTCAATATTTCAAGTTTTAGATAATCAATCAAAAAATACCTGATTGATCAAATTGTGCATGAACTAGAAGTATAATAGCAAAACTACAGAACAATGCACAAAAGAGATGTTTGACTATAAGCTTCATCTCTCAAATTCTCTTATTCTACAACAGAGTACAAATATACATATGCACGAACTTATCTCTCAACAGTGACGACATTGATTAAATTGAAGGGTATATTAAAAGCCAATTTGAAACCCTGAGATTCAGGAACCTTGGTTGAGAGGGAAAAACCTATGCATATCAACCATTCCAGCTGAAACTTGAATTGATAAGTATGTACCAACTTTAAACATATATAGGATCACGAGTCTAAAAACACCTTGCAAAATATTAAATTTACCAACCATTCTAAATTTAAACGTTTCAAAAATTTTGCTTTATAAATAAAATATTTTCATTAAGCTCATTATCTTCCGCAACTTCATTTTTATGCTCCAAATATTTCCTGTGTTCCTAATTTTATATGACAAAAATTAGGTATGTTAATACTGAATATTGATTCTTAATTATTATTTTTGGTAAACTCATTATTTATGTAGAGGAGTAGTGAAGTATTAAGACAATAAGTTTCATAATAATAAATATTATTAAATCATATTTCAAGAATTGTCAGTAACTCAATGTATCCGTATTCACTTTAAATTACTACTCTAACTCATTATTTAGTAATCTTGGTTCAACATTTTCATCTAAAATATAGTACATAATTGATCAAACAAAAATCTTCTAAAGTTTCATTTAAAATTTCCATGTTTTTCCTCAAATTTCCATCATTTTTCTTGATTATTTACCGAAATCAATATATCCTCTATATTTCTTCGAAACTCGATATTTTGGTTTTTCAATATAGTGTTTGGTAAGACAATAAAAAGTGCATTATAAAAAAGTTTGGGTTGATTGACCGCGGATTTTAGAAAGCAGGTTGGGAGGTGCTTTCTAAAAACTCGGTTTTCCCACAGTATGCGGAGCCACGCGTTAGTTTAATGAAACTTTCCAAATGCCAATAACACCCTTGGTATTTTCTCACAATGACGACCTTCATCATCCATCAAACGATTCTAATCTTCCCTTCTCCCTTGAGTCCCTTCAGACCTCTCCGGTTTCATTGTTCGGCTTCTCAATTGTGAACCAATTCAATCCGTCCCTTCGGGTGCTGAAAATATTCTTTCCAATTCTTCTTTATCGATGTTAGTTGGATCATTATGTTTGATGTGTGGCTGTATGAATCCAATTCCCCTGCTACTCCCCATTTTTCTTTCTTCATCCAATCTCGGAGGCTTTCTTTCTGACTTGATGCCAGAAGGCTGCAAGGCATTCCTTAGTTTCCCAATTATTTTATTATATTTTGTCATTGTGACTTGTGAATTCTCCAGAAAGGAGTTAAGTTTATGATATCAATTTGTTAGTTTGATTTTCAGATCTTAATCTAATCGTTATGTAAACTTCTGCCAATTTCATTTTTATGCTCCAAATATTTCCTGTGTTCCTAATTTTATATGACAAAAATTAGGTATGTTAATACTGAATATTGATTCTTAATTATTATTTTTGGTAAACTCATTATTTATGTAGAGGAGTAGTGAAGTATTAAGACAATAAGTTTCATAATAATAAATATTATTAAATCATATTTCAAGAATTGTCAGTAACTCAATGTATCCGTATTCACTTTAAATTACTACTCTAACTCATTATTTAGTAATCTTGGTTCAACATTTTCATCTAAAATATAGTACATAATTGATCAAACAAAAATCTTCTAAAGTTTCATTTAAAATTTCCATGTTTTTCCTCAAATTTCCATCATTTTTCTTGATTATTTACCGAAATCAATATATCCTCTATATTTCTTCGAAACTCGATATTTTGGTTTTTCAATATAGTGTTTGGTAAGACAATAAAAAGTGCATTATAAAAAAGTTTGGGTTGATTGACCGCGGATTTTAGAAAGCAGGTTGGGAGGTGCTTTCTAAAAACTCGGTTTTCCCACAGTATGCGGAGCCACGCGTTAGTTTAATGAAACTTTCCAAATGCCAATAACACCCTTGGTATTTTCTCACAATGACGACCTTCATCATCCATCAAACGATTCTAATCTTCCCTTCTCCCTTGAGTCCCTTCAGACCTCTCCGGTTTCATTGTTCGGCTTCTCAATTGTGAACCAATTCAATCCGTCCCTTCGGGTGCTGAAAATATTCTTTCCAATTCTTCTTTATCGATGTTAGTTGGATCATTATGTTTGATGTGTGGCTGTATGAATCCAATTCCCCTGCACTCCCCTTCATTTTTCTTTCTTCATCCAATCTCGGAGGCTTTCTTTCTGACTTGATGCCAGAAGGCTGCAAGGCATTCCTTAGTTTCCCAAATTATTTTATTATATTTTGTCATTGTGACTTGTGAATTCTCCAGAAAGGAGTTAAGTTTATGATATCAATTTGTTAGTTTGATTTTCAGATCTTAATCTAATCGTTATGTAAACTTCTGCCAATTTCATTTTATGCTTGTAATAATTGTGGAAGTAATTTTGTATCTAGACAGAAAAGAAGCAATAATGGAATCAACCATCAGGAACTATTTCTTGATTGAAGATTGTAGCAATTGGGAGAAAAGTTGATAAGGACTTTCATAGTTTTGCTCAAGATAGATATGAATAATCTTGTGAATTCTTTTAGTGAATATCGATCAGAACATGTTTTTGATGTACGAATCCATTTGGTGTTTGTATTTATTGTTCTTTAAGTGGTATATATGCGTATATTTTCTGGGTCAGAAGCTTTTCACAATACTTGAGTTTTTCTGATAAAAAAAAAAAAACAATACTTGAGTTTCAGTAGAACCAATTTGTTCTGCATATACTTTTTAGGTTCCTTTTGGTCATCGTCAGCACAACTTCAATAAATATTGGGAGCCCAAACTGAAATCTTTGTTTGTTCTTGTCCTCTGTAGAGTTTGTCCAAAGCTTAATTGAAACTTGAATGGATTAGAATGGATTGGTTTCTTTCTCAATCATTATTAGAGACCAACACGACCATTAGTTTGAATATGGAACAAATTTCATTCAGTATAAGATCAAAGTTCCGAAAGATAATTTGATTCTGGTAATTAAGTTTTTGTGTATTTAGCAATCTTACGGAGCAACTGTGTACAGTTCATCTTATTATTGACAGCAGATTTGTGTTGCTAAAATATTTATATAAACTTGTGCTATTGGAGATTTTATTTTTGACACCTTATCCATTTTCGTCATTATGTAGTGTCATACTGATTTTGTGTGACAATTTACCAAACACTTTAATATTACTTTTTATAATTTTAGAAATTTTAAAACATAGTTTGCCAAACACTTATCTGAGTTATTTTACAGCTGATTTTTTTCACCACTAATTATTCTAACAAACATAGGGTTGAAGCCACATAGGGTTGGATTACCAAACTAAGCCTAAATGTTTGAGACTCAACGTGTCACGTGACAAGAACTGAACTGCTCGAATTTGTATCATCATCGCTCTCATCGATCGCTGTAACTGTTGTTACTTGATCAGAAGTCAATCTCAATTTCCAAACATCCCTTCAATTCAACATATACAGAGCTTATTTCTGGCCTTTGGATTGCTGATGAACGCACACATGCCATGGCGATTTCTATAGCTTTCTGAGCAGAAAAATTGTTGTAGGTACCCTGTATTCTTGAATCAACTATCTTTTCAATTTCCATGTTCTCATATATAGGAGTCACCCATTGACATATGTGAATAGGAAAAGGTTCTACATCTATTATTATGGCTGCTCTACCGGTTATTAGCTCTAGCAACACAATCCCAAAGCTGTATACATCACTCTTTTTGTTGAGCTGTCCTGTATTGCAATATCTGGCGGGCCAGAATGACGGAAAAAAAATGTCAAGGTCTAATAACCTACAGAACAATTCCATGGATATATTCAATGGTTTTTTGCAAGGAATATGTGTAAGTACAGGTTTCAGAACGCAAATATGAAATGCTTAGAACGTAAATGTGATCCAAAAACAATCTCGGAAGTTCGGAAAACATGATATGTAGAAAACTTCTTTTTGGCAATTTAGTACCTACTTAGCATCAAGGTACCCGAATGTTCCTTTGGCATCAGTTGATATATGAGTGGCGCTTTCAGTTGCAAGAACTTTAGAAAGACCAAAATCAGCTATCTTGGCTTGCAACTTTTCATTTAACAAGAAATTGGAAGCCTTCAGATCTCTATGGACTATAGGTGGCTTGCAACCATTATGTAGATAATCCAACCCTGCAAAATGACATTTCAACTATGGTAACTGATGATGATCGACTTAATTAGTTCTTACGTTGATGCTTTTATTAAAATTTCATTTAAATTCAGTGTTAACCTCGTGCTGCATCCACGGCAATTTGAAGTCTTTCCTTCCAAGTCAAAAAGTCCAATGTTAGATCTGCACCAAAGATTGGTTAGATATGGTCATGCACTAGTTACTGGTTATAGAATTCAACTATTTTTCTTAAGATGATCCTGGATTAATGAAGTACACTAGATACGCACATAGTACGTCAATCTAATTAACCAACTCATCTTAATGATCATTAATTATCACCTGATAAATGTTGCTGCAAATTTCCATTGGCTACATACTCAAAAGCAAGTGCCATAGTGTCACCTTCATTGCAGTAACCAATGAGAGAAACCAAGTTTCGATGATGAGCTGTCATCAATAGTTTAACCTGCAATTCGTTATGGCCACGACAGTTAGCAATATGGCTGCAATGCGCATATACTAGTGCATATATTATCGTTATGTTTTGAACATCTAGATCATTAAGAAATTAGTTGAGAACTCTTCATGTATTATTATAAATTTACAGTAACATGCATGTCTAGCTACCTCATTTTGGAATTCTTTTGAGCCTTGCCTGGAAGAAGAAGTCAGTAACTTCACAGCGACTTGAATATCATTTTTTAGAGTGCCATGGTAGACTCTTCCGAATCCGCCTCTTCCGATGATTGATGCAAAATTATTAGTAATCTTCAAAAGCTCTGAGTATGTAAAGCGTCGATCCTCTGACTCCAATGGCCAGCTCTGAATAGAATTCTGGATCTCTACACACAAAAGGGATCGTTACAGTTGCCACAGCAATTCAGATTGCTTTATTTATACAATAATGTATGAGGTCTCCTAAGATCATTATTACAAGTTTAATGAGCTACATTCATGAAGCCCTTTTGATTTTCTCTTCTGATAAAGAAAAACATCTATAAGTGGAGTCTTAAGCCTTATTATGGCAACAAAAGGGAAACAAAAACTTCAATGGATATTTGGAAGTTGCTAAGTCACCTAATTAACCATCTCTGTCCAGATTCATTGTATTTTGTAATTGCTTGATCTTAGCTTCCTCTTCATTATGTAATTGCCTAGATTAAAGATCTAATTAGCTAACTCATTGTAATTGCTTAGACTAAGGATCTAGATAGCTTAGACAGAGGATCTAGATAGCTGTAATTTAGTAATCCTTTGTGTATATATAATGCTTTCCTCACAATGAGAAGAATAGACAGCAAATTCTATAAATCCTTTTATGGTATCAGAGCCAAGATCCTCCTCTGGCTCTTGCTCTTCTCCTTTTTTCTTGCAATCGTCATACTGCTGATTGTTCAACCTCTTCCTCTTCCTCAATCCCCACCAATTCTTAGCCTTAGCCCAGTGCTTTCTCTTCCCAATTTCCAAATTTCTTGAAACTGCCACCACGTCTTCTGCTTCCATGACATCCTCCGCTGCATCTTCATTTGTATCCATGCCATTAGTTCCCTCTCAACCTATCTATCATTCTGTCACAGTCAAACTGAATGATGATAATTTTCTGCTTTGGTCTCACCAAATTGAATCCTATCTTCATGGTAACAAACTCTTCAAATTTGTAGATGGTTCATTCCCTTGCCCAGCTCCCTCTTCTTCTGATCATGAGGCATGGTTCTGCGCTGATAAGAATCTTGTCAATACCTTGTCAGCAACTTTGTCTGAGCCCATGCTCGCTTCTGTTGTTGGCTGCAAAACCTCAAAAGCCATTTGGGATCGCATCCAGGACTATTTTACACAAAAGTCTACTGCCAACTCATCTCATTTGCGATGCAAGATTAATGAGTTTTCTCGTGGAGCCCGCACCGTTTCTGAGTACCTACAAGAAGCTAAGTCTATTTCATATCAACTTGCCTCCATTGGTGAACCCGTCTCCAACACTGATCTGGTTCAAGCAGTCTTGAGGGGTCTTGGAGATGAATATGATATGCTGGTCATCGCTCTTGAATCTCATGACACCCTCCCTCACTTCTCTACTCTACGGTCTTGCCTTCTCAACCATGAGGCCAAGCACTGCTCATCACCACCACCTCTCGCTATGTTATCATCCCCCCATACACATTCTCACTAGAACAAGTCTTCCGGGTATCGCCCTCATAATCGGCTTAACAATAGAAATCGCCAGAACAACACCAATGCTTTCAATACTCCTGTAAGGATATCTTCTCCTGGTATCTTAGGCAGCGTTCCTAGCTCAAGTCTGTGTCAACTTTGTCATAGACTAGGTCATTGTGTTCCCACTTGCCCCATGATCAACTGCTTTGCTCGGCCACCAGTTCCGAACTCTCTCCATACTGCCTTTGCGGGTTTACAAATTGTTGGGCAACCTCCTTATGACACAGCTTGGTATCCTGACACTGGTGCTTCCACTCATATGACTGGCAACCCGACCTATCTACAACAGCGCCATCCTTATACCGGCTCCGACTCTGTTATGCTTGGAACGGGTGATCAGCTGCCTATCACCTATAAGGGTAACATGTCACTTTCTCTTGGCTCCAACTCATATCGGTTGAATAATGTTTATGTCATTCCCTCCATGCGTAAAAACCTTCTTTCTATTGCCCAATTCTGTACTGATAATCATGTGCTTTGTGCCTTTGACTCTCATCATTTCTATATTTTTGATCGTTCTACGGGTTGTCTTCTGTTTCAGGGCCTATGTAAGAATGGTCTTTACAAACTACCTTCACTTCCGTCCAGTCTACAAGCCTTGTGGGCTTCTCTGCAGTCATCTACTTTATGGCATAGTCGCCTTGGTCACCCATCTAGTAAGATTATGTCTTACTTAGGCAAAAATAAATTGTTATCTTCCAACTTTAAATTGGACAAAAAATTTTGTAAGGGTTGTGCTTTGGGAAAATCCACACAACTCCCCTTTTCTTCTTCTCATACAATAAATACCGAATCTCCTTTTCAGCTTGTGCATTCTGATGTATGGCAATCACCAATCTCTTCTGCTAAAAATTATAAGTATTATGTTCTATTTACAGATGATAACACAAGGTTTACATGGTTATACTTTATGAAACACAAGTCTGAAGTTCTTGACCACTTCAAGAATTTTTTGTCTTATATTAACAACCAGTTTTCCTCCACCATACAACAATTCCAAAGTGATGGTGGCAAGGAGTATGATAATGCTGCTTTCAAAACTTTTTGTTCCTCCCTTGGTATTCATCATCGTTTTTCTTGTCCCCACACTCCTCAACAAAATGGCCTTGCTGAACGTAAGCATAGACACATTGTTGACGTCGCTCGAACCCTTCTTGTCACCAGCCATGTTCCTCTCAATTTTTGGGTCGATGCTGTGTCAGCGGCGGTATATCTTATTAATCGCCTTCCCTCTCCACTTATTCAGTGGTCCTCTCCATACATTCGTCTCTATGGCATTAACCCTTCCTATTCTGAGTTGCGAGTTTTTGGTTGTGCATGTTATCCCCATTTGGGGGCCTATCTGACTAACAAGCTTTTGCCTAGAACTGTTGAGTGTGTTTTCTTAGGCTATAGTCTACAACACAAAGGATACAAGTGTTTGGATCGCACCACTGGTCGTGTTTACATCTCCAGACATGTTCGATTTGATGAGCAATCTTTTCCATTTGCTCAACTCAGATCTTCTCCTGTTTCCACCTCCTCTGAGTGGACTTGCATTCTGGTTACTCCGCCTCTTCCTACTCCCCAGCCCCCTCCGGCTTCTCAGCCTTATTCGGCTCCCCAGTCCCCTCCGGCTCCACACCCCTCTCCAGCTCCACAGCCCCCTCCGGCTCCCCAACCTCCTCCGGCTTCCCAGCCCCTTTCTGCTCCGCCACCTCCTCCGGCTTCACAGCCTCCTCCAACACCATTACGCACCTATCAAAGTCTGCAACCTACTTCAAATTCTCCATCCGGCACACGCTGTCCTACCCTCTCTTCCAGAGCTTTCTTTAGATGATTCTTCCTCAGTTCCAGGTTCTCCTACTGTAGCCATCCATCCCATGGTTACTCGCAAGCGGGATGGCACTCTCACACCTTTCGTCCACACTGATGGTACTGTTCAATATCCCTTACCCAAGGCTCTTCTAGCTCTCACCAGCTCTTCTCCTGCTGAACCAACCTGTTATACTGACGCTGCTCGTCATCCTAAATGGCGCCAGGCCATGTCTGAACAGTTTAATGCCCTTCTTAAAAACCACACATGGGTTCTTGTCCCTCCTGATCCGCGACAGCATGTTATTGGTTGTAAGTGGGTGTTCAAACTCAAGCGCAAGTCTGATGGTTCTATTGAGCGGTACAAAGCCCGTCTTGTTGCTAAGGGTTTTCATCAACAACCTGGTGTTGACTTCGATGAGACCTATAGTCCTGTAGTCCGACATACCACCATCCGGACAGTTCTATCCCTAGCTGTCTCCTTTGGATGGACCCTCCGTCAGTTGGATGTGAAGAATGCTTTTCTTCACGGTGTTCTTGCTGAAACAGTGTTTATGCGTCAACCTCCAGGCTTCGCTGATCCAGCTCGCCCTCATCATGTTTGTCGCCTCAACAAAGCAATATATGGTTTGAAGCAAGCTCCTCGTGCATGGTTTCAGCAGCTCAGTGGATTCCTACTTCAATTTGGTTTTCTTCAAAGTCAAGCGGATCCATCTCTGTTCATTTTTCGAACCGAGTCTGACATCATGTTGCTTTTACTGTATGTGGATGACATTATTCTGACTGGGAATCAACCTGAACTTCTCTCTTCGTTTGTCACCACTCTTAACAAAGAGTTTGAGCTCAATGATCTTGGTGGTCTTTCCTACTTTTTGGGTTTAGAAGCTAAACCTACTTCTACTGGTCTTCAACTCTCTCAGACCAAGTACACCATGGATCTCCTTCATCGCCACTCCATGACTGCTTGCCAACCTTGTACTACACCGGTGCTACTTCTCAGCTGTCTCACCTGCAAGGTGATTTGCTGCCTGATGGCACTGAGTATCGGCAAATTGTGGGCGCTCTTCAATACTTGACATTCACTCGCCCTGATATTGCCTATGCTGTTCACCATGTTGCTCAATTTATGAGTGCTCCTCGCACCTCTCATCTCATTGCCGCTAAACGTTTACTTCGCTATCTGAAAGGGACTCCAGACTTTGGTTTGTCTTTTCGTCGCTCCTCGAGTCCTCTCACTCTTCGTGCTTATTCGGATGCGGATTGGGCTGGATGTCCTGACACTCGACGTTCCACCACAGGTATATGTGTGTTTTTAGGACCTAATCTTATATCTTAGTGTGCTAAGAAGCAACAGGCTGTTTCTCGCTCCTCTGCTGAAGCTGAGTATCGTTCTCTTGCTCATGCTTGTGCTGATACTATCTGGATTTCATATCTCCTCACTGAACTTCAGTTTTCACCTCCTCGACCCATCATCCTTTTGTGTGACAACCTCAGTACCACTTACATGGCCTCTAATCCAGTCTTTCATGCACGTACTAAGCATATTGAACTCGATTATCACTACATCCGCCAATACCTTCTTTCTGGTGCTCATCGCGTTCAATTCACTCCATCTCCAGATCAGATTGCCGATATCTTCACGAAAGGTCTTTCCCGCCAGCGGTTTGATCTTCTACGGTCAAATCTTGTCTCTCCTGGATCGTCAGATTTGCGGGGGAGTGCTAAATCACCTAATTAACCATCTCTGTCCAGATTCATTGTATTTTGTAATTGCTTGATCTTAGCTTCCTCTTCATTATGTAATTGCCTAGATTAAAGATCTACTTAGCTAACTCATTGTAATTGCTTAGACTAAGGATCTAGATAGCTTAGACAGAGGATCTAGATAGCTGTAATTTAGTAATCCTTTGTGTATATATAATGCTTTCCTCACAATGAGAAGAATAGACAGCAAATTCTATAAATCCTTTTAGAAGTCTTACCAGGTTTTCTTTTCACTTTAAGGCCCAATAGGACAGCTCCTATAGTCAATAAAAGGATGAAAATTACAAGAATTGGCACTACGACTAAGACAACATTGTGCTTCTTCTTCTGCTTCTTGCAAGAAACTTGTATGGATAGATATGGATTTTCACACAAACTGACATCAAAAGGATGATGGCAATTAATTGTCCAGTTATTGCATGTTCTTAAAAATATAAATGCCTATGTAATACAAGGATCGATGCATGTAATCCAGTTTCAATGGAAATATTTGAATATTTTGTGTTTCACACGAATAAACAAAAGTGATAACAGAAATGAAGAGTTTGTGGCATCTCTATGCTAAGATAAGTTGTGACATGGTTTTGAAGTGATTGATGGACAAATGGAAGGTTTATGGTTTCATATGTATGAAAGCACACCTTAACAGTAGTGAGCCGCTGTTCCTTCTCTCAATGAGTCTTGATGGAACTAAACCAGTGAAGTTGTTCTTCTCCAAATTTCTGCAAATTAACATAAATCTTGACTCTTAATTGTAACAAAAACTTGACTCTTTAGGCTATGTGTATCAAAATTAGTAACTTACAAAACTTCTAATTCTGGTAACTGAGACAAAAACTCTGGAATTGATCCTCTCAAGTTGTTGTTTGATAAATCTCTGAAATGGTGAGCAATAGTCATTTAGTTTGGTAAACTCATCGGTATCTTTCCACTTGAGGGAAAGAGTCTAATGTACTAACGATGTGATTTTGATGATTAGTGTTCATTCAAACTTTAATATTGACACACAGGAAGGCATGCATGTATACTTACAAAGTCTTTTATCATTGTGAGATTGGATATAGAAAGAGATATCTCCCCTGTTATTCCACTTGAGGACAAGTCCCTGCAAATTTCATGCCTTGATAATTACTTTAAATTTATTTTATCAGTTTGCTGCCCAGTTAATAAACACAAATAAGTTGAACTCAAACTGGAGAGTTATGTATGGAGAGACTTACAAGGATATTGTTCTTGGGAAGTCTTCGGGATAGCTACACTTCAAGCCTTCCCAAGAGTAGTTTTGGGGGGCACATGGATCTCCTTGCCAGTTTCTTGTAATTTTATAAGTTGACTTGATGTTTGTGATCGCGTCGACTAGATTTTCATATCCAAAACAAAACTCTCATCAAAATCAATCTCATATGTACTAAATGGACCTGTAATAGTAAGCTTGTGTAAGAAAAGAAATACTAACTGTCGTCATGGTTTGTCGCTGATTGGGGAGCTGGCTTGACCATATATATTTCATAAGCATTGAGGATAGGTGGTAGGGTATAGTTCTCATCCTTGAAGATGGAAAAATTTATATATTGTCCTGTTGGACTCCAAGCCTCTCGGCTATAAATAGTAGTGGCGGACATGTATCCAGGAGAAGAGGGCCCATAAAAGGGCTCTCCATTAAAAGTAATATTGAATTGTCTAGACTCGTTCGCTTGCAGCTTTTCTACTTCTGCAAAGTGCATGTAAATATGATTACTGTGCATTGCTATCAGAAGGTAGCCAGAAAATATTCAAGGAATCATCTGCATTTTTCGGTGTGGCAGCAGTACACATGACAATAGATGGAACTTGGTAACTATTGTCCTCGGTAGTGCTGCTTAATGAGGTATTTAATTGCGTCCAATCATCGCGGTCAAAGGGATACCATAGACGATCATGAAGATCACTTGGATACCTAAATAGAGACATTTCACCATTAAATTTTATCTGATAAACAAATGAAGAACAATCCGTTGGATCTAGTTGACTGGAAAGTAAAAAATAAGATCAATGTAATTTGGATATATATGATCTAGTGACACTTTTATTTAAAAGTAGTGATTTCCCAGCAAATGACTGACCTGTATTGTTTAGCAGTTTGACCAATGTCATATCGCCAGATTAGTGCCAAGGAGTAGTCCCCTACGTTATAATTTTCATCAGGTAAAGGCCTTAACTCTATTGCTGATATAAATGGAATTCCTTTGTTTGACTTCACCAGACAATTAAACATGTATATAGTTCCGGAGTGGGTAATGTAAGAACTCCTTGTGTGTTGTAGTGTCTGAATCCTTCAACCTCACTGTATCCCAGTAATTAGGCCCAAGATGTAGGTCGAATTCTGGCAACTCATTTTGACCGTCATAATTCCCATAGTAAAAACTGGCTCTGATCAAATATTTGGTGCCGTTTGCAACGCTTATTATGTAGCAGTTCCTGGTTCCATTGGGAAAACTCCTAAAAGACACGTAAGGATGTTGATAACTATCTCTGTTGTCATGCAATACCAGTTTACTCTCACCGGTGTCCGTGAATATCGCATCTGAAATGTAATAGATGCCGGTTGCTTTTTCAGTATAGCTTGAATTTTCTGGTAGGCCACAGTCTATGCTAATGAAGCCTTGGACAGACAGACATAAAAAGAGAGGCGTTAGTCTAAGTGATGATACGCATGTATCAAATTCGCCACTTTCAAAATTGAATAAAGTCAAATTTTACTCGATCAAAAAAAAATATATATATATACACACACACACACTATTATTAAGAGAACAGGTTTTGTAGACCAACCTTTTTATCACATTTTGGCATCTCAACCGTTCCGTTTTTAGGTCCTAATGTGTAGATCATTTCTGTAAATTTTCAGCTAAATCAGTGATCGTTAAGGTAGCAAACTAGATAAAATCAATCGACGAACCAAATCTGTCAAACTTGAACAGTTCATACTTATAATCTTAAATCGCAGTTTTGAATGCCTTAACGATCATCGATTTGACTGAAAATTTGTAGAAATGATCTACATATTAGGACATAAAAACTGAACAGTTGAGATGCCAAAATGTGATCGAAAAGTTGGTCTATGACATATCCCTATAAAAGACCAAAAAAAATAGATCCCTCACTAGAAAGATCTTGATATATATATATATATATATATATTGAGCAAAAGTTTACAATGTACAAAATACTACTACGATTAGTTCATGTACCGCTGATATCATACCTGATTGATCATCTTGAGCATGAACTTGGTCATGATTAAGAGCAAAACAACCAAGCAATGCAAAGAGGAAGAATTGCTTGAATCTCCGCCACATCATTACACCTACGCACAATGAAACAATTCAGACTCGAATTTGGGAACTTCTAGATGGGGGGACTGCAACTAGTCAGGTCAAGGTATGTTCAGACTTGATCATGAGTTTGGTCATCTATGCTGAAACGCCTAAGGTGGATTACTTTCAACAAACAAGATGATCATCAGGGGCTCAGGGCACTATTAGTTTTTCAACCAAGATAAGCTTGCTGTAAACTGTAGTGAACTAGACAACGTTTTTTATTCTTTTATTTGGGGGATCGTGGCTTTGAAGACGACTCACTAGTCTACGAAGCTGTTTGGCAACTTGGAATGAATGGTAAAGGAGAAACTTCTTCCAATGGTTCTTCCTCTAGACGGTGTAAGTGACCGACAGCCAATATGCAATCTCAGCCATTCATTTGATCTAACCATCCATGTGACATGTTAAACACAGTTAAACAAAATTGAAACCCAGAAAATGAGAAAAGAAAATAATATTCAATTATCCAATTAAATCAGGTTAAAATCTGGAAGTAGGACGCACTCGAAGAGGAGGTTCTCTGATTGTCGCTACTGCCACCACCTCCTCCGCTGGCACCGTTGCTTCCATTGATGCAGGAAAACGAAAGGTCGGGCCTTCCGTCCCTACTAGGTTTGGGGTCGAAGGATAGAGCTTATAGATTCTTCCCTCGAAGTCAACGGTCTTTACTTGTCTCTCATGGCTTCCAATGGCATTCAGAAAACGCATTACCTCATCCGACATGAGCGATGAGGAGGCGAGAAATTGAGGGAATTGTATATATTTATATAAGCGTTTCTTGTTTTGTCAACTGTGGCTTTGGGAGTTGAAGTGATTGCTCGTTACAATAACTGGAATTTGAATTTGATTTCATCAGCCTTGAGAGGTTCAGGGTCTGCTGCACTGGTCCTATATGGCATATGGTTGTCTTTCAGAGTTGACTATATTGCCCCTGTGGCTATATTCCTCTCTAAATTCTGCATTGTACTGTTCTTGATTCAATCTCTTAAAAGATTGGTTCTGTGTCTTGGATGTTTCTGGATCAAGTTAAAAAAGGTTAAGCCAAGAACTGAGCCAGATGCTTATGTTGTTGAAGGCCCTTCTAGCTTCCCAAAGGTCATTCAGATTCCCATGTGCAATGAAAGAGATGTCAGATAACAATGTTAATTCAGCTGTTAGTGCACGTGACTTGCACACTGCTGGTGGTGCAAGTGAACCTTGGTGCATGGAATCCTCTCCAAAATGATTGAATGTGAATAATATTATCTATGTGGCTATCCACGTAAATACTCATCAGTTATGTATTTTGATGTAAACCATACGTCTATATAAAAGAGACTAATGAGACTGAATGAGAACACTTCTACTTCCTCTCAACTATTCTCTATTCATCTTCTCTCTACTTGATAACACGTTATCAGCACACTCTGCTATTTTTTTTAAACTCTATGATGATCTACGAGTTTATAGTGTAATGTTGTTGTTCTCTTAACTATAATTCATGATCTATGAATTTATCTATAATCTATGTCAGATATGCATATCAAGGTTTACAAAGATAATATAGCTATGATTATCCAGCCGATGTTTGTTAATTACTCAATGCCACGAGCACTGTTCCGTATATATGCTATGTGTTTGCTATGACTAGATTCCATTTTTAGATATAGGAATTGCAGCCCACTTTGCCCTTAATCATAAGGCCATCGATTCCTACTTCATATACTGATATACATATGTTTATTTATTATAGACTAGTCTTTATTGACACATGCTATGCATGTGTTAAACAGTTTTATTCTTATTTTTATTTTTTAGAAGAAGAAAAAGTAGGAAGTTACAATTGTAAGATGTGGGAAGTTATATCGGTAGAAAGTGGGATGAATTTCTTTCTTTTTTTCCTAAATTTTTATTTATATTTTGCTATTTACCATAATATATATATCTCTCATATATTAAAAAGTATTTCAATTAACCTATAGTCTAAGGATATTTACGTAAATTCACACTCACTTTGGCTAACAAAGTGGGTTCTCTTAATAATAGTATAGATATATGTTATTTATCTATAGCACAATGACATTTCTTTCTTTTGTTTTTGTTTTCAAGTCCGATATGTCTCCTATGAGCATTATCATATTTATTCTTATGTAATATATATCTTCCATTTCCTTAAGGTTTGAGATTTAATATGTGAAAATACAAGGACAGAATGTGTTTTTCTTGAAAATGGGGATTGCAAGGCACATATCAATCCCTACTGGGCAGAAACCCAAAATAACCAACAGAACACCAGATTTTTGGTTAAGCAGTGAAAATCTCAACTTCTGAGATTAAAAACATTGTGGGGCTCTTACTCTTGAGAACCCAAAATAAGAATTAACTTATGATAAAGGATATGTTCTTTACAAACTTGAATAACACTAGCTCGGCTACAATGATTAGATGAAAACTAATACCAAGTTTGTCTTCCGTCTTGAACTCCTTCTTCACTTGAACGATCACCAAATATCACTCTCCTCTCTTCGCAGCTGCTCTACTGATCTCAAGAGAAGTTATGCATACGAAACAATGATCAAGAACACTTAAACATGGACTAAGTGTACGTTTTGACTCTTTGGAAGACTCAATTAGCAAACATGCAAGACGCCTCAAGATCTTCTTGCGTTCCAAGTTCCCTTCTTATGCCGTCTGTTTTTCCACTCACTGAGAATAGCTGCCGTCTCCTTATAAAAACAATCCAACAGCTTTTTACCCTAATACACCTTCCACAAGGAAAAACAAATCTTTTTGTGTTAAAAGAAATATAAACAAGGACTAAATACTGTTTAGTCCTTGAGCTTTTGACCATAAAACATTTCAGTCCCTAACCTTCTAATTTCACACGTTTAGTCCCTGTACTTCAAAATGTCAGACCAATAGGTCATTGCCTTCTAAAAGTCGCAGAGAAATGTCTATAGGTCATTGCCTTCTAAAAGTCGCAGAGAAATGTCTATTATGCCCTTAGTTCTTTTTTTTAAATTAATTATTATTTATTTTTTTTGGAAAAGGAATTTTTTTTTCCCTTTCTTTCTTTCTGTTTATTTTTTTTTTTCTGTTTTTTTTTTCCTTTCTTTCTTTCTGTTTGAAAAAAAAAAAGAATAAATAAAATAAAGAAAAAAGAATTTAAAAAAAAAGAGAAAGGAATAAATTTCTTTTAAAAAAAAAGAACTGAGGGCATAATAGACATTTCGCCACGACTTTTAGACGGTAAGGTCCTATTGGTCTGAAATTTTGAAGTACAGGGACTAAACGTGTGAAATTAGAAGGTCAGGGACTAAAGTGTTTTATGGTCAAAAGCTCAAGGACTAAATAGTATGTAGTCATATTGTTCGCTCAAAAAATCGTCTCGACCTCGTGTCACTGGGCCGAGGACTTCTTTGGCTTACACGTGTCCTTCTGGAGTGGTGACTTGTGCGAGGGCGTGCCAACTCGCTGCCGGTAGGCCAAGCGAGGTTTTGTTCTAGATTGTAGATTTTGCGCCAATCTGACTTCTGATCAGTTAATTGTGGGCCAAGGAAGGATCGATCTCGGCCGCGGGGTTCTCTCTGCCTTGAATGCAAGGACTTTAGCACAGATCGGCCTTATCTAGCCGCAGTGCTGTGTAACACAGTGATTGAGGTGCAAGTGAAGTGATGATGATTCTTTTTGTGATTTTGTATTTTGAATAAAGTAAATAACGTAAAGTAAACAACACGAAATAAATAACATAAACGAAAGTGCAGGTAAAGACAAAGTAAAGTGCAGGAAAGATAAATACCGGTAAAGAAAGCGATAAGATAAACAAGTAAAGATCGATAAGTGTTGCTGGATTGTTGAATTGTATTGAGATAAAATTTGAGTAATGGCGTAGAGCGTTTGGTCGAGACATGAGTACTAGTGAATTCAAGACATGAGTACTAGTGAATTCAGACATGAGTACTAGGTCTTCTGTTGTCTGATGAAATCAAGACATGAGTACTACTGAATTCAGACGACAGATAAATGTGATGTGATCTGAAAACAAATAACAGTTCCTTGTAATTTCTATGATCTAATGCTTATTCGAAAGACAAAAAAATGGTCATTTATGTGGTTTGAATGCACCAAAGTAGAAGATATGAAATCGTATCTGTTGTCTGAATGGACTTATAATAACAGTTTAGTGTTCTTTTATTCAAATTCCAATAACAGTTAACTGTCATTAGCATTTAGTTCAGATTACATTTATCTATCGTCTTTAGTAGCCTACAATAACATTTATCTGTTGTTTTAGTGCACAAGTAACAACATATTTTTTCTTGTATCTGTTGTTCTTAGATATGTCCAACAACATATTTGGATTTCATTTTGTCGTTGCTTTTTATTTCAGATGACAATTTTGTGTTGTTTGAGTGCACAAGTAACAACATATGGTTTCTTGTTTCTGTTGTTCTTAGATATGTCCAACAACATATTTGAATTTCATTTCGTCGTTGTTTTTCTATTTAAGATGACAATTTTTTGTAGTTTGAGTGCACACGTAACAACATATTTTTTCTTGTTTCTGTTGTTCTTAGATATGTCCAACAACATATTTGGATTTCATTTTGTTGTTGCCTTCTAATTCAGATGACATATTTGTATTCTCGTTGTGCCACAATTATGTAAATCTGGAAACTACCCAATGCATTCATCAAATATGGAATCCATTCATAAAAAATGCCAATATTTGATTAATCTGTTACTGCAGCTATACATACATCCATAATGGAGCTAAACTTAGTAAAAATCAGTTCAATAACCCATAGCAGTTGGCATGATCAACAAATGAAACCCAAAAAACACTTATATCTCATACTATTGATCATGTTTGGTGAAGGCAGATTTAGGTAGTGCATAAGTCTTTTCAACAGCTGGTTTCGACACTGTTTTTTTACCTCTTTTGATTTGCAGTGCCTTCATCCTTAGAGCCTGAAAGAAACAGATCAATAGTCAGCAGTATGTATCAATAAATGGTTGAAAACACACAATTAAGTTAAGGAACCAAATGTCAAAAACTTAACAGCCACATCAACTCACCAAGTAGACAAATATCAAGAAGAGAAACACAATCCAGACAATAGAAGCCACTCACCAAAAAGAAACTGAACCCACGACCAAGTTCTTGCCTTTTAACTTCAAACAAACTCTCCTCTCTACTTCTCTCTCATTTCTGATCCCCTCTGGAAAAAAAGTATTCTTCCCTCTTCCTATTCCTTCTTCTTTTCTTCTTTTCTCCTCTTCTCTCTGTCATCGACTTTTCCATCTGCTCCTCTCTTTCTTTCTGTCTTTCCTCTTTCTTTCCCTTGTTACTCTTTCTTTCTTCACCTCCCTCTATTTCCTTCTTTCTCATCACTTTGCCGACCCATCTTTCTTTTCTTTTCTTTTTTCTCTTTTTTTTTTCTTTTTCTTTCTTCTTCTTGGCCACCAAAAACGGAACTTCTCCTTTTCAAATAAAAGCCCACACCCCAAAACAAACTAAAAAAGAGAAATAAACTTAATATCTAATAATCTAAGTAATTGACAAACTGAAAGACAAAACCAACTAACCAAGTAAAACAATAGCACCTAACTAAATAAGTAAAAGAAAGAAACCTTTAACAAGGCTTATAAAAATGTAAACCCAAACACAAAAGAAGAGATATAAATTGGATGAGGGATATCACAAAAACTGTGAGGTAGACCAGCAACAGAGCTTTTTTTTTTTTTTAATAGACTAGCAACTAAATCCATTTCCTTGCAATCATCCACAGGGAAGTCATGACACAAATACATTACTCAGCTCTATCAACTGCAGTAAAAGTGCAGTATCATAACTTTAGAGTAGAAACCTATATAGAACAACTACTGTCCTCACAATTTAGTGCACTACAAGATGAATATCAAGGAAAACCGGTATACTATTAGAAGATGATAAAACCTGGCAATTGACACCACAATCTGGCATTAGTTCTATTGCAGCTGGTACAAATTCTTTCCCATATTTAGATACAAATAATAGCATTTGAACTTGAAGCAACTCTGGCAGATCAACACATCTTGGTGCAGCAAAACACACACTGGATATTGCTTCTTTCAAGTCTAGAGGGCACTCCCTATATCAGATCAAAGTTTAGTTCTTAAATATCTAAAGATTGGGTGAGTAATAAACTGCATAAAACTGCAAACCCTTAAATGATAAACAATCAAATCAAGGAGCATAGCCTCCAAAAAGAAACAAAATTTACAGCAACTGAAACCATGGTTAAATCGACCACATGAACCTTTTAAATCTATAAAACAGATCATAAGCTGAGGCCCTTAAAACCCAACAACAAAAATCAGAGAGAAAACGAACAAAACCAAACAAGTGACACTAACCGACTAAAACATTTACTACAAGCTAACAGGGCTCACAATGACAGCAAAAATGTATAGTTTTAGAAAGCTCTTCATAGGCATTTGCAAAAACACAAGCACAAAGTGAAAATTAAATAAGGAGAAATAAAACAAGTTCTCTACTCTCTATTGACTTTGTCAGACAAAAACAAAACACATAACTCTTCAAAGTAAAAGTTAACTGGAAAACCCAAAATAGTTTTACAAGATTGCGAACGCTAATAAATCAAAGTAACAACAACTAAACACCATCAGTTCTAACTTGAAGTCACAACCAATTGGAATTCAACTTTTCCACCAACATCAAATCAATAAACAGCCAACATAAGACTCAAAAGTCCTCTGACCTTAGAAATATAATCACAACACTAAGCTTTTTGCAATAAAATCTAAACCCCGTAAGGACTGAGGGAAAAGAAACAAACATTCCCTTAATCACTTAATTACCGAACTCAAGAACTGTCACACCAACCTAATTTCAAAGGCTAAATAAATTGAAGAACACTTCTAACAAGTATAATATCCAAAACTAATCCCAAAACAGTTCACATAAGTTCCAAGTACAAAAGAAAATAGAGGATTAATACAATAAATTTGATAGGCATCGTAGAACCAAAGTGTCAGAAGGAAACAGAACAAACTTTACCGAGCAATTACTTACCCTTACTAGTCTGAAAAAAAAACATGTGGGAAACTAGAGATGTAGAAATTAAACAGAAATCACCATCTAAGTTCACAACCAAAAATTCATAGAACATTGAATCCGAAACCTCACATTCACAAGACCAATCTCATAAAGAGCATAACAAAAACAGTAAAAACAAAATCAGGAAAAGCTTATTCTCAAGGAAACACAAATTCAGATATAGGAGTCACTGACCTATAGCAAAACAACCATATATACTGAACAGCCCAAATGGAAACCCTTCACTTATGAAATCTTCCTCCCTTTGCCTTCCCACAGTTCCGTTTCCCATTCTCCTTTGTTCATCTCTTTCTTCTTCTTCTTCTAACACCCAAATCGAAACTCACACCATTCTATAGCTTTACTCTCCTTCACTTATGTTTTCCTTCTTTTTCCTCTTTTCATCTCTCTCTTCTTCCTTTTCTTTTCCTTACTTTCTTTCTTTTCCCGTGCTCCCTCTTTTCTCTTCTTCTTCTTCTCTCTCCCTGATTGCCTTGCTTTTCTCCTCCTCCCTCTCTTCTCTTTCTTTTCTCTTCCTTCCTCTCTGTTCTCTTTCTTTTTATTCGATCGGTCTCCCCCTTCTTCTTCTCTTTTTCTCTTTCTTCTTCTTCTCCCTGCTTCCCTTTTCTTTCCCGTCCCCTTCCCCTCTCTTTAGTCGGCCGCTCCCTTCTTATCTTCCTAGAATAAAAGAGAACAAAATAACACTAAAATAAAATTAAAAAAATTATCTAATAACCACCCAAAACATATCAATCATTATATATATATATATGCTACAACAGGAGTCCTAAATAAAGAAAAATATCACAATAAAAGATCTAACTCAAAGACTATAAATCAAAATCGTCTTGTTTAAGACGTCAGTAGATATAAAAGTGTAGACATAAGCAAAGCAACTCACCAAAAATCTTTAATTTCTCGTAAAAGAAACCCTGGACAGTTGAAAGTGCAAGGTTGACAATAAGAAGCTCAGTGACTCAGAAAAAGAGTTCAAGGTAATTGCATGTTGAGGTGTAAACAACGCTGTTAATCAATAACCCAATCAAGAGTCATTTAAAAGATACAATACACAAAAAAAAAAAAAAAAAAACTGCAAGCTTGATTTTAATTGAATACTACTCTAAACTCCTGAAGCATTTCCCAACGATTCGTCATGATACACCACTAAAGATGCATGCCCACTAAGGAACATAATATCCATTCAGAGAAACAAAACTAAGACAATGAGTGACTTATCACAAACTACACTGCTATCTGTTGTGCTAGATTTTGATTCTCAGAAGACTTATTTTCCTAGATGACTAATCCAAAAGTTTTCCTTTATTTACTATACTGAGGATACTGACAATGTAACCAAATTAACCATACATGATGACATCATTCTTGGACTTTGCTATAATGAAAAGGCTTTTTTTTTTTTTTTTTTTTTTTTTTTAACAAGTCCAAGGGTTTTCCTTTAAGAACTATAGTAAGGATATTGATGGCAGTAATCATAACAAACATATGTGATGATATCAGTCAGGGACTTAGATGCAGATATGGAGCTTCTAACTATGATAAATGCACTAACAGGATTATCACTGCTCAATTCAGATTAGAAAAAGGCATGTCTCTTTGCATATTATGGATTCCAAAAGTATGCAATACTGAAAACTTGTCTCAGCAAAACAATTATGACTCAGGAACTTATACCTGTTAACACTCGGAGTTTCGATTCTTCTGATGTAAGAGGGACATCAACATATTCTCTTCCCAAATCAACTTCGGCGAGTTTTACATCCCCATTTGGTACAAAGTGAGGAAGCAAAGACACAAACTTCTCCAATGCATTGTGTAAATTAATAACCTGTTACAAAGATAATTTAGTGATGACATGTATAATAACTGCGCATTCAAGAAGTAATGCTATAACTATCACAAGAGTTTAGCATGTCTGCAAAGTATATTAACCGGGTATAGAGAAACAAACTAAAACTCACAGTTTCAGCATTGCTGACTCTTTGTTTAAGGGAGTCTCTGAAAAAATAATTCACGACAGGAACCTATAGTGAAAGAACAGAAGTTAAATGTTAAAATCCAAATTGTTCAAAAAAGAAAAAGAAAAAAGGACGTGCTAAAATAAAAGCTTGATATCAACCATTCACATAATACCTACATGCTCCAAAATGAGTACACTAAACTATGAACTATGTAACTCTTAGCCCCTTCTCACTATAACAACAGCAAAAGAACTCTTGCTTCTATTTAACCATTATGACATTAGTTTTTACTTTGTCCATTCCATTTAACTGATGGTTCATAAATGAAGGAAAAAAATGTTAAATACGTATTTAATAACATTTTCTGGTAATATGATGGCTTAACCAAAAAATGTTATTGTTGGCTTAATATTCAATTCTATATGCTATATGATGGTTCACAAATGAAGAAAAAAAGAGGTTTCTAGCTTTCCATTGTTTGGTTATTCACGAAATTGAAACAGAAACTAAAACAAAGAGAAATAACTCTCAAATATTGTTTTCAAAAGAGGTGAAGAAAGCCTTACATCTTTTGCTTTCCTATCTTTATACATGGTCTTCCTAAGTGGAAGGAACATTGCAGCATAAAAGGAGAGCCTTCTTTGTTCGTCCTAAAAAACAAAAACACAGGAATAGAATTTGAAGAGTTGTAAAAACTAAGAAATAACCATTGAATAACTACTACTTTAAGATGACAATAAATAAATAAATAAGAAAAACTGCTAAAGGGATAGAAAAGAACATTATTGTATTAAAAACCAGGCTATCACTCACATTGAAGGTAGAGTGCCCAACTAATTGAATAAGATTCCAAGTACAATCCAAGTATGCAACACAATCGCTGGAACACAAAGATATAGCAGCACAAAATAAATGAAAATAACGAAGCTTTAATCACCTAGAACAAAGAAATAAATTAGTTTGACTTGAAAGCAAGAAACAATGGAAAAAAATTAAATGAAGAACATCAAACACCAAACCTGAAAACACACCGCAGAGCAAACCAAGTACAATTTAACAAAAATGTGTAAACTATATCACAAAATTACAACCTCAAATCAAATCGAATCAAGCATTGATTCAATTATTCGGTACCTCGGCCACATCCACATGCTTCCAGCAACTGGGCTAGTCTCCGTCTCAAGCAGCCTCGTCATCTTTGGGTTTGGCAATACCAGGAGAGCCGCAGAACTGCATAATTTCTCCTCCTTTGGGTTTCTCTTGGATTGAATAAGAAACCTAAGATTCGGTGATGGCATCCATCTTCCGGAGACGAAGCTCACCATCCTTGGAGCCGGAGAGAGCGAACTGACAGTAGGGATTGACAGATGCTAGGAACGGAGCGAGATCCCCTTTCTACATCCTTTGGTCCTTCCAATTACAATTAATCCTTTGAGAGATAAGATATGGGTTTGAGGCACGGCTAAGGCAGAGAGAGAGAGAGAATCGGGAAATTTAGGTTAAGATAGGAACATGATTTGAGAGAGAGGGAGAGAGTATTTCGGAGATGGCGGTAGAGATCGATTTGGGTGGTCTTGATGGAAAGCAAGGAGAAGGACGACGTTGGCTCCATTAATTGTGATCAGATTTGAACAAGGACTGAGAGAAATTGATCATAAGGATTAAAGGGGATTATGTCACTGAAGGTGAAAAAGAGAGAGGGAGAGCGAGTGAGCACAGATATATGGGAAATGGTGAATGAGTGTCATGCCAAAAGAGACTTTGAAACAAAAATAGTCAAGTTCACCTTGTTCAGACAACATAATTAAGAAATTGTGTAGTCTAAATAACACTCCATTAAGTAGTCAGCTATAGGGTTTGAGCATTTGAGAGGGAAAAGACTAAAATTTGTTGGAGGGAATTTGAAAATTTCAGCTAGGGTTGAATATAGAAAATTTCAATCTTTTCAAACGACATTTAACTGTCGTCTGAATCTAACCATATCTTCAAACTGAAACAAATATGGTTTTTCTATGTATTCAGACAACACATTTAGTATATCTGTCGTCTGATAGCTTTTTTGGCATAGTGATTATAGGTGTTGTTGATATTTGTCATGCCGCAGTCACTCACCGCGGCTATTCAACTGTTCAAGTGCGGCCTTATGTCGAATTTGGGACTTACCCAGTCGTTTGCCATGTAGCTCACATCGATCAACAAATATGATTAAAATCACGGCAATAACATCGTAGATTTGGCTACCAATTAGTTAATAACATCATTGATCCCTAATTAATTATCAAAGTCATGGTTGCCAATCAATTAAAAGAATCAAGGGTGCCAATTAATTATGAAGATCATGGCCACCAAAAAAGAATCATGGCGGCCAATTATGCAACTAAATCTTGGTTTCCCAATTAACTATGGCATATTGGCCGCCAATTAATTGTGAACTTCATGGTTTTAATCAATGAACGAAACCATGTTTTGTCAATTAATTGATAGAAAACATGATTTTCAAGCTTACTCCTTCACGACCATTTAACTACGATCCATTAAATTATGGATACTTAGCTGCAGTCCTTTACTAGCCGCGATCATTTGATAGCCATGGCTATTCAACCAAGCTGCGGTCCTTTGCTAGCCACGATCATTTAATAGCCGCGGCTATTCAACCGTTCGTTTCAAAATTACTTATTCACTGCCATTTAATCACAATCCATTAAATTATGGGCATTTAGCTACGGTCCTTTACTAGCCGTGATCATTTGATAACCGCGGCTATTCAACCGAGCCGCGGTCCTTTGCTAGCCGCAATCATTTAATAGCCGCGGCTATTCAACCGTTGGTTACTGCCAAAAGCTAGAAAAACTCACAACTCACTGGTACCAGCCAAAGAGTTGAGGATTATATATTATACGTTCTATATACCCAGTAGACAATTATTTACCACGGTCCTTTATTAACCCCGTCCATTCAAGTGCGGCTCTTCAATAGCCGCGGTTCTCGTGATACTAACTAGCCGTTCACTTACCCACTAAACAATTATTCAACCGCTGTCCTTTGCCGGCTACGATTATTCATAGAAGTGGATCCTGAATCAAATTTTCTTGTTTGATGACGACTACCATGCGGTTTTTGTCAATTGTCTCTCTCCCGCCATCCACGAAACCTTTGTGTGTTGCTTCTATCCTCAAGTTGCTTTTGTGCCTCTTGATCTTTTCTCGCCAATGCCAACCTTCTAGCCAAGGCAAGCTCTCGTCGCTGCCGGTGTTTCTGGGTTTTGGATAAAGGCTTAATGTGGTGATCTCTAGACACTCTGCCGTACCACCTATTGTCATGGGTGACTGGAGGCTTGTATGTCCGTGGCCTCCTTTCATCATATCCCCGGGTACCTCCATTATTCGGAGTAGAATTCCTGCTAGCCCAACTAGTGCGGTTAGTATGGTCATACACCACATGAGATTTTCCTTTTTCTCGATCAGTCTGACCATGCTTTATTGGAGAACTTTCCTTCTTGCTGCTGTCATAATGAGGGTTATCATAATAAAGCCTTCTACGGACAGGCTTTGGCTCAATCTTTGAGGTTATCGGTCTGTCTCTCTTAGCGTACTCTTCTCCATGCCTTCTATAATAACTTGGTTCTGCGGCCGAAGATCTTCTCTGACCGCCTTGCACTTGTGACTGAGACTAAGACTTTTGAGAAACCCCTTGATCAAGCAGCTTACCCTTCTCCCTGACTCTGTAGTTGTCATGAGTCTTTGGTTGCAGAATTTTATCAAGACCAACCTCCTTTTGGCACCTTCCGCATAGCACTGCGGCCACTGGGACTTGAGCAGTTGTTAACTTAGAAGAAGAAAGCTTGATTTAACCCACCATCACTCCTTCAGCCATAAAGAGGTCCTTCTGCTTTGCACTCATGTCGGTTTCCATAGGAATCCCAGCACAAATCATATTCACTTTGGCAACCGGGAAAGGGTCGCTATCCACCTTCATTGTAAAGCTTGACTTGTCAGGGAACTTGAGCTTTCCTTGATCGATTAAGTCCTGCACAACATCACGAAAGATAACACAGTCATTAGTCGAATGTTTCCAGGAATTATGAAACTTACAAAACATTCTTCCTTCCATTTGTTCAACAGATGGTAAAACAAGTCCAACAGATAATTTAATCAACTTCGCGGGTAAAAGTTGATCAAATATCAAATCAACCTTGCGAATGTCAAACGAATACGTGCGTGGTGGAGACTTATAGGTGTCGTGTAGTGAACGTGCAACTAACTCCGTTTTCTCTAAAGCCTTGCACACAAAAGGTAGTTTCACAGTAAGCTCAGCCGAATTAATTTCGGCCAAGTCTTCGTCGCTACTCCACTCTTCAATATAAGCTCAGCCTAACTAGTGTGTATGTGCCTTTTGAAGCAAGTCTTTTCTGCACTTCTTCTCTCAAAATTGCATCGTATCTGATGACTCCGGATTCAAGTTTGTAAAGATCTCTGAATGTCAAACCTTCAAACTTTTTCCTAAACTCGAAGCCAAGTCCTGCCAATGCCATCTTTACAAACTCGGATTCTGGTAACTGTGCTTTGCATCTGGCTCTTAGGAGTTTAAATGTCCCTACATACTCTTGAGCAGTCTCATTTGTCGTCTGAAATGATTTAGCCAACTCAGCTACCGGTATGTTCTGCTCGGCCTTGTGGAATCGGTCACGGAATGCTCGCTCAAGATCCCTCCAATTTTGGATAGAAATGGGTGTTAGGTTCACGAACCACGAAAAGGCTAGACCGGTAAGAGAATTGATGAACAATTGCATGCGGTTCTCTTCACTATTTGCCTCACCACACTGTGAAATAAACCGCCCGATGTGTTCAACCGTGGACTGATAAGCATCCCCAGAAAACAAATGGAAAATGGGAACACGGTATCGATGCGGTAAGGGGACTTGGTCGATATGAGGTGGATACGGCTTTGTATAAGTAGGTCTATCTACCCACTGGCGCAGATCACCCACCATGCCCTCCACCAGATTCTGAACTTCATTAAAGAGAACGGGTCTATTATGATCGACATGCCATGGTTGCATTAGTTGTTGCTGGTTTTGGATAGGTTGCCATCTTATTCGATGCTCCACGTGATGTGGTGGATTGTGATGCAGGGGAACTTGTTGGCCATATCCTTGATTTGCCGCTTGGTTTAGCCATGGTTGCGGACCAGTGGTTTGTTGTTGCGCATATACAGGTTGACGTGCAACATTATTCTGGTTGAGGACTTGGTGAGCTAGGTGGTTCTGAGGCCGTGGAATCTGGTATACATGATTCTGATTGCCTGTATTTTGCCCTAAGTGTCCACTAGGAAAAAGATGTTCACTCAAAAAATCGTCTCGGCCGCGTGTCACTGGTCTGAGGGCTTCTTTGGCTTACACGTGTCCTTCTGGAGTGGTGACGTGTGCGTGGGCGTGCCAACTTGAGGCCGGTAGGCCAAGCCAGGTTTTGTTCTAGATTGTAGATCTTCCGCTGGTCTGACTTCTAATCAGGCGATTGTGGGTTCGAGTCACACTGGGCGTGCCAAAAGATGTTCGCTCAAAAAATCGTCTCGGCCGCGTGTCACTGGGCCGAGGGCTTCTTTGGCTAACACGTGTCCCTCTGGAGTTGTGACGTGTGCGCGGGCGTGCCAACTCGCGGCAGGTAGGCCAAGCGAGGTTTTGTTATAGATTGTAGATGTTGCGCCGATCTGACTTCTGATATGTTAATTGTGGGCCGAGGAAGGATCGATCTCGGCCCCAGGGTTCTCTCTGCCTTGAATGCAAGGACTTTAGGACAAATCGACCTTATCTAGCCGAAGTGCTGTGTAACTGGGTGATTGAGGTGAAAGTGAAGTGATGATGATTCTTTATGTGATTTTGTATTTTGAATAAAGTAAATAACGTAAAGTAAACAACATGAAATAAATAACATAAACGAAAGTGCAGGTAAAGAAGAACATAAATGATTTTGTGATTTATTTATTTCTCTTCCTTGCAATTTTCCTATTCTGTTATGTACTTTCATTACAGTACTTATCCTTTAATTTGTTTTTCGTTCTTTATATGGGCCAGCATCCCTATATCTCGAACATATGAATTTTGATTGTGATATTTTTGAACCAAAAGTTCAAAATTTCATAGTAGATACTGAAGTTCTAACAGTAAAACTCAAACCCGAAGCTCTGAGTATAAAATATAAATTAGTTACAAGTGAACTTGAAGATTCACTTTAGTCAGCTCAAACCTGAAGTTTCGAGCACCAAATTTATTTGAACCCGAAGTTCAAATTACGAAATCTTAGAACTTGCAGTTCATAAAACAGATATTCTAACATGAAGTTTCGATTACATATATAATTTATTCATAGTTTATTTAACTTTATGTCCACTTCGAACCAGAAGTTTCGAGTGAATTTTCGTATGTTAATTGATTAGTTTTTTTTATGCTTATCTTATAAGTGTACATGAAGTTCACTCCACCTTAGAACCTAGAGTTCTAATTGTGCAAACTCGAGCCTTAAGTTTCGAGTGGATACATGGACAATTTATCATAAAGTTTTAATTTGGGTCAACTTCAAACCTGAAGTTTTGAGGGAATTATATTGACACCAATTTGTCTGTAAGTAGATATTCAACCATTGGTTTATAACGAATGAGTATGAGTATACCCTTTGAATTCAGAGATTAGAACCTGCAGTTTCTAGATCCTCAATTACATGTGGACCTGAAGTTCCTTAATGATCATACTGACTAGATGAGCACTTAAAGTTTCTCACTTAAAAGTTATGATCATGAAGTTAAATTCGACATTTCGAGTACATCTTTTACTTTGGCCAGAAGCTCAAAATGAATTTGAAATGAACCTAAAGTTTATTATAAATTGGTCCTCCCAAGACTAGTATAAAATGCCAAACTAGAAGTTTTGGATATATGTAAATTGCTCAAGACCCTGAAGTGTCATATATAATTGAGTAAAAATAAAGGCTTGGATGTGACCAAATGGATGTTCATGATTCGCTGAAATTATTGATATTTCGTACAATCAAGCTTATGTAACAAGCTTTTTTTATCATAAAGACCTTAAAAAATGGCTCTAGAAGAGCACATATATTGTCTCGTTGTATTCTATGCCTCCAATATTACCAGAGATGTATAACCTCTCCCTCTCATGGATCTCATTGTATAGTAAGAAAGCCGATTGACATGACTATACTATGAAATGCCACCAGAAGTGGATCATGGCAAGAGAGAAATCAGGAGTCAATGTAAGTACTACCTTAACATCCACACATGTGAGGAAATTAAAAATTGGGCGTGTGTCACCTATGGTACACTATATGGTGGATGTTTATCAAGCCATTTTCAAAATGGCACTAGTCAAATTAAATTTCATTGACTAATAAGAACATTGAGATCATCACACATCCCTGATGTCTTTTGCTTACAATAAACAAAGTTGAAAGCACTATTGTGCTATTCCTCAGATTTATTGTAACCTCTTGAGTTCCCATTGAAACTAAATGTTTCTTATTCTGATTATCTAGGAACCTGATGTTCCTTAAGAGGTTGTTATAAATTGAAAAAAAATTGAAACCTCAAGTTTCTTGGATCTCCAATTATATGATGGCCTGAAGTCCCTCCTCTTTATGACTACACATTTATATGTGACACAGAACTTGAGGTTCTCCACATGATAAAGTTACTTGTTCTTATGGATTGTAGTCTTTAACTCGAAATTTTGAGTGTATCATTCTGACCAGCAGTTCAAAATGAATTTAGTCTATTCCAATTGTCAATATTTCACAATTAATGTTTACTCAAGCTAAGGTAACACTCATATCACAAGTTGTAGATCTTGATCTATGGCTCCGGATGAGCTACTATCATGTTACCAAATTTGAAATATTGTTGCATTAATTGCCTCCTATATGGTTGGAGAAGACGTTATGCCATCGGATATATACTGTATCGAATTTTCTGTAGTAAATTAAGGCATATGATGTCATGAACCTGAAGTTCTTTGAACCAAATACACTATTTTGGCATGACCGGTTAAGTCATCTCTTGTCTACCATGTTGCGTGGAATCACTTAAAAGTTTTGATGACTGCTAACCTTATGTAGAAGCAAATTATTTATTTATCGCATATTTGCCAGTTGTCACTTTATTGAGACAATCCTCCTACCATGAGTGGGAGAAAGATTGTTCCTGAAGAACAGCATGAATTAGTGTGAGATATTTATCCACCATCTCATTTTGGTTTTGAGAAATATCTAAGCTAGTGAATTGATAAAAGAAAGTGACAAAATTATATGCTAAATGCTAAGGCATCTGCTTGGGTAACGTTAAAGTCCCTGAGACCAATCATATTAACATAAATGATCTAGACCCCATTTGATATGCGGGATGCATGTGTATCCAAGTGACATGGTTCTCCTGAAGAGAATGTCATTAAACAATGTCAGAGTTCCTAATATGGCTACACATACAAAGGTTATAAATACACCAACTTGGTTTAGGTTCGCCACCAGCCAATGAACATCTTCACTCTAAAGAAAGTGATAGATCTTTAAATGCTTTTTTTTTTTTTTGCACAAGGTCATAATAAAACAGTCTTCCCGCCTTTAGGGGGAGGAAAGACTACTGTCATTTGTATAATGGCGTGAATTTGTGTGGAATTTATCCACCCGGTCTAAAGTTTTAAGCCCCCAAAAAAAAAGGGAAGATTATACAAGCTCTATAATGCTCTACATGAGATTATACGTAAAAAGATCCACATTCTACATAATTCATCTATGAGAGATAATTGTCCTGGAAGTGACAATGTATGCCCCAGAAGTGGCATGGGTACCCAATATCAATAAGCTTATTACAACTAATGCATGCATATAAGAATGTGTGGGATCTATGATTAATGATCATCGATGATAATTTACATTTACTAGCTACCAAAAATCATTAAATGTTGTATTGACACGTTTCATTATGAATGTCGACAAAGTATATTATTGGTCAAAATTGGAAAGAGACAATTCCAATGAAATTGAATATTTGAAACGTGATGAAATACTTAGACCTTTAACCATACAAGTTACAAAAGGTTATTTATCAAAAGTGAAGATAAATCACTATGACAATATGTCTATCTATAGAGACATGAGATTATGAATATCTTCCCTTATATGAATGACAATTTTCTATAAGTACAGTGTTACATATAGCTGTTATATTGACGAGAGATTTATGACACGGTGTCATCATATATTATGAAGATCTTAAAGACATATTGCTAAAAGCAAAATCTCAAAAGTAAAGTGTCAGTATAAGCGTATTGCTTATCAAATCCTCAAGGGATTCAAATACATGAATAATTCAAATGCAAGTCCATGAAAGGTTGAAAGAGTCTGAAGCTCACTCATGGAATCAAAGAGTCTTAAGCTAGCTCATATGTACTCATAGGGGTGGCTTAAATTCCCTAATACCTAATTAATTTTTTTAATTTATTTTGTAGACTATTTTGCCATCATCCCTTTGTCACATAGAGAGAGAAGTCATAGAAGAATTCCTGAATTGCAGTTGCCATTCGCCGAACTCCATTCATCGCAGCTGAACTTCTCTGAAAACCTTGTTGGAGGTCGTCAGAGATCTAATAGGTCGCTGGAGAGGTATTTTGCCCCCTTTATACCTTTATTACCTACCAATAAACCTTTAGATCATCGGAATGGGAACTAATCTTCCTAAAATTAGACAAAAAAAACTTTGATTAAAGAAAAAGATGAGGAGATTACATATCAAATGACTTAACACTACAATTGCGCAACCACTCTGATGCATACCACAAACCCTAACCCTAAGTCGACGATCTCTGTGCCAATTAGCCTACTTTTCATCAAATTTCGACATGCCTGACATTGAAGAAGTCACTGCAACCTTCGCCGCTTCCATGGCGCTTGCAGGGGATTACGTCCTCGACATCTCGCGCATAACTGGTACGATGACTTGTCGTCCTTCGCAATCCTTCCTATTGGCTCACCCACTGACTCCAAAGCCTTTTGTTTTGCAAGATCTAACACGTCAGTTCCACCATGTATGGGTCCTGGAAGGAAAGTTTAGCGTTCAAGAACGACCCAGAAGAACTTCGTGTTCGCATTTGATCTTAGGAGAGATTGAAACAGTGTGCTTTGGGGAGGGCCATGGTATTTCAACCATGCACCTATGATTATCCAAGATTACAATGGTTTGGCTCTGATTCACACCATTGATATGGCGTCACTGTTCCTCTGGGTGCGCATCAGTAACATATACCTTCTGCGTTGGAGGAGCCGGAAACCATCAAAGCTGTGGCTACTATTGCTGGTAGCTATCTTTATATGGATGATAAGCTGTTTAACACTAAGGGAACCATTCGGGTAAGGGTTGCTCATGCCCTAGACAAGCCTTTCTTCCTGAAGAAGACTAAAGCTGGCACCAGGTATTGTTGAAGAAATCGTTTTCTTTTTTGAAAACTTGGTGTGGTTATGTAAGAGTTGTAATTTGGTATTCCATGAGGATGGTAAATGTAAGGCTACTATGCAATCGACCATAAAGCAGAGAGCTTTGCAAAAAGAAAACAGGCTGGAGCTTCCAAACCCTTTCCAAAATGTAATCAACGGGGGCTACGCAATTGGAGGTTTTAGTTTTCAAAGTGATCGAACCATCCTTTCAATCCCGCGTACTCTCTTTGGCTTGAAGGAGACAACAAAGCCTCAGAAGCCGATGGTCATTAGGAAAGAAACCGTGAAAACCTCGAAGGATATGGGATGCTCTCGAGCTTTGGTGCCAATTGATACTAATATCGAATTGGAGAATGTCAAAGAGATGGATCACTTTGCAGGTATGGTGGCAAACCAAGTAGTAGATGTCATGAGCGGTACTGACTAGGAAAATGATGGTGTGATCGAACTTGAACTTGAGAAGCCAGAGGAGGTGGTCACTGATATCCCTTATGTGGAAAGTGAAAATGTGATGCAGGAAATCCCAACAAATACAGAACAACATGAAAAGGAAAGCACAGAAGATATAACTCGAGTGGAGAAACATGGAAGGCCTGCATCTCCCCGTGTATCTCCTAAAAAAAAGAAGGTTGGGAGTATCGGACTGCTTGAGAATCAAATGGATGATGTTCCCATTAAAAAGTTCAAACCATCGGTTAGGTTTACTGCCAAAGCTCTAAGGCTAATGGAAGCCCCAGGAGGTCTCTTTGTCTCAAATAAGACCCCAATGCAGTCAGGTGTAAGTGTTTCAAAAAAGAAAAAAGGGAGACCACTTGGTTCGAGAAACAAAAACCCACCAAAGATATTAAAGGTCCCGGCTGAAAATGTTCTGAAAGTTCTCTATTTGGGTAGCCCTCGTAGCCCTAACCCAAAAGGCAAGGAGAAAATTTAAGGCATTTTTGTTTTCTGGCCTACAGAATAATGGTTGATTCTACACATTTAGGTGGAAAGTTTTTTGGTGTACCGCAATTGAGCACATTGGCACCGGAAACTTTTGTCATTTAAGCAGTGATACAATTCATTCGTGCTCTACATGAGTGGTCCCTATGTACTGTTACCCACATTTTCTTTTAATGAACTGATACCCAATGTCCCTTAAAAAAAATGCACATAACGATTTACCTTGTACAAGGGTGTTGCAAGTTGCTTGTTACATGCTATTTGTTATTTTTGCTCGTTTCTTTGAAGATTGATGTAGTAAATCTAAGAATGAGCAAACGGGGGATTCCCCCGCCCCCACCCCTGCCTTAAGTTTCCTCCGCGTCCCCCATCCCCATCTGGGGATATTTTCAAATGGGAGATTCCCCGGCCCGCCTCCGCATTTGCCATTTTCTCTATATGAACTTTTTCGGTTTTCTATTTTGAAATTTTTTATTTTCTATCTTTTTAAATTTTTTTTCCTTTCTTTTTTTGACAAAAAAAATTCACAAATCACAATTATACGGCAATCCAACAGTAGGATCCTCATAGATCACCTAGAGAACCATCTTTACCGATTTATACGATGATCCAACGGTCGGATCCTCACTGACCACCCTTAGTTTCATCCTCTCAAAATTATGTGAAGATCCAACGGTTGGATCGTCCCGGATCGCCCTTAGAATCATCCTCACAAAATTATATGACGATCCAACGGTCGAATCCACACGGATCACCTTTTGAATCATCTTTTCACAATTATACGAAGATCCAATGGTTGGATCGTCCCGGATCGCCCTTAGAATCAACCTCACAAAATTATATGACGATCCAACGGTCAGATCCACACGGATCACCTTTTGAATCATCTTTTCACAATTATACGAAGATCCAACAGTCCGATCCTCACGGATCGCCCTAAGGATCATCCTTTCAAAATTATGTGAAGATCCAACGGTTTGATCGTCCCAGATCGCCTTTAGAATCATCCTCACAAAATTATACGACGAACCAACGGTCGAATCCTCACAGATCTTCTTTTGAATCGTATTTCACAATTATACGAAGTTCCAACTATCGGATCCTCATGAGGAATAAGAAAAATTATAAAAATGCCCAGGTTGAAAAATAATAATAATAATAATGGGGAACCCGCATGGGTAATGGGAAACCCCGCCCCCGCACCCGCACCCCCGCGGGGGAAATAAGTGGCCCCATCCCCGCCCCGGCTTGACAAATGTGGGGAAAACCCGCAGGTACCCCGCCCCCACCCCCGTTTGCTCATTCCTAAGTAAATCATGTTGTTGATTTGAAAATTAAATAATTTGCATTTCTCATGGAAGTACTTTTCTAAACAATTAATATGCGATAATCAAATCATTGCAATGTATGTGAACCAAAAAAAGAATTGGAAAAAAAGAATCGGGTTGTAAGCAATACAGAATATAGTCTCTATTCAAAGAGAGTGCATGTGTTGTAAATCCTTGATCATTGACACAAAGAAAATAAGGCAAAAAAAAAAAGTTATACCACATATGCCAGTACTACTACCACTACCTCACAGAGGGTGGACTTAGCATAGGAATTGAATCGTTAGATATCAGCTCAGTGGAGCTTGTTAATTTAGTTTTATTGTTATGATTTGTTTCACCCATTTGTGTTGCCATACACTCCTTTAGTTCCATAACCACTTGACTCATAGTTGGCCTTTTGATGGCATTTGGAGAGGCACATGCCATTGCTATCTCTACAGCTTTCCAAACAGAGTTGACAGTGAAATTCCCGTCCAACCTTGGATCGACAATACTGGAAATGTCTCCTCTTACAAGCATGAAACCAACCCATTGGCTAATGTGAATTCTCTCATCTGTTGTCGATAAAACGGCGGGTCGACCTGTGATAATTTCCAACAGCACAATCCCGAAGCTATAAACATCACTTTTCTCATTTAACCTGTTTGATAGGTAATACCTGCAAAAAAATTAAGCCGAACATGCAACTCAGATCAATCATATACATTTTTCTAATTAAAACATCGGGTTACAGTAAAGAAAATGTCTAGATAGCCTAGTTAGTAATTTTTCATATTATACGTGAATAAATACGTACTTACGTTTTATTCAAAAATACTTCTGTACTTCGTATTTTTGAAAGGGACTCGTTAAATTTTCGGTACTTTTGAAGCCAAAAGTGTTATACAAGTACTATACATGATTTTTATGTTTTTTTTTCCTTATTTTACACATATTATTGAACAAAAATGAATATAAATTAATATTTTTAATTATTTAATTAATTAAAAATATTTTACCGAACTTTTCAACGAACTATTTGATAAAATGTCCGAATAATACATGTACGTATTTTTTGCGTACCATACACGTCCCGTTTTTTACTAACTATGCTAGATAGTCATTAATCAAAAAATACTTACTCAGGATCAAGGTACCCGGTAGTTCCTGCAACAGCTGTTGATATATGAGTCCCAGCATCTGCAGGGAAATTTCTGGATAGGCCAAAATCAGATACCTTGGCTTCAAAATTATCATCCAGCAAAATGTTTGCTGATTTCACATCCCTATGGATTATTGGTGGCTTAATACCATAGTGCAGGTACTCCAATCCTGCATTTCAAATTCAGACACGCCATCAACCATAAAAGAAACTCAAAACAATAAAGGTAAGAAGGATTATGTAAATCCTTCGAGTTGCTGACCTTGTGCTGCATCTACTGCAATCCTAAGTCTATCTTCCCAGCTTAAGATACGTGAGCTGCTATCTACATACATAAAAAAGAAATAAAGAATGTAAGAACATGACAATATTTGCTGTCTCTACAGTTTAGATGTACTACGATTCTCCGAAGAAAGATGAGTTCTATGTACCCCTGTGTAATTTCAATTAATTGCAACAAAACCTGATAGTTGTTCTTGTAAGTTTCCACTGGCCATGAACTCGTAGACGAGCCCCAAGTTGGTTTCATCATTGCAATATCCAACAAGGCTAGTCAAGTTTTTATGATGAACTCTAATAAGAAGATCAACCTGCAGTAGTTTATAAATTAGAGGCACAAACACCATATCTTGATTAGTTTACTTTATATGTGTATATAAAAAAGATCTCGAAAAATTTGTACTATTCTACTGCATTGTAGAACATGCCTCTGCATGAAATTGTTGAAACCCTTGAACTGACGATGGCGAAAGCATCTTGATAGCTACTTGAGTGTTGTCTTTGTGTCCGTGATACACTGTTCCAAATCCACCTTTGCCAAGAATCCTCTGAAAGTTGTTAGTCATCTTGACTATCTCAGAGTGCGCAAACTTTCTTTTTGCCGACTCCACTGACCCAAGTTGAATGTTGGCTTTTGCATCTGGTAAGACCATTACGTACCATTTATAGTTTAATCAGCATTTGTTCCTCCATCTTATATACTTCCCACCCTCATATATATATATATATATATATATATATATGATTTTATCCAAAGCAAAGCTTTGCTATGAAATTAAAGTGCGCATTTGGAGTTTATGGTCAATTTTCGGTCGAAAATAAAGTGCGCATTTAAAGTGCACATTAGTACCTAAAAATTGGACGGTCGAGATGTAGATATGCGACTGAAAAGTGACTATAAACTCTAAATCAGCACTTTAATTTCAAATCAGAACTCTGCTATTTATATATATATATATATATGTATATATATATATATATGTATATATCATATCTTATCCCGAGCGGAGCTCCGCTTTGAAATTAACTTGTGAAGTTCAAGTTTTCGGTCACTTTTCAGTTGCATATCCACATCTCGACCGTTCAGTTTTTAGGTACTAATGTATAGATCATCTCTGCAAATTTTCAGCCAAATTGATGATCGTTAAGATATCTAACTTGCTTAAGCCAATGGACGGACTGAATCTGTCAGCCTGAACCGTACTATCTTTAAAGCAGTTATCAATGCCTTAACGATCATCAATTTGGCTGAAAATTTACAAAGATGATCTATACAGTAATACCTAAAACCTAAACGATCGAGATGTGGATATGCGACCGAAAAGTGACTGAAAACTTGAACTTCACAAGTTAATTTCAAAGCAGAGCTCCGCTCTGGATATATAGGATCTGTACACACACACACACACACACATAACACATATATAATATTTATCTAGAGCAAAGTCTCGCTCTAAAAGTAAAGTGCGATGTTAGAGTTTAGGGTCACTTTTCGGTCTCATATCCGCATCTCGACTGTTCAATTTTTAGGTTCTAATGTATAAATCATCTCTGCAAAATTTCAGCCAAATTGATGATCTTTAAGGTATCTAACTCACTTAAACCAATTGACAAACGGAATCTGTTCAACCTGAATCGTACTAGCTTTAAGGTAGTTATCAATGCCTTAACAACCATCATTTGACTGAAATTTTGCAGAAATTATATATATATATATATATATATATATATGTTGGCGTCGGGCTTGGCTAAAAATTGTATAAAAGGAGGTCAAAATTCAGTTGAGTATGAAATTTAACTAATAAAGAAATTATAACAAGGAAAAAAAAAAGAAAAAGAAAAATTTAACTAATAAAGAGCAACGAACAAATGATGGTCTATCAAAATTCAGTTGAGTATGAAATTTAACTAATAAAGAAATTATAACAAGGAAAAAAAAAAGAAAAAAAAATTTAACTAATAAGAGCAACGGACAAATGATGGTCTATCAAAATTCAGTTGAGTATGAAATTTTCTAATGTATGGCTAGATTTTTCGGGACTTGAAAATTGTACGAAAATAGTAAAGAAGAAATAAAGAAAATATTGAAGGCAAAAAACAAGGAAGGAAGAATAGTGTTCAAAACAAACTCTAAAAGCAAGTGAAAATTACATGTCTTTCTTTTCCGGAACAAGAGAAAGACCCTATGAGCACGTAGTATAAAAGCTAAGGATGGAAGGCTAGTCATCCCTTTTAACTCTACGCAGCTATACCGTACCCCATAATGGATAGAAACCGTAAGGCACAAGCAATTATTAGATATGATTAAATGCATAATTTTAAACTGTATAACTTTAATCTTTAATTTATATATATGTTGTTAATGTCTCTTAAAAATGGTCATTTAGGTGAACACTCTAGATGAATACAAATATATATTTGCACCTATTAAGTCTCCTCGTTTGAGCCTTCTTGACTCTAGCTAGGAGTATATGTATATATTGTTTAGGGAATTGTTCAAAATGTTTTGTCTTTATTGTATAAATAATTAGTAACCTTTAGTGCAATAATGAATTCAGAGTATTATAGACAACTTCAAAAATAACGACAAACAAAAGCTATGCTATATGCTACAAAATGGGCCTGAGGGGACGGATAGACATCTGTGCCTTTTAAGCAACAAATAGAGACAGATAATGGCATCTGTGCCTATGCATCGTCTTCTTCCGGTTGGATGCTGCCACGGCGTCAAGTTCCGGCATCGGCTTTGTCTGTGCTTCACGGTGACTGCAAATTGGCACAGAGGAGGTGTTTCGGCCTTCCGGGTGTCGAATCTATTGTTTCTGGTGTTGGTAGGTTTTGTCTAGATGTGATGGCGGTGTAGAGGTTAGTGGATGTGAGACGGTGGTGACAGTGTATTAAAGTAATTCCGAGCTTACTCAAAATCTCTAAACCCCACGGCCACTAGATTACTGTTCAATTCCATTTTAGGGTTTTTATCTATCATAAGTAAGTCTGCTCTATACCCAAGTCAGTGCAATTTAGGTAATTCTCTATTAATTATCTGCTAATCGACTAATTTTGGGTATGCATGCAACTGTATTAAGAAACTGCAATTGCATTTTGGGACTTTTTAGAGTCCAATTATTCATATCTCTGTCGATTGCGGTTTTCTATTTTCTTTTAATTTGTTCAGTTAATTTGATGACTTTGGAAATGAATTGAAGGGCAATAATTCATCTTTACATAGGATCAAAGCAGATCTCCTCAGTTAATATGCTTTTAATGCTACCGAAAAGAAGCTCTCTACGAAGGTGAAAGAAACCAAAGGTGTCCACTTTTGTGCCTTCACATGATTCAATTTTTATATTATGCTTTGTGTTACAATAATTTGAATGAGTCGAGACCTAGATGATTGGCTAGGTTTCGACTGGAAATTTCAGTGGTGAGTAAGTGAACATCTCATACTTATACTTCAGCTTCTGCTTTCTTTGTCCATACAAATATGTCTGGGATTTGAAGCCAGTTAACTTGAAACAAACCATGTTAGGAGTAGATTGGACCTTAGATTCCACACAAATTTGATAAGAAGCTTACTAAATGTATATGTACATCATGATGTCTGGAACCAATTTTGTGTAAAGAATGCTTTAAGATGAATAGCTACTATGCAGACCATACGTAAACGTAAACTAAGGTTGCTGTAGAGATAATCTGTAGTAGGCTAAGAAAACAGAAAGATAACTACTGGAATCACACCAGTAGGTTCTAGGAGTCACACCTGGGAAGGGGTTTGAGTCACACCTGGGAAGGGGTTTGAGTCACACAACCAAGGATAGCAACAACGCTCTCAACTTTTATTAATCTTAATCTAAAAATTTCCAGTTTTTTGTTTTCTAGGTTACATAAATTGAAGGTGAACCCTTGATCCTTGGCGTAGAACGATCCCTTACTTTCACTACTACAACTTGACAACAAAAAGGGTTTTAAATTGTGTGCTATTTTTAGCAGAGCAATTTTTGATCGAATTTTGCCTTTATTTATGTTTTTGTGTCTTTTTTCTTTTAGTTTTTACAATTAGTTTTGAATTTCTTTTCAATTTCTTTTTCTTTTCAGCTTCTTGTTGAACTAATTTGCGTCTCTTTTCTCTCATTGAAGGAAGTTTCACTAGTGGATGCATACAAGGAACAACCCAAAAGGGGAGTTAGTGCCTTTGAATACTGAGTTAGAGAAGCTAGTACGAGAAAACAGAAGGTTGAAAAGAGAAGAACAAGCTGCTCAAGAAGAGGCCGAACCCATCATCCCTATTTCGTTTTTCAAATGTCAGACGACGAAGACAATCGGCAGCCGCTGCCACCACCACCAAGAAGGACCATTAGGGAGCTCTCAACGTCCCTCATAGCTGGAGGTATTCCATCATGCATTCGTTACCCTCAACCGGCTGAAGGAAAGACAGGGAATTTTGAGCTTAGGACTGGTTTTCTCCACAAGCTGCCCACTTTTCACGGGTTACCTAATGAAGATCCTAATTTGCATCTCCAAGAATTCCAATTTATTTGCTCAAGCATGACACCGGAGAATGCAGATGAGAATATCATGAAGATGAAGGCTTTCCCGTTCTCTCTTGCAGACAAGGCAAAGACATGGTTGTACAGGCTTCCAAATGGCTATATAACCTCATGGAATGTCATGCACAAGACATTCTTGGAAAGTATTTCCCCACTTCAAAAATTATTGCATTGAGGAAGCAAATTACTGGAATTCAGCAAGGAATGGATGAGTCTTATTCCGAATACTTTGAGAGGTTTCAAACCTTGCTTACTCAATGTCCTCAGCATGGTTTGAGTGAGGATAGTTTGTTGACAGCGTTCTATGATGGCCTCATACCCATAGAGAGAGATATCTTGGATGCTGCAGCTGGAGGATCATTTATGGACAAGTACAATGAGGATGGAATGAAGCTCATAGCAGATCGTGCATTAAATGCACAACAATTCAATAATACCTCAAGACGTGTTCAAACTTTCTCTTCAAAAGGAGGTAACGATTCTGAAATTAAAGCTCAATTATCAAATCTAACCTCTATGTTATCTCAGGTCTTGGGTAACAAGAAGCAAGGAGCTATGGCTTGTGGTGTGTGCTCAATGGAAGGCCACCATACTGATCGTTGCCCTCAATTATATGAGGAAGAAGAGGTACAAGTTGTGGGAAATTTTCAGCAAGGAGGACAACATGTAAAGAATGATCCATATGCATATTATCCTGGCTCAAGAAATCACCCAAATTTTCGGTGGAGTAACAATGATAATGTCTTGAACCCTTTTCAAGCATCTCAAAGCAACAACCGTCCACCTCCAGGGTTCACTCAACGTCCTCAAGGGGGATTTACACAGAACTCTGCACCACATCAAGCTTCTAGTTCTTCATTGACTCCAATCTTGGATAAGTATGACAAGATGTTCGAAGCTTTGACATCCTCTACTCAACAACTCATTCAATCACAGCAAAATCAAGGAAAGGAAATTTCAGACCTTAAGAAACAAGTGGGAGAATGTGTCAACAAGTTGAATCAATTGCATGATCAAGGAAAACTTCCAAGCAACACGATACCAAATCCAAGAGGAGGGTTTGAGTCTGCCAAAGTAGTAACAACACGAAGTGGAAGAGTACTCAATGACGTCCCTAAGGCACATAAGAAGGACAAAAGTGTTTCTGACCCTTCTAGGATTGAAACTGAACTTGCAATCCCAGACCCAGCGACTACGAGGATTGAAGACTCATTGCAATCCCCAACGAAACCAGAAACCAAAGGTAAGACGTCCAGCTCTCAACTTCCGGTTATTACTAACTCTTTTTGTTCTCCTGTACCTTTTCCACGCAGGTTTGCTAAATCAAAGCAAGAAGAAAGTGAACAAGCTATTTTAGACACTTTCAAGAAGGTGCAAGTGAATATCCCTCTTCTTGAAGCTATAAAGCAAGTGCCCAAATATGCAAAATTCTTGAAGGAACTTTGTACTACAAGAAGACGTTTGCGTGAAAAAGAAGTGGTGAAGGTCAGTGAGCAAGTATCTGCGGTCATACAAAGGAAGTTGCCTCCTAAATGCAAAGATCCTGGAAGTTTTACTGTGCCATGTGTCATTGGTAACCACAGGTTTGAGAATGCCATGCTGGACTTGGGTGCATCAATCAATGTTATGCCATATTCTGTTTATGCATCTCTAGGTTTGGGAGAATTGAAAAAAGATAATGTTATTATTCAACTTGCAGATAGATCTAACGCCTTTCCAAAGGGCCTTTTAGAAGATGTTCTTGTGCAGGTTGATAAGCTTATATTTCCAGCAGATTTCTATGTTTTGGAGATGGAGGATAGTGCCCAAAGTCCAACACCATTGTTATTGGGAAGACCCTTTATGAGAACAGCTCGTACTAAAATAGATGTATATGCAGGCTCTCTAACAATGGAGTTTGAGGGAGAAGTTATTGGTTTCAACATCTTTGAAGCCATGAGGTATCCAGTTGATGAACATTCTTGCTTTTCTATTGATGTATTAGATACTCTTGCGCAGGATTTCTTTGAAGCAATGAATGATGACGTGTTAGCCACCACCATTGAGCAAAGCGTTGGCTTAGACTCCAATGGAAAGGCTATTCCCATGGAAGACTTAAAAGATATGGCTGAACCTCCAATGATAGAGACCGTAACATCCCTTGAAGCTTCTCCACAATTGAGGTACTCCCCTAAAACTTTGTCCATTCCGCTTTCTACTAATAAACCTCTTCCTTCAGTGATTCAGGCTCCTACACTTGAACTTAAACCCTTACCGGATCATTTGAAGTATGCTTATTTGGGTGATGCGGAAACATTGCCTGTGATTATCTCCTCAAAGCTCACGGCAAAGCAAGAGAGAGGACTTTTAGATGTGCTCAAGGCTCACAAAACTGCAATTGGTTGGACATTAGCGGACATTAAGGGAATAAGTCCTACCACTTGTGTGCATCGAATACTTCTTGAGGACGGGGCAAAACCAACTAGAGAGGCTCAACGCCGTCTCAACCCTCCTATGATGGAAGTTGTGAAGAAGGAGGTCATCAAGCTTTTGGATTGTGGTGTCATATACCCTATTTCAGACTCTAAATGGGTGGCACCCGTGCAGGTGGTTCCAAAGAAATCTGGAGTCACAGTTGTGAAGAATGCAGAGAATGAGCTTGTGCCTCAAAGAACCATCACAGGACATCGTGTATGTATTGATTATAGGAAGCTCAACGCTACCACAAGGAAGGATCACTTCCCTTTGCCATTCATCGATCAAATGCTTGAAAGGTTAGCAGGTCATTCCTTCTATTGTTTTCTTGATGGTTATTCCGGTTACAATCAAATTCACATTGCGGAGGAAGATCAAGAGAAAACAACATTCACATGTCCCTTTGGTACTTTCGCTTATCGACGTATGCCTTTTGGACTCTGCAATGCACCAGGTACGTTTCAAAGATGCATGGTAAGTATCTTCTCTGACTATATTGAAAAGATAATTGAAGTTTTCATGGATGATTTTAGTGTTTTTGGTAATACTTTTGAAAATTGTCTTGAAAACTTGGAATTAGTTTTGCATCGTTGTGAAGAGACTAACCTTGTTTTGAATTGGGAAAAGTGTCACTTCATGGTGACACAAGGGATAGTCCTAGGGCATATTGTTTCTTCAAGAGGGATAGAAGTTGATAAAGCTAAAGTGGATGCTGTGCGCTACTTACCCTCTCCCACTTCTGTGAGAGAGGTTCGTTCTTTTCTTGGTCATGCAGGTTTTTACAGACGCTTCATTAAGGATTTTTCCACCATTGCACGCCCCTTGAATCAACTCCTCCAAAAGGACGTTGCCTTTGTGTGGAGTGAGGATTGCCAACGTGCCTTTCAGAAGCTCAAGGATCTTTTGACATCTGCACCTGTGATCATGCCTCCAGATTGGTCCTTACCTTTTGAAATAATGTGTGATGCTTCTGATTATGCTATAGGAGCTGTGCTTGGACAAAGGAAGGACAAGAAACCATATGCCATTTATTATGCCTCAAGAACCTTGAATGATGCGCAGTTGAATTACTCTACAACTGAAAAAGAGTTGTTGGCAGTGGTTTTTGCTCTTGATAAGTTTAGATCATATTTACTTCAAACTAAAGTGATTATATATACTGACCATGCAGCTTTGAAGTATTTATTATCTAAAAAGGATGCTAAGCCTCGGTTGATTCGATGGATCCTCTTGCTTCAAGAGTTTGATATAGAGATCAAGGACAAGAAGGGATGCGAGAATGTGGTAGCAGACCACTTAAGTCGCATGGTACAAGAGAGTGATGCCATTCCTTTGGTGGAGATGTTTCCGGACGAACAACTCTTCAGAGTTGAGGTAAGTGAGCCTTGGTATGCTGATATTGTTAATTACCTTGTTTCTAGAAAGATTCCGAATACTCTATCACGTGCTAGTCAGGATAAACTAAAGAAAAATGCTCGTCAATTTGTTTGGGATGATCCTTACTTGTGGAAATTTGGTGTTGATGGGTTGATAAGACGTTGTGTACCTGAGTATGAATTTAATCATATCTTATCATTTTGTCATACTGAAAATTGTGGGGGTCATTTTGGTGCTAAGAGAACAGCTCTTAAGGTGTTAGAATCCGGTTTTTATTGGCCTAGTTTGTTCAAAGATGCATATGTTTTCTGTATGTCCTGTGATAGGTGTCAAAGAACTGGAACTATAGGACCTAAAAATCAAATGCCTTTAACTCCAATCTTAATTGTCGAAATTTTTGATGTTTGGGGTATTGATTTTATGGGGCCTTTTCCTTCATCTCAAGGTTTTCTCTACATACTTCTTGCTGTGGATTATGTTTCGAAGTGGGTGGAAGCAAAAGCCACCCGGACTAATGATTCTCGAGTTGTTGCAGATTTTCTTCGATCTAACATCTTTTCTAGGTTTGGAATGCCAAGAGTTATCATTAGTGATGGAGGATCACACTTCTGCAATCGTACAATTGAAACTTTGCTTCGAAAATACAATGTCACACATAAGGTTTCAACACCTTATCATCCTCAGACAAGTGGACAAGCGGAAGTGTCAAATCGAGAAATCAAGAGGATCTTAGAAAAAACTGTGAACCCTAACCGCAAGGATTGGAGCCAAAGACTCGACGATGCATTGTGGGCATATAGGACTGCTTATAAAACACCAATAGGAATGTCTCCTTTTCGGCTTGTATTTGGAAAAGCATGTCATCTTCCTGTTGAACTCGAGTACAAGGCATGGTGGGCGGTGAAAAACTTCAATATGGACATTGATGCAGCCGGCCTTCATAGAAAGTTGCAAATCCATGAGCTTGAAGAAATCCGGAATGATGCATATGAAAGTGCACGCATATACAAGGAGAAAACAAAGGCTTTTCATGACAAGATGATTCGAGGGAAAACTTTTGTTGTGGGTCAAAAAGTGTTACTTTTCCATTCTCGTCTAAGGTTATTCCCAGGTAAGTTGCGTTCTAGATGGGTTGGTCCGTTTATTGTTACTCATGTTTTTCCTCATGGTGCTATACAGATTCGGAGTGACACAACTGGCAATGAATTCAAGGTGAATGGCCATCGTCTCAAGCCTTACTATGAGGCCTTTGTGGAGCATGATGTTGAGGAGGTACCCCTCCTCGACGCCCCAGCTCTTGAAACTTGAGAGAGAACACCGTCTGGCTGAAAGACGTTAACTCAAGCGCTTGTTGGGAGGCAACCCAATCTTTTACCTTTTTCTGTCTATTTGCATTCATATTTTGTTCAATTTGATGTGTTTAGTGTGTGTTCAGGTCGGATAGGAAGGAAACGTGAAGGAAAGACTCGAAGTTGTACACGAAACAGAGTCCAGGTCGCACAGTCAGTCTACTTTAGACTGCTGCCGTTTTTCGCTCAGATGGAACCGGACGATGTACCATACATGAATGGAAAGATCTTTGAGTCTAGTTTCTGTAGGTTTTTACAGAACTGGATTCGGAGTTCATATGCTTTCCCAGTTCCAGTTTGAATGCAGTAAGGTCAGCTCAGGAAAACAGAAAACTGTGCAGTTGTGTCACAGAAAAAGAAAAACTGGGCATATTTCCGTGGATGAAATGAGGAGTTCTTTACATGGACTCACAGCTCTATATGTATACTACCTTCAGGCCGAAAATCTCATCCATTGGACTAGTGATTCTCCCGGAATAAAGGTTTGAGTAGGTAGAGGTCACTTTGCCAGGTTTTCTGTTCCAATTTCTGTTTTTTTTTCTCTAACTTTATAGGGCTATAACTTTCAAACCGCTTGGAGTTAGAAGGTGTTCCACATATGCACAGAGAGCTCGCAATGTCCACTTTCACTTCCAAGTGGTATAATCGTCATCTGACGCTGCATAGAAAAATTATGGGACCTGGAACATGGGCTGCCGACACAAACTTAAGGTTTCCGAAGATGCAACAAGACTTCACATGGAGCTTACGTTAGGAAGTCAAGACCTTCTGGTCTTGAGGTTGGGGTCTTTTGTTGTCATCTCCAAAGTTCGTGAGCATTGGGAGGTCTACATGGGGGAGCTTTTCTGAACTTTTTCTCCTTACCACCTTTTGTTTTGTTAGCCTTTCTCTATGCTTTTGTTATTCATTGCATGCTATATTTGCCATACATTGAGGGCAATGTATGATTTAAGTGTGGGGGAAGGGATTTATGTCTTGTGTGTGTCTTTGTGTTTGAAAAAAAAAAAAAAAAAAAAATTTTGCTTTTAGTTTTTTTGAGTTTTAGTTGCCTTTCAACTGTCAGGGATGAACTTATATCTCTGAAATTATGGATAAAAGAGGATCACAATATTGAGATGATGTCAAAATAATTCTTTGGTTAATTACGATATCTATAAAGCATATGATTGTGTAGTAGATATGGTTTTCGTTGACCTTGGTACAGAATATTGAGCATGTTGATGATGAGTTTTGATTCATAATAACCCTTGTGAGAATTTGAGCCTATTTGCCATTCTTTGTGAGTGATTATTGAAAAATATATTCTTATTTTCTTGGCGATGCTTAGTGATCTCATTATCTTTCTATTTGATTGACTGCTTGACACAGATTAAGTTTGACGGACTCTAGAGATTACTAGAACTTGCTCTTGTACTAGTCGAAACTTTTATCAGTACATGTCCCTGATTCTGGAAAGGATAAAGGCACCTAGGAATTTCCACCAAAGCCAAAAATAACCTGTGTCCATATTTGTGCCCGTCGTGGGACTCCCCTAGATTAACCCTTTGAGCCTACATTTAAACCTTTTTCTTTCATCACCCTCAAAATCCTAACCCTTGAACCTTAGTATAGCTATATCTCTACCCTTGTTCTAAGGATTTAGTGGAGCTAATTCACGAGACAGACAAGATTTTGAAGGCACTACAAAAGAGAAGATGAGAAAGAATAAGTGTGGGGGAATGACTTGTCCATGTGAAAAAAATTATATGTATGCCGAAAAAAAAAATGAAGAATGAAAAAAATGTGTACGGCAATGAAAAAAAAAATGCAAGTATTTGTGGATTTTAGTCCCCCCCATTGAGGATAAGGAGTTTGTTTTGATTTTGAAGGCCTAAGTACGATAAATTTTGTCTTTGTCCTATTCCACAAGTGTTCACAGGAAGGTTAGCATGAAGCAAGGGCCCAACACAATGACATCCGGCCTCAATAAAGACACACAAGAAGTTCAAAGTTGCAAGATGCCTTGGTGACCAGAAGAAGACGTCTCAATGCTTCAATGAAAGCTCTACTAGGTTTTTAGAATATTTTGTGACTTTTCCGTACCCTTTCGTTTCTATAAACCCCTAAACCTTGGCCCCATTACAACCTTGTTTTAAGACCTCTTTGATCCTTAAGATGGGCAGCCTTTGATCTGTGGAGATTGGTTACAAGAGTTGAGCATATGGTTCGGTCCGTTGGGCAAGTAGTTGGTATCCTTCATGAGATCATAAAATAAAAAATGCATATTTCGACATAGCCTTTCCTTCTTTATATATGTGAGCTTTTTGTTTGTCGAAAATATTATCATCTCTCACATATATTTGAGTGACAAAGCTTTTAAGCATTAGCCTTGATCTGAGAGAAGAAAGAGTGATGAATCCTGTGAGGTTTGAATCATACTTGTTGGATACATGCTGAGCTCCATCCATCACCATTGTCACATCCGTGTCTTACATATTTATATGTGGAATATATGTTTTAACTAACTCTTGAATTACTCATGATTGATTCTTGGTTGCATGCTAATCTTGATGCTATGAAAGTAAGAGATTTCTGAGACAACAATGTTGAAAGGCTAGTTTGTTTGGAGTCTAGAGTCTTTTGTTTAGTTTTGATTGAGTCTTGTTAGTTTTGATTTTTGCTAAGGGACTAGCAAAAGCTAAGTGTGGGGGAATTTGATAGGAGCATAAAATGCATCGAATTTATAGTTCAAACCTTTACTTTTGCTTAGTTTATTCCTTAAAAAGATCAATTTAACTTTGTTATTTTCTTAGGTACTTTGAGAAGCAGTTAAGGAGAAAAGAGAGCTACAATGGGGAAATCAAGGCACTTCACATGAAGTAGTGATGCAAAGGATGGATCATTTATTTGGTCATAAAACTCAAGAGAAGATGGAGAAAGTTGCCGTGCAAAACAGTTGCAGAAAGCAGAAAACAGAGTACAAGAGTCTGCCTTATTTTCTTCTGTTTTGGATAGCTGTTTTGAATAACCTTCGAGTGGAATTATGAAGAAAGGCCTGGTACCATTTGAATATCACATGTTCTACTATAACTGAAGGCAAAGAGTTGGTCCAGAATGATAAGGAGGAAGCCGGAGGCTGTGCTCAAAGTTGGTTCCTCGAGAAGACTGTTTCCATCAGCTTTTCAGGAAGCTTTTTCAAGGACTTTTATACTGGACTTAAGGGATGATAATCATGAATTTCTCTGCCCATAATTGAAGAATATATGTTGTAGAGAAGTTTAGAATCAAGAATCATCCAGAAAGGTGGTGTAATGAAGAAGTTACGATGCTGCAAAGATGATCAGAGGATAAGGAAAATCTGGAATTTCTGACAAGTCTTTATGCGAAGCATTTTCAAGACCGTTGTTGGGCCACGTTTCAAGAAGCTTTCTAGAATGTTTTTGCACGGTTTTGAAGGGTGACATCAGATGTATTATGTGGCAGAATATCACCTTCGAATCTGCTGGGAACCCTTGTCAAACAAGGAGAGGGAAATCAGTCCTAGTTGAGACAGGAAAGTGAATTAAAGGCTATATTTTCTGAAGATATCCTTGCAGATTTTGGGACGAATTTTATTGGATTTTTGCTGCATTATACTTATCAAGAGACTATTAGAAAGACTTAAGGAAGGTTCAGAAGATTGTGTGGCAGCCAAGCAAGTGGAATTGGAGAAGAATAAGGAGAACTCAACCCGGTTTTGAGGAGAAAAGTTAGGGGTTTGTAAACAATAAAAGAGGAGGCTTCTTGGCGTCAAAAATAGACCACACCATATACAGAATTCACGCCTAAAAAGAACCCTAGCTCTCTAATTTTCGAAGCTCCATACAAGCATAAGGAAAAGAAGCCACCAAAGTCGCCATCTTCCACCACCGTGACCATCCATCTTCAAGCAACATCCACCGTGCCTCTTCACTCTCTTTTTCTGCGACTTTGCCCTTTTATTTTCAATATGTTACTGTGTGTTTACCTTAGAATAATGAGTAGCTAAATACTTTTGTGTTAGGGGCTAGTTTGAAGCCCTAAACTATGGTTCAAGTTTCATAATAAAATTCTATGTTTTAGTTACTTTGTCGATGAGATTGTTCTTTGGTTCTGAATTAGATGAGTCTTTTATATGTATGTTTTATGTGGTTGCAAACATATAGGATATGCATGTAATTGGTGCTAGGTTAAATAGCAATTCACCTAATAGTTTTGTGATTTTAACCGAAGTAGTAAAACCTCTCGCCTAGGTGTGTACCAAAGATGAGGAATGCAACTAGACACGCTTGTTGTACTAGTTTGTACACTTAGATTGACATCCTTCCATATGTGCTTAATGCTTTAGAACTTGCTAAATGTAGGAGCTGCTTGTGATCTCTATGTTGCATGTTTTCAAAAGGTTCTAATAACGGCGCTTGTTCTTGTTAGAACATTATAGGGAAGTAATATAAGGTACTTAGCTTGCTTCTAGCTTTGTAACTTGGTCAATCTCTCTCTCATGACTTAGTAATAAACATAGGAAGAAAAATTGGAACTTGGATTGTGTTTAGTGGTGGATAACGAACTCCTAACTGCTCATCATCATATTCACAAACTCTACTTTAGTTTCATCTTTTGTTCTTACTTTATTTTCAGTAAAATTAATCAACAATCCCCCCAATTGTGTTTTTAAATTTGTTTTATTATAGTTTCCAGTTTTCTTTGTTTTCTAGGTTACATAAATTGAAGGTGAACCCTTGATCCTTGGCGTAGAACGATCCCTTACTTTCACTACTACAACTTGACAACAAAAAGGGTTTTAAATTGTGTGCTATTTTTAGCAGAGCACTAATGTATAAATCATCTCTGCAAAATTTCAGCCAAATTGATGATCTTTAAGGTATCTAACTCACTTAAACCAATTGACAAACGGAATCTGTTCAACCTGAATCGTACTAGCTTTAAGGTAGTTATCAATGCCTTAACAACCATCATTTGACTGAAATTTTGCAGAAATTATATATATATATGTTGGCGTCGGGCTTGGCTAAAAATTGTATAAAAGGAGGTCAAAATTCAGTTGAGTATGAAATTTAACTAATAAAGAAATTATAACAAGGAAAAAAAAAAGAAAAAGAAAAATTTAACTAATAAAGAGCAACGAACAAATGATGGTCTATCAAAATTCAGTTGAGTATGAAATTTAACTAATAAAGAAATTATAACAAGGAAAAAAAAAAGAAAAAAAAATTTAACTAATAAAGAGCAACGGACAAATGATGGTCTATCAAAATTCAGTTGAGTATGAAATTTTCTAATGTATGGCTAGATTTTTCGGGACTTGAAAATTGTACTAAAATAGTAAAGAAGAAATAAAGAAAAATATTGAAGGCAAAAAACAAGGAAGGAAGAATAGTGTTCAAAACAAACTCTAAAAGCAAGTGAAAATTACATGTCTTTCTTTTCCGGAACAAGAGAAAGACCCTATGAGCACGTAGTATAAAAGCTAAGGATGGAAGGCTAGTCATCCCTTTTAACTCTACGCAGCTATACCGTACCCCATAATGGATAGAAACCGTAAGGCACAAGCAATTATTAGATATGATTAAATGCATAATTTTAAACTGTTATAACTTTAATCTTTAAATTTATAATATATGTTGTTAATGTCTCTTAAAAATGGTCATTTAGGTGAACACTCTAGATGAATACAAAATATATATTTGCACCTATTAAGTCTCCTCGTTTGAGCCTTCTTGACTCTAGCTAGGAGTATATGTATATATTGTTTAGGGAATTGTTCAAAATGTTTTGTCTTTATTGTATAAATAATTAGTAACCTTTAGTGCAATAATGAATTCAGAGTATTATAGACAACTTCAAAAATAACGACAAACAAAAGCTATGCTATATGCTACAAAATGGGCCTGAGGGGACGGATAGACATCTGTGTTGGGTCCTGTTTCTCTGCTTTCCTGTTGTTAGTCATACTCTTTAGTGTTGTTTTGTTTTTCTTTAGCTCTGTTTCTTCCTAGCTCTGTTTCACTTTTAGTTGTACTCTCTCTTCTTTGCCCTTGAGGCTTAATGAAATTTCCTTTCTACGACCAAAAAAAAAAAAAAACAAATAGAGACAGATAATGGCATCTGTGCCTATGCATCGTCTTCTTCCGGTTGGATGCTGCCACGGCGTCAAGTTCCGGCATCGGCTTTGTCTGTGCTTCACGGTGACTGCAAATTGGCACAGAGGAGGTGTTTCGGCCTTCCGGGTGTCGAATCTATTGTTTCTGGTGTTGGTAGGTTTTGTCTAGATGTGATGGCGGTGTAGAGGTTAGTGGATGTGAGACGGTGGGTGACAGTGTATTAAAGTAATTCCGAGCTTACTCAAAATCTCTAAACCCCACGGCCACTAGATTACTGTTCAATTCCCATTTTAGGGTTTTTATCTATTCATCAAGTAAGTCTGCTCTATACCCAAGTCAGTGCAATTTAGGTAATTCTCTATTAATTATCTGCTAATCGACTAATTTTGGGTATGCATGCAACTGTATTAAGAAACTGCAATTGCAGATTTTGGGACTTTTTAGAGTCCAATTATTCATATCTCTGTCGATTGCGGTTTTCTATTTTCTTTTAATTTGTTCAGTTAATTTGATGACTTTGGAAATGAATTGAAGGGCAATAATTCATCTTTACATAGGATCAAAGCAGATCTCCTCAGTTAATATGCTTTTAATGCTACCGAAAAGAAGCTCTCTACGAAGGTGAAAGAACCAAAGGTGTCCACTTTTGTGCCTTCACATGATTCAATTTTTATATTATGCTTTGTGTTACAAGTAATTTGAATGAGTCGATGACCTTAGATGATTGGCTAGGTTTCGACTGGAAATTTCAGTGTGAGTAAGTGAACATCTCATACTTATACTTCAGCTTCTGCTTTCTTTGTCCATACAATATATGTCTGGGATTTGAAGCCAGTTAACTTGAAACAAACCATGTTAGGAGTAGATTGGACCTTAGATTCCACACAAATTTGATAAGAAGCTTACTAAATGTATATGTACATCATGATGTCTGGAACCAATTTTTGTGTAAAGAATGCTTTAAGATGAATAGCTACTATGATGCAGGACCAATACGTAAACTGTAGAACTAAGGTTGCTGTAGAGATAATCTGTAGTAGGCTAAGAAAACAGAAAGATAACTACTGGAATCACACCAGTAGGTTCTAGGAGTCACACCTGGGAAGGGGTTTGAGTCACACCTGGGAAGGGGTTTGAGTCACACAACCAAGGATAGCAAACGCTCTCAATTTTATTAATCTTAATCTAAAAATAAAAGACTACAAAGGCCTCAATATATAGAGAAGCTAAAACAACCCTTGAACAACTAGGACCAAATAATCCTAACATCCCTAGGCTTAAGAAGATTCCCTAAAAATATCTCCTAAGAATAAAACAAATCCTAATAAGAAAAGAAATCATAAAACTTTCCAAATACTTGTTGACCCCAAATCAGTCAAGTTCCCATGTTGACACATCATTGCCTACTGAGTACCAGATCAAGGCTTGAGCCTTGGAACCTTCTTTGCCACGTCTCTTATAGACTTTCAATGGCCTCTGCCATGTAGATCCTCCATCATACTGTCTCTAATCCGTGTTCTTTCGTTTGATGAATCTATTTTATTTGTTCTGTGTTTTTGCTCTGGATGTGCATATGGATTCTTCACCAGTTGTAATATACAATGTTCATGAACATCTGCGACCAAAGGTAATTAAAAGCTCTCTATATGTGTGAATGCATCTTCAGTTTAATTAAAAAGTGGCTAGGATTCTTCCTTAATGATCAGCTAATTTCTTAGCGTGTTAAAGCGTTAATTATTGTGCTTCATCGTGTAAGTGATGTTAAAAATGGAGGCGTAGTGCTCAGTTGCAGCAAGCACTAGTACAAAAAGTTAATCACACAACACTAATCACACAACGGAACACAAATCATCTGTTGTGTGTTGAAGTCAGTTTAATCATACAACGGTGCTGGTTGAATTCTGTTGTGTGAATGCCAACAAAGTGATAACTTTTTTTATAGGAACTACATTGCACAACGGAATTAAGCATGGTCCGTCGTCTGAGCCTTAAAAATTTAGCGGCAGATTTCCCTCTACTTCGGAGTTTTGGTTGGATGTTGAAAAGCTGAAATTTGGGCTACTAGGACAACGGGTTTTATTATTGCCGTTGTGTGATTGAAAAACTAAGCACCAAAGTTGAAGGATGCTTGCTTGAATGTCTTCACCGAGATAGGGCTAGTGCAAGCTACAATAATCATACAACAGATTTAATATTTTCTGTTGTGTGAACATGCAACTGGCGGTAACATTTTAACCAAAAATGTTGAAGGCGCCATGTTTCCCTCCATGATTTTACATTTTAATTTTTAGTGATACATTCAGACGACAGTGAGATATATTTCTGTTGTGTGAATAACTTAAGAAAATTTTTAGCTAGGTTTTGATTCCCACATCGTGTCTAAAAGAAAGAAAGAACAAAAAAAAACATACGGCCGCTCTCTCGACACTTAGCTCTCTCTCGACTGCACATCGACACTTAGCTCTCTCTCTCTCTCTCTCGACACTTAGCTCTCTCTCTCTCGACTGCATATCCCTTACACTTAGCTCAAGAATCGAGCCCCCAAGATTCGAGAGGCACCACACGAGGCCACAAGTCTCTCGTGGTTGTTCCATGGCGGCCGCAGCTCGGGCTTTCACTCTCTCTCGCCTCACCGACCTGTCACTCAAGCCCCGCCACCCACAACCACCACCGCCTCCCGTTTCCCGCCACCACCTCCTCGCCCGCCAATTACTTCCCTCCTTCCGCGCCCAACGGCGTCGTCTGGCCTGCTCGGCTTCCACAATCCGATGCCTCATCTCCGGCATCGGCGGCGGCGGCGTGTCCGACTAGTTAGTCTCGACGCGGAAGTCCGGCTTCGACCGCAGATTCTCCGTTATCGCCAATATGCTGAAGCGGATTGAGCCGCTTGACAGCTCCGTTATCTCCAAAGGCGTTTCCGATTCCGCTAAGGACTCGATGAAGCAGACCATCTCTACTATGCTTGGATTGCTGCCGTCCGATCAGTTCTCCGCCACCGTTAGGGTTTGCAGAGCTCCCCTTGATCGCCTCCTCGCCTCTTCCATAATCACCGGGTAAATTTACATTTATTTACATTTGAATCCGTTTCCGAATTTATGAGATTTTTAGAGTTCGAAATCGTATTGAATTGAAATGGTTCGGTAAATTTACATTTGAATCTGTTCCCGATTTTTAGAGTTTGAAATTGTGTTGAATTGAAGTGGTTTGGATTATGGATCAGGTATACACTGTGGAACGCGGAGTATCGGATATCGTTGATAAGGAATTTTGACATTTCTACGGAGAATTCTGTGGCTTTGTATGGGTCGAAGATAGATGGGAGTTCGGAGACGGTGGATGGTGAGGAAAGGGGTAGCGAGAATGGATTTGGGGCGAGTAATCAATACCTGGGCTCAACAACTCCTCAAGTTTTCGGGGATTTGTCTCCGGAGGCTTTGAATTACATCCAGAGGTTGCAATCGGAGTTAACTAATGTTAAGGAGGTGAGCCTTTTCTCTTAAATGTTACTACTAAGCCATAGCGCGGAATCAAAGACCTTTCTTTCCTTTGATCCCTTTCTTTTCAAGTCTAATTATAATGTTCTTCTTCCCTTACCACATTTCTTAGTAAAACAAGAAAATGAGTTAATGATGGGTAAATTATCAAATATGAGTTACTTTCATGGTTTTGAGTTTGAATGTAAAGTTGAATCAAAATTGGGTAAAATATAATAACTTTTAATGGTTTACTTTCTATAAATTTGCATAAAAACACAAATGTATATATCAATTGATTTTGGTAGGATATTATGATATATGCATGTATATTGTTAAAGAAAAGAGCTCAATCAACCTTTGAGGTTATGACTTACTTACCATTGCATATTTGATTACGGAGCATGTAGCTAGATGACTTCTCAAAATCAATGTCCCCAAAACCCCACTCCCTCTCCCTCTCTCAGGCATGTCAATTCCAAACCCTTCTCTCCCTCTCCCTCTCTCTCTCTCTCTCTACTTGTATCTAAGATACCCAGCTTTTTATAAGAATATTGTGCTGCATATTCCTTTTGAATTTGATTAAATATTTGTTCTTTTGAGGGGTTTTATGATACTAACCAGGAAAAGCATGGCATTTGAATCACAGTCTATGAAGAAGGAGAAGAAGTACAGTGGGGTTTTTGGGGACATGTACACCAGTGTGGCCATTATTCCCAATGACCTTGAGCTTGACAAGGAGGCCCACCCATCACCCTTTGAGCTCCACTTCCAATTCCCTGACCTCTCCCAACCCATCAGAGTAAGTATTCCAAATGCCCCCAATCTTTTTGGTGAAGTTATTGTTGTGTTCATTTGTTGGCCTGTTGGTTTCTGAGAAATGTATTAGAGGCCCCATTACTGCATAGAGCTTTTTAGTTCTGCTTTTGATTTCTATTTCCCTCTGGGTTCCTGAAATGGGGCATGACATAAAAGTTGTCTTCTTTATATTCAATTGCTGTTTGGATTTCTGGGAAATTGGAGGGACAAAAGAGAAAAGAAACCTCTCATTCTATCTTTGTTGCCGGTATCATAAAGCTAGTGCCTTAATGTGCTTTAGGGATTCTTGAGGACAAGAGAAGTTGGAGAGTTCCTTAGTGGGGCTTTAGCAGGGGCAATGACCAAAGCTGTTCTTGCTCCTCTTGAGACCATCAGGTAAGGTTAACTCAGTAGTTACTGTATTTGATACACTATTTATGAAATATTTTAGGTTTCCATGGTAACTTAAATAAGTGAAGAGGTGCATAAGTACCTATAAACAATGGTGAATGCAACTTCTTAAAGCTCATTCAACAGTTGAAACAGTTTATGGACTGCAGTAACAATTGGATTTATAGAGCTTGTTCTAGTTAACAACGTAGACCCAAAGGATGTTGGTATTTGATTCCGCGCTATGGCTTCGTACCATTGTTTGGTTGATCAGTCTGGTTTACTTGTCTTGGTTACACCAGTCCGCGCGGAGGCACCTGTAATTGATCAGTCTACTAAGAATTACATCAAGATTCCGCTAAGGTTACTACTTTTTCTTTTCATTTACAAATGCATTAGAGTTATCTGTTTTGTTCTTGTTCGTTATTGTCTTCGCTATTGTGATGTGAGATCAATATATTCTAAGCTGCAGCATAACATAATGTTTGCTATAGTCTCTACCTAATTTCATTTTTCCTGCAGCTTTGTTGTTGGTTGGGAATTGCGGGGATCAGCTGTGTATAAGGTAAGCTTATTTGTGGTGAATAGTGTTTGAGTTTTTGATTCATGGTTTACTTGATTTAGTGCTGGATGTGTTGGATGAGGAATTTATATATGTTTGAGGTCTCGAATATATAAATTACTGATTATATAAAGTTCTGAAATCAGTAATATCAACTAAATAGAAAACTATGCTCAGTATGTGTAATCTCCCTTTTGGCATTATGATTGTATGGCTATAGTAATATGATTCTCTGATGGATAGTTTATATTTTCTTAAACCGTTCAAAGCACAAGATATCACTTTGAGAAAAAAGTTCATACTTTCTTTAAAAAGTGATATCTTGTGCTTTGAACAGTTCAAGGCCTATTGGCAATGACGTAACTAGCATTTATTTGGGAACAACTAATTGCCTTTGTATTGTGTTCTGGAACTCATCAAGCAGGTATAGGCTCCGGCAGTTCTTGTAACTCTACTTGGTGCATTGAATATAATGGGTAAGTTTTAGATATGTTTGAGGTCATTTCTGTGGTACTATTGAGATATGTATTGCTTTGGTACTATTGAGATATGTAATCTATGAGATTATAATGATAAGCTGTACCATGAGTTTAACATGTTGAAAACTAATGTCACTTCTTCAAACTATTTTCATGATCATTTCCTCAACATAGTTTCCTTGGTCTGAATATATTTGTTAAATCTTTGTTTCCGAGATTGTCTTTCTGACTATGTATTATATGATTGCAGATATGATTACAAGGTGATGGGAGGTTCAAGTTCAATCTTCTTGCAAGGGAAGGAGAGGGCTGGAAATCCTGAGACATTGAGTCTAAAGCTAGGAAGTGACATTATTTTGACTGAAAAGGTTAGAAAGTTCTATCTCTCATATAAACATTGTTTTGTGAATTGAAGGCTTAAATTAGAAAGTTATGTGCTCAATTTGTGGGTCAGTTTGGATTTGAAGTGATTTTAGGGTTTGCAATTGAGTAATTGGTGAGCAAACGATATGAGTTTGAGAATTTGACTTCATGAACTCTCATTTTCTGAATTCAATTTTACTTGAAATTATAGAAATTGCAATCTGCTTCAGAAAAATTAGATAGGATTGGTTGAGTGGCACAATGAACATTTTATTGATAGACGATCTTGCTTTTATTTTGGTTATACCTAGTCTGGTTTATAATGACTTCTTGCATAATCTACACTAATATAGACTGCAAGAAAAGTTCAACTTAATTCAGGTTGCAACTTCACTTCATTCGGATTCTGACTCTTTTGTGGATGTATAAAATGAATAAGGAGAGAATATGTAGCCTTTGCTCTAATTCACCACCTCTTTTGTGTTAGTATCAATGGATTTACTGCATAACGTGATGACTTTGGGGTTCTAGTTATTCATCTATATGCTGTGATTGTCATTCATACAGTTGTTAATGTCCTCATTGCATACTAATATATGTTGTGTTCTTTTTATCTGGACTTGGGTTTATTTTGATGCTGATATTGATATTGAATTGGTTGGTTGTGTGTGCAATGTGCAATGTGCAGTGATCCTGCGCAATCAAAGACTGCGTTTGTTACGTTCAAGGATGCCAAAGCTCTTGAAATCGCACTCTTGTTATCGGCTCTTGTTCTTGGGTTACATGCTCTTGTTCTTCATTCCTCTGGAAAACCAACCCCTTTGGTACTGTATCATGCTCTTCTGCTGCAATATGTGCTAACTCGTGAAGCTTCACAATAAGCTTGGAGGTGATGCAAATGAGAATATATATAGTGCACAGGTTGCTTGATAAAATGGCACAAGAAGGTTTTGTTGAAGCATAAAGATATTATATCAGCTTTTGATTCATGTGTAGCTAGCTAGGAATGCTTTATTGTTTGGTACATTACCTAGTCACTTGAATGTATGGATGTTTGAAAAATGGTAATGGAATGATATGGATTTGAGTACTTTTTATGTGGTAATTACTGTCCAATATTTAGTCTTACAACACAATGCAAATCAATGTGTTGTCTGATTGTAAAAGAGTTCAAAATTGAGGCTTTTCCTACAACAGTCGCTGGTTTGTTACCCAATTTGATTACAACATTCACACCACAGCCAACCAAATAGAGTAGTTGTGTGAACTAACAACCAACAACAAAAGAAAACAAAGTTCTGTTGTGTGAGATTATAACACACAACAGAAATGAAATCATCTCCGTTGTCTGAGTAATCAACAGACAAGGGAGATAATTTCACTTCAGTTGTTCTGTTGTGTGAGATTCATAACACACAATAGAAATGAAATCATTTCCGTTGTCTGAGTAATCAACAGACAAGGGAGATAATTTCACTTCAGTTGTGTTTTATTAATCTCAGACAACAAAGAATGAGTAATATCTGTTGTGTGTTATATATCTCAGACAACAGAGAATGAGTTATATCTGTTGTGTGTTATGAATCTCACACAACAGTGAATTCTTTCTTCTGTTGTCTGAATGTATCGACACATCCCCGCGCATGCCATGCCAGGCACATGCTTGCACAGAATTCACACAACGGAAACAGATATTCTGTTGAGCAAAGTATTATCACACAACGGTGAAATCACCGTTGTCTGATTTTTCAATCACACAACACTCGTTTAGACCACGGTTAGTTTGGTCATCACACAACAGAAAATCACCGTCGTCTGATGACCTTTTTGTAGTAGTGAAGGTAGTATACTCCCCTCATTTGGGAGTAACTAATGTTCTGTTGTGTTTTATCATTGCAGCGTTTGTAATTACCAATCCCAAAAATGTCCAAGGATGTGGTGCTTTTTTATAGTAGATCATCTTTGTATAGTGTCTTACTAATTATCTGCTTTTCTGACTATAATTTGTAATGTTTTTCTTTTTTCCAGGCTTTGTATAATCAACAAAAATGTGAGGTCGTTCTAAGGAAGCCGAAGTACCATTGGAGTAGGTTAGAGTATGGAAGCAAGTACTTCTGAAGTGTTTAGATTCAATGTTTTAAAGTTGAATTAAATTAGTTCTCCTTGATACAGAGGCTTCTGCACAACTGTGGTTAATTGGAGTTTAGTTGTTTTTGGAGAGACTGTAATACTGGGTTTTGGATTTTGTTGATGTATTGTTGAATATCTGAACTTTTAAGATTTCAAGGGAAAATATGTAATGAGATTGTGTGATTACTATTCTCTTGTATTATTTACTGTTATGATATTTAATGAATATTGAAAATTTTTTTTTTTTTTGCAATTATTTCCTATTAGGCAGGGGGAGACACAAGTAATAAAAATCAAGTCAATGGGCACATATAGCTAAAGTGTCCCCAATAGGTGCAATGTATTTGTACAAATGTATGGTATTTGTACTCTATTTTGTAGTTTGAGAAATCATGGGGCCCACATTATTATATAGGGACAGATAAGTTATTTGTTCCATTTAGTAATAGGAACACCTACAATAGACACAAATGCATTATCTGTCCCCTTTGACCAATGGGGACAGATATTTGTCCCTATAGGTAGCAGTAGGCACACATAAGTTATGTCCCCTTAGGCCACTTTTGTAGTAGTGATTTCTCCTTGTATATTGCGAAGAGAAAAGATGAACATCAACAAATATTTGTAAGTCTTACTGTGTTTTCTTTTTCTCACACAGCTCCACCAGATAAATGCTAAAATTGAGAAGAGGATTGAAACTCCAACAATTGAAATAGCTATGGGAAGGAGGAAATTCTTCTTCTTGTTCTTGCAAGTAACATTTCCAAGTAGATTTGGATTTTCGCACAGTCTGGTACAAAACTAATATACGGTGAATAACAACTGCAGTTATATCAAAATACAAAATTTAGATCAATTATTAGTAAGTTTATGCTCGATAGTTTTATGGGTTTGGTAGACTCATTGTTTAACAACTCAAATTTTCTAAGTGCATAGAATATTGAACATGACTGTTGAGTTCTAAATTCAAGAGGTTAGGATCGGAACTACCTCCATCTCACTTATCACGTTAACCGCTTAAGCCATTTTATAATTATATGGATGAAGATAAATTTGATGGCTGGCGCCTTGATCTAATATCTATTGCGTGAGTGAGTCCATAGCAAATTTGAAGGTCATGATTTTCTGTAGAAAGGGACATACCTTAATGACAAGAAACCGCTATTCATTCTTCGAATTAGTCCTTCCGGAATAGAGCCTGTGAGCTTGTTGTTCTCTAAGTTTCTACAAAGGTGTATCACCATGCTTTGTAAGCAAAAATAAATATGCTGTTTAGTTAGCTAACCCCATACAAAACAATTAACTTACAAGATATTTAACTTTGGCATTTGAGAGAAAATATCTGGAATTCGACCAGTTAATTTGTTGTTTGACAAATCCCTGAAATCATGAACAGCTCAAGTCATTTAGATTAACTGCATTTGTGCAAAATGAAATCGGAGTGTTTATATATATAACCACTAGCTAGCTAGCTTACAGGAAAACTAAGTTTGGCAGTTGAGACAAAACCTTTGGAATTGGTCCTGTCAAATTGTTGTTTGATAGGTTCCTGAAATCATGAGCAGCTCAACTCATTAAACTAAACTGATCGTGCCAGATGAAATTCGCACAGATCAACTCAAGTCATTAATATTGATTGAACAGACATATGAAGGCATGTATGCAGAGCATGTGTGGATGAGGTTAGTATACTTACAAAGATTGTATCATTGCAAGTTTAAATATAGAAGGAGTTATCTCCCCTTGTAATCCACTCCAGGGCAAGTGCCTGATCATTTGCATGTTCTCAAGTTAAATCATCCATACATATATTGCACAGTGGTGGACTCTGGATAGATAGAGAGATGCGAAAGTAAATAGAATAATGAAAACGAATTTCACGAATAGATTTGTGTAGTTGATTCAGTAATGAAGGATCACTAATTTGGGCCTGTTTTGCACGGACATTTTTTTTTATTTTTGTAATTTTTTATTGTTTGTAATTATTTCTTTTAATTCAAAAACCATTTTTAGTCTCCGAAAAACAATCTCCAACATCCTCTTTATTTTTCAAATATTGTTCACCAATCATAATTTCACCTCTTTACTCTCTCTCTCTCTCTCTCTCTGAGAACCAATTTCACCCCTTTATTCAATTATTCAAACAGCACATTTGATAAATACTTACAAGGATATGATTCGTGGGGACTCATCACTTTCCTGATAGCTACAATTTAGACCTTCCCATGAGTAATGTTGAGGTGCACATGGATCTCCTTGCCAATTATTTGTAATTTTATAAGTCGACTTGATTCTTGTGATTGTGCTAACTGTCATTGTATTCATGTATAAAAAGAAAAATTTAGCTTGATATATGAAAAGGCGTAGGTATTCTAAGACCGTATGAGTTTAATATATGAAGGGTATGATTATCATCAAAATAACAAAAAAGAAAATTAAAATTAAAATGAATTAAAATAAATACCTATCAAGATAACTTCCCATAATTCTTTAATATATACTAGCCTCATACCCTGAAATTGTTGAAAGGAGGAAATAGGCCAAAGTTTTCTTCTCACCCACTTCTTCAATTTAATGTATTTATCTTTTTTTTTTTTTAATCATAGTAACATTTTTAGATGATTTTATTAAAAGTTTTTTTATTTTTCTCTGAAGGGTTTTGTAGGTACTCCATATTTTGTTGAAGTCTTTGACACAAAAACTCCAGGCTTTCCTTTATGTATAGAGATCAATAGTAGTATTCTTAAAAAAAAAAACAAGAAGTATTATAGCAGACATGTAGACCTGACGGTTGAGAATAAATACACAATTTAATTTGTTAAAATTTCAAGCTTTGAATTTAACACATGTGATTAAGATATACTTGTCGCTCACAAACTCTTAGGTATGTGAGTGTATAGTATACCTATCTTCACCCCACCTCACTCCACACATCTCATAATACTAATAAAATTTGAATCCATGATCTCCACAATGTCGGTTATTTTAGATAACTAACCAATAAGTCACAACTCACCGACATCATTCTCTATACATAATAATACAATTTCCTACTATTTTTTTCTTCTTCAAAAGAATAAATACTACCTCACACTACATAACATAGCATTCGTCAATAAAGCTAGTATTAGTATTCATGTAAGTTTTATGAGTTTTGTTGAGTAAGAAGTAATTACTTACCATCTTCTTGGTTTGTTTCTGACTCTGAGAACTTTTTTAGCATGTAAATCTCGAAGGCATTGAGAATAGGCGGAAGGGTAGCATTACCAGTCATGGAGATTGTAAAATTCTCTTGTCCTCCACTTAGAGCCTTACGGTTATAAAAAGTTTCACTCATGTAATATTGAGGAACATATGGCCCAAATAATAGTCTTCCATACATAGTCATCTTGAATTGCCTGGACTGGTTGCACATGCTTTGGAGTCTTTCAACTTCAGCCAAGTGCAAGTAAATGTAATACTGTCCATTTTTAGCTTCAGGCGGCCAGAAATTATTCAATGCACCATTCCTATTTCTGGGCGTGGCAGCAGTACTCATAACCACAAAAGGTAATTTATAATCAGAGTCAGTACCAGAGTCCGTAGATGGCATAAAAGCCGAGCTTGTATTGGTTGAGGCACTCAATTGCGTCCAATTATTCCAGTCACTATCGTACGGATACCAGAAGCGATCGAGGATATCGAACGGATACCTAAAACAAGTAGTTCACAATAGAGGAACACAAAATTTGAATGGCCTTCCAGAGATTAAAAAAAGAAACAGAATGGCCGGGCTGGCACATAAAAATTTGTTTGTTGTGAATATTATCCATATGTGATATTCTCGGTAAATAAGGAGATGACTCACCTGTATTTTGTCAAATTAGGGGCTATTTGACCAGTGTCAAACCGTGAGACAAGTGCCAATGACCCCTCTTCAGTTGAATAAGTTGAGTTGGGAAGAGGCCTCAACTCTATTGCTGATATAAATGGAATTCCAGAGAGCTTGTTCACCAGACAAAGTTGTATATAGTTTCTTGGTCTTGGAACATAATGTATGAGCTCCTTGGTTACGCCAATGGATGCATTCATAAGCTTCACTGAATCCCACAAATTTGGTCCAACATACAGATCAAATTTTGGTAACTTGTCCTGCCCATCATAATTCCCATACACGAACACTGCTCGGATCAAATATTTCGTTCCACTTCTAATGTTTATTTTGTAGCAGTTCCTGATGCCTTGAGGGAAGCTCCTGAGAGATTGGTATGGCTGTTGATAGGCATCCAAATATTTATCCAAAATGAAGTTACTTTCACCTGTGTCGACGAAGTTTGAGTCCGAAATGTAAGTAATTCCAGTAACTTTTTCAGTATAGCTAGAACCCGATTTGCCACAATCTATGCTAATGAAGCCTGAGAGAGACATATAAAAAAGTGATTACCACTCCCTGTCATCCTTGTGCACTCCTATCCACAATAGTAAGATGGATGATAGTAACGAAATACAAGAGAAAGGAGTACGTTAAGAAGTAGAAGGCTTATGTTCAAAACAGAAAAACCAAAAAACAAAAAAGAAGTTGGGGGCTAAAAAATCATATTTCATCAATATTTATATTTCTATTTTTCTTTCGATTCAATTCAATACATGTCTAGAGGCTAGAGTGTACATATATACATGTATATAATATATATATGTATTAGTCGTACCTGACTGATCATCCTGTGCATGAACAAGGAGCAAAAGATTAAGAGCAAACCAAAGAAGTAGTAGTGAAAAGATGAACTGATTGAATGTCGGCAACATCAAGACACGATCGAGTACTTTTGGGGAGTGAGGGATCGACTGCTAATGAAGTAGAAGAGAAGCAGCGGCAACGTCTTTGCTAGCTATAAAGCATAAAGCAGGCCGGGCAAACAATTTGGCAATTTTTGCAGAAACCAACAAGCAGATAAGGGTCTGGTATGAATGGTGTGGGACAAAAATCTGCAAGTAGAGCTAGCTAATAATGCTGATAGATGGAGATTGAATAGCCTTGAATGGGGCAAGGCATGTATCATATATGTATATCAACGTCTAGCTAGGCAGTAGTAATAACGAGTAACCAGTTTTCTTTTGGTCATGTGGTCGAGCTTCCGAGACTAATGAATGCAGTAGGGAAGGCTTGGAAGAACATGGCTATTAGCAATTGACTAGTAATGAGATGTTTTCTTTTGTTAGAGAAGCCAATTTATCATAAAAGGGACCATAACAGAAGAGTCATGCTCACTTAAATAACAAATTTTTAGAGATTTTTCCTTTTTCATAAGGAGACTATCATTTTTAGTGCCTAAATTTTAATTTTCTTAATTCGTTTTGGTACATGATTTGTATTTTTTTTTTTTTTAAATGAACCTTGTATTTTTTTTTTTAAAATAAAAAGGCTGGTGCGGCTGCCCTCAAGCCTTGATTAATGAAACTATCGAATACAAGGGGGGACAATGAGCCTAAACCCCTTATTACAATAAGCACCTAGAAAACATCCTGAATTACTAACATGAGTCTCTACCAAATAACTGTATTCAACTAGGCACCAACTAGCAAAGAGCGCTCTACTGGCGACTCTATTTGCTTTGAAGTAGCGGTGACATAATGGAAAGATAACTCGATATATAACACGATTACAACATAGCAAAATAACCATACGCACAGCTTTCCTACTATGTTGCCGCCGGAGGATAAATCCGACGACACTTAGCTTCACCCTGCCACTAGGTGGTAGTGACCATTTGACGAAGCAAAAAACTCGCTGCCTACTCAGAGCAGACAAGACACTTAGAGTGCATACACAGGCACAAGACCCGACTAGCCCTACACGAGAAGTGTAGGAAATTATTGCAAGCAAAAAGCGCATCCAAACGAGAAAACATAAATAGATAAAAACTGTAAATAAATAAGCAGCCAAGGTACCGCCCAAAAATTGAGCCCTAACCCAAGCATAAGCCCAGACGGGGCCCACTAGCAATGTCCAGTCCCAAGAGACCAAAACAACAAGGAGCCCAAATCCCTTCTCAGCCCAAATCAACACCTGCATCCACGCCTCCGCCCAACCACCATATCCACCGCCCAACCTCTGAAGTCGAGCCCCCTTTCCGGCGCATTCCCGCTGGCCTGTCGTGCCTCACTACTATTGAAACGCCCAAACTTCCACCATGGAGCTACGCCACGATTCGAATCAAGGGCCATCGAGCCGCCTTCATCCAATCCATCAAGCCAACGCTCCAACCCAGCAAACCACCGATCCCACCCTGCCTTCCACATACAGCCACGAGCCGCTCCGTTCTGGTTTAGATCGATCTCCAGTCCGGTCCCCATCCCCAGCGACAACACAAATACATCCATCTCTTTACACCAAGAGAATCAACTCGAAGCCCCCTCCAACCTCAGCCTCCACGCACTGGACAAGCCTACAACCAGACTTCCCGCCGAGGCTGCCAGAGGCAGTCAATAGGGCCACGGCACAGTTGATGGGAATGATGGGAAAACTCAAGTATGGGCTCTAGGGTTTTAGCGCGTGAGGCGCGTTCTCGTATATTAATTTGAAATGAACCTTGTATCTTTCTATTAGAATTTTGATTAATCACATAGATTTTCATTGATAAAAAGATCAGACCAAAATAGTGTGGGAATGGTCAACTTTTGTTGGGCCCGCAATTAAAGCGATTAACTTCGTAGTTAGTATGGCGATAAATTCAATTCATGAATGTGGCGATTATTATGGCCTTAACGATGATAATAACTACACGCAGTGATTACGGTTATGAATGCGCGATGAATGACCATCGTAAATGAGTCATGATTAACCATTGTTAATGCAGCAATGATCATTATCGTAAGTGAGTAAGTAAATGCATACATAAAAGCAGGAATAATGACGGGTTGTCCCCCAAGTAAGTCATCGAGGCAGCCCGACGTTAAGGTAAACGATCCCATTCCGACTTGTTTTACTCCACTCGACTAAGAAACGTATTGACTTAGGCATCATAGGGTTTTTTGCGGGTACCTCCCCTCCTCTTTGAGCCGACTGTCAAACTTCCTAGTCAACCCTCCAAGGAAGCCTTTCGATCTTTCCTGGTCAGCTCTTGCTCCTGTCCGCATTCATTGGTGAGTCAATATCCTCTATGGAATTTTTCGTCACCAACAAGTGGCTCATGAGCTGTAACTTGTTGGTAAGTTACAATTCCAACATTGTAAGGGTTATGGGTTCGATTCTCTCTGACATATGTAAGGATGGGTGGGCTAAAGGCAGGGGTGAAATGATGGACCACACCCTCACTAAAAAGCGAGGGGTGTGATGGAGTGCCTCACCCTCGCTGCAGGCGGGGGTGAGATGTTAGATCACAGCCTTGCTGCAGGCAGGGGTGGGATGATGAACCTCGCTCTCGCTGCAGGCAAGGGTGGGACGAGATAATGGATCTTCTCTTTACAGGGCGTAGAGGTTATGAGATTGGTAATGAATCTGAGCCCCTCAGGGCATGGAGGCAATCCTATCGTCAGAAGATGATAAAAGCAATCCGTGGATGGAGAATCGTCTATATGGATTGGTTTCAAATTCTCCAATGCATTGTTTTGGTTTAAATGGCTCATCGCCCAGGATATTGGCTCTTAATTTCGAATTTTCAGTTGCACTATGTTTTTGTTTTGTTTTTCTTTTTAAGCTTCTGTGCGCACAGAAAAGAAAAACAAGGGGGCAAGTAACGAAGTGAAATATGAATCGAAACCATGGAAAAGCCGATGACGGTCATCGAGGCTGACGTTATTGTCGTTTGGACCGGCGTCGCTGCAGTCGAGGTAGGCGTCACCGACGTCGCGTTCATTGAGAAAGGCGTCACCCACAACCTTAGTGTCACTGACATCGTAATCGATGAGAAAGGCGTCAAAGGCCGACATTGTGGTCATTAAGAAAGGCGTCATCGACGTCAAGGCCGACGTCGCGGAATGTTCTAGGAGCTAAGCGATTGAGAAGGTCAGACCATAACGTTATTATTTTTAAATTAGAAACTTATATTATTTAATCATAAAAAAGGACATTCAAAGCTGGAAATTGAAAGAAACTAAAGTGATCACCTCCCACGCGACATTATTACATGAACATAACGCAAGAAGAAAACGGAAAATAAAAGATTCAAGGTTGAGAAGCTTCAATGTCGGGGGGCCCCGTCGGGACCTACCTAGTATGGCAGGAGAAAGTTGTCTATCCCAGGAAAATTCGGTATCATGCCTTGCTAGTACTCTGTGACGGCGTCATGAGCCAAAATAAATAAATAAATAAACACAAGGAAAAGAGAGAGAGTTTCGCAGCAGGGTACCTGAGGCTCGGTGTCTGGTTTGAGCTGATCTTGGGGCATAGCTCAAGAACTAGGCAGCTCACTGCGGGCACCACGTGGAGGTGAGACTGGAAGCTAGGCTTCAGTGTGGTGGGCAAGGCACTGGAGGCACAATGCACCGCTGGAGACGCCTCTTCCGATGGTAGACTCTTCCGAATCCGCCTCTTCCGATGATTGATGCAAAATTATTAGTAATCTTCAAAAGCTCTGAGTATGTAAAGCGTCGATCCTCTGACTCCAATGACCAGCTCTGAATAGAATTTTGGATCTCTACACACAAAAGGGATCGTTACAGTTGCCACAGCAATTCAGATTGCTTTATTTATACAATAATGTATGAGGTCTCCTAAGATCATTATTACAAGTTTAATGAGCTACATTCATGAAGCCCTTTTGATTTTCTCTTCTGATAAAGAAAAACATCTATAAGTGGAGTCTTAAGCCTTATTATGGCAACAAAAGGAAAACAAAAACTTCAATGGATATTTGGAAGTCTTACCAGGTTTTCTTTTCACTTTAAGGCCCAATAGGACAGCTCCTATAGTCAATAAAAGGATGTAAATTACAAGAATTGGCACCACGACTAGGACAACATTGTGCTTCTTCTTCTGCTTCTTGCAAGAAACTTGTATGGATAGATATGGATTTTCACACAAACTGACATCAAAAGGATGATGGCAATTAATTGTCCAGTTATTGCATGTTCTTAAAAATATAAATGCCTATGTAATACAAGGATGCATGTAATCCAGTTTCAAAGGAAATATTTGAATATTTTGTGTTTCACACGAATAAACAAAAGTGATAACAGAAATGAAGAGTTTGTGGCATCTCTATGCTAAGATAAGTTGTGACATGGTTTTGAAGTGATTGATGGACAAATTGAAGGTTTATGGTTTCATATGTATAAAAGCACACCTTAACAGTAGTGAGCCGCTGTTCCTTCTCTCAATGAGTCTTGATGGAACTAAACCAGTGAAGTTGTTCTTCTCCAAATTTCTGCAAATTAACATAAATCTTGACTCTTAATTGTAACAAAAACTTGACTCTTTAGGCTATGTGTATCAAAATTAGTAACTTACAAAACTTCTAATTCTGGTAACTGAGACAAAAACTCTGGAATTGATCCTCTCAAGTTGTTGTTTGATAAATCTCTGAAATGGTGAGCAATAGTCATTTAGTTTGGTAAACTCATCGGTATCTTTCCACTTGAGAGAAAGAGTCTACTGTACTAACGATGTGATTTTGATGATTAGTGTTCATTCTAACTTTAATATTGACACACAGGAAGGCATGCATGTATACTTACAAAGTCTTTATCATTGTGAGATTGGATATAGAAAGAGATATCTCCCCTGTTATTCCACTTGAGGACAAGTCCCTGCAAATTTCATGCCTTGATAATTACTTTAAATTTATTTTATCAGTTTGCTGCCCAGTTAATAAACACAAATAAGTTGAACTCAAACTGGAGAGTTATGTATGGACTATGGAGAGACTTACAAGGATATTATTCTTGGGAAGTCTTCAGGATAGCTACACTTCAAGCCTTCCCAAGAGTAGTTTTGGGGGGCACATGGATCTCCTTGCCAGTTTCTTGTAATTTTATAAGTTGACTTGATGTTTGTGATCGCGTCGACTAGATTTTCATATCCAAAACAAAACTCTCATCAAAATCAATCTCATATGTACTAAATGGACCTGTAATAGTAAGCTTGTGTAAGAAAAGAATTACTAACTGTCGTCATGGTTTGTCGCTGATTGGGGAGCTGGCTTGACCATATATATTTCATAAGCATTGAGGATAGGTGGTAGCTAGGGTATATATAGTTCTCATCCTTGAAGATGGAAAAATTTATATATTGTCCTGTTGGACTCCAAGCCTCTCGGCTATAAATAGTAGTGGCGGACAGGTATCCAGGAGAAGAGGGCCCATAAAAGGGCTCTCCATTAAAAGTAATATTGAATTGTCTAGACTCGTTCGCTTGGAGCTTTTCTACTTCTGCAAAGTGCATGTAAATATGATTACTGTGCATTGGTATCAGAAGGTAGCCAGAAAATATTCAAGGAATCATCTGCATTTTTGGGTGTGGCAGCAGTACACATGACAATAGATGGAACTTGGTAACTATTGTCCTCGGTAGTGCTGCTTAATGAGGTATTTAATTGCGTCCAATCATCGCGGTCAAAGGGATACCATAGACGATCATGAAGATCACTTGGATACCTAAATAGAGACATTTCACCATTAAATTTTATCTGATAAACAAATGAACAACAATCCGTTGGATCTAGTTGACTGGAAAGTAAAAAAAAAGATCAATGTAATTTGGATATATATGATCTAGTGACACTTTTATTCAAAAATAGTGATTTCCCAGCAAATGACTGACCTGTATTGTTTAGCAGTTTGACCAATGTCATATCGCCAGATTAGTGCCAAGGAGTAGTCCCCTACGTTATAATTTTCATCAGGTAAAGGCCTTAACTTTATTGCTGATATAAATGGAATTCCTTTGTTTGACTTCACCAGACAATTAAACATGTATATAGTTCCGGAGTGGGTAATGTAAGAGCTCCTTGTGTGTTGTAGTGTCTGAATCCTTCAACCTCACTGTATCCCAGTAATTAGGCCCAAGATGTAGGTCGAATTCTGGCAACTCATTTTGACCGTCATAATTCCCATAGTAAAAACTGGCTCTGATCAAATATTTGGTGCCGTTTGCAACGCTTATTTTGTAGCAGTTCCTGGTTCCATTGGGAAAACTCCTAAAAGACAAGTAAGGATGTTGATAGCTATCTCTGTTGTCATGCAATACCAATTTACTTTCACCGGTGTCCGTGAATACCGCATCTGAAATGTAATAGATGCCGGTTGCTTTTTCAGTATAGCTTGAATTTTCTGATAGGACACGGTCTATGCTAATGAAGCCTTGGACAGACAGACAAATAAACAGAGAGGCGTTAGTCTAAGTGATGATACGCATGTATCAAATTTGCCACTTTCAAAATTGAATGAAGTCAAATTTTACTCAATCAAAAAAAAAAAAAATATATATATATATATATACACACACACTATTATTAAGAGAAGAGGCTTTGTAGACCAACCTTTTTATCACATTTTGGCATCTCAACCGTTCAGTTTTTAGGTCCTAATGTGTAGATCATTTTTGCAAATTTTCAGCCAAATCAATGATCGTTAAGGTAGCAAACTAGATAAAATCAATCGACGAACCAAATCTGTCAAACTTGAACCGTTCATACTTCTAATCTTAAATCGCAGTTTTGAATGCCTTAACGATCATCGATTTGACTGAAAATTTGTAGAAATGATCTACATATTAGGACATAAAAACTGAACGGTTGAAATGCCAAAATGTGATCGAAAAGTTGGTCTATGACATATCCCTATAAAAGAAAAATAGATCACTCACTAAAAAAACCCTTACATATATATATATATATATATATATATTGAGCAAAAGTTTACAATGTACAAAATACTACTACAATTAGTTCATGTACCACTGATATCATACCTGATTGATCATTTTGAGCATGAACCAGAAGCCCATGATTAAGAGCAAAACAACCAAGCACTGCAAAGAGGAAGAATTGCTTGAATCTCCGCCACATCAGTACACCTACGCACGGTGAAACAATTCATACTCGAATTTGGGAACTTCTAGATGGGGGGATTGCTACTAGTCAGGTCAAGGTATGTTCAGACTTGATCATGAGTTTGGGCATCTATACTGAAACCCCCAAGCTGGATTACTTTCAACAAACAAGATGATCATCAGGGGCTCAGGGCACCATTAGTTTTTCAACCAAGATAAGCTTGTTGTAGACTGTAGTGAACTAGACAAAGTTTTTTATTCTTTTATGGGGAATTTGATTCTACACCCAAATTCACACACCTCTTTTAGAATAAACTCATCCATAAGAGTGTTTTAATATACACCCAAACCAATTAATTAGGTTTATTCAAAATAAAATAAAAATCTATTAAATATGATAAATATTAAAACATAATGCAGTTAAGAATTACTAAAGCTGCCACTATCAAATTCCCCATTCACCTATTAAATAGGATTAATAGTCAAAATCATCTAGCAAATATTATGGAGTTTGATTGACGTTATTGTTGGTATTACCTTCACTTTAGGTTTTTATCAGTACTTAATTTTAGGTGTTTACATTAATCTTATTATTATCATATAATGATGAATTTTTGGTATGTTTCTTCCTATATATAGAAGCTAGTGAATTCATTCGTCATTTTTTCTTTGGGTGGAGACCTTTCACAAAGTTGCATATGATTTCAAAGGATGATTTCAAACGACCTATTCATGAGGTTTATTTCATCATTTTCTTATGGGTTAGAGGCTTTCTTTCAAATAGGTACATATATCATATTCTTAATTCAAATTACATATTCATCAGATTTATTTAGTATAATATCTTTGTTAATCTCTCGATTTTATGTAAAGCTTGAATTGGATGGATTTTTAGTAATTAGAAATTTCAATTTATGAATCTGGTACAAAACTTAGTTTCATTCCTTCAAAATAGAATCGTTGTTTCTAATTACCTGATATTTAGATTGCTTTAATATGTAATACCTATGATTTAGATGTTTGTTTTTGTAGTTTTAAATTATTTGTGTGACTCTATATCATAGGTTGTTTATTCCATAACCTATAGTATTGACAATTAATATACCTATAATTTAGATAATATATTTTGGATATATATATATATATGTAAATCCTAATAGAGTTTTACCTTTGAAATAGATCCATGAAGGTAATTTGCAATTGTATAAGGAATCACAACATGCAGGGCACTAGTAGTTGCGAGATTTTTGAAGACTACATTGCAAAGTGCTAGTCGAGATGACGGATGAAGTGTTGTAATGTTCTTTATATTAGGTTCGAAAATGTAAAGTTTATATTTCAATTGTAAAAACAAATTTAAAATTGTTTATTTCAATACTGGATGAACATCATGCTCATTGTCCCTATTTTAATAAATTTTTAGGTTTAGTCATTCAAAAAGAATGTGTATTTAAATTACCTTGATATTAGAAATAAACTTCTTAATATTGTAAAGTTCATTTTCAATTGTAAAACAATGAATGATAATAATGAGTTTGCTAAATTATAGTGCAAAAACTCTTGCACATTCAAAATTAATGTGCCAACATTAAGGGATAATTATATTAAGCAAACTGTACAGTTACACATAACTATTATGTGGTCCTTGACCACCCCATAGAATCAGGCACCTATGTGGAGAAAAATGTAGGGGCGGAAAAAAAAAATCTTAAAGCAATCAATCTACATCAAATACATTTTACATGAGCTAATTACATTAACTCGACTATTTTAGAAAATTAATGAATATGGAATGATTGTATAACTACACCTATTAGAACAGATAAGCAAAATAACATACCTTAATGAGAAGATGTTTAATCATGTCGAGAAAGAGAAATATTTATATAATAGGAATATAACAGAATCTGATGATACACAACCATATTTATTAAAAAATAGGAAATATATAGATCACATCTGAAAGGAAGAAATATAGGATAATTAAGGTAATTAATCTTTTTAAATAAGAGAAAAATCAAGGATTAAATTGATTGTATTAAATTCTAAATATTTAAATTCAAAAAATAGTCAATTGTTCAAGTAAACCCTAATATGTGTTTGTCACTTTGATGAGACAGTCTTCCCATCGTTAGGGGGAGATAAGAACACAGATGTTCAACAGGAATTGTCGTGGTCTGTCCCCACTATGTCTCATCTTGATCCCCATACCGCACAGTCCGAACTTGAAGTACGAAGAATAATCGAGCTCCAAAACGTAGCAGACACTCTGCCTGATGCGTTTTCTGATGTTGCCAAAGTGACGAGATCACACATACTTGCTGCAAACGTGCCTGCAAGAATTGATGTCCCGAATACTGGACATCACGCCACTCCTGTGACACCAGGAAATGGCGCCATTGCCCAGCATGGCAATGATGTGGCATCTATGGCTGCAGGTCTTGCAAGGAAGCGCAGTAGACTAATTGGTTCGAAGAATACTCACCCTAGAAAGAGAGCGAATGAGGCACAAACAAATCCTTTGATCATCGATACTCAAAATCCGTTCTATGAGAATGTTCTGGATTATGGTTATGTCCAAGAGACATCATTGGGGGACGCCTCAATGTCAGAACCTACCCCTGAGAACGTAGAGATCTCTGTCAATTACACTAATGTACATGGGACGTGGGAAAGAAACTCCATCATCATTGATGATGTATTCGCGTATTCAGTGGCGCGTGAGATTATTGAGACCGATGACATCGAACCACGCTTCGTTGATGAATGCCAACGTAAAGCTGATTGGCCAAAATGGAAAGATGCGATCCAGGCATAACTTGATTCTCTAGCGAAAAGAAAGGTATTTGGTAAAGTTATACCAATACCGCCCAACACCAAACCAGTTGGTCACAAATGGGTATTCGTTAGAAAGCGTAATGAGAGAAATGAGATTGTAAGATACAAAGCTCGCCTTGTGGCGCAAGGCTTCTCACAACGCCCTGAAATCGACTATGAGGAGACCTATTCTCCCGTAATGGACGTCATTACGTTCCGCAACCTTGTCAATTTGGTAGTTTCCGAAAAACTAAACATGCAGCTTATGGATGTGGTTACTGCGTATCTATATGGGGATCTAGATACAGAGATATACATGAAGATTCCAGATGGAATTCAGTTACCCAAATCAAGTGGCTCTAAACCACGGAGCGCGTTTGCAATTAGATTGAAACGCTCACTATATGGATTGAAACAATCCGGACGGATGTGGTATAACCGTCTAAGTGACTACTTGATTGGAAAGGGATATGTCAACAATGAACTATGCCCATGTGTGTTCATAAAAAGGACAAGTTCCGGATTTGCAATAGTAGCAGTTTATGTCGATGACATGAACATAATTGGCACCCGTAAAGAGTTAAGGGAAACCGCTGAACACTTGAAATCCGAGTTTGAGATGAAAGATCTTGGGAAAACACGGTTTTGCCTCGGTTTAGAACTTGAGCACCGTAGAGATGATATCATGATTCATCAATCAGCTTATACCCAAAAGATGTTTAGGCGGTGTTTCAACACTGACAAGATTAAGCCTTCAAGCACCCCATTGGTCGTCCGTAGTCTTGATCCAAAGAAGTACCCATTCCATCCAAAAGATGATGACGAAGAAGTGCTAGAGGCAGAAGTACCTTACCTAAGTGCAATAGGCACATTATTGTACTTAGCACAATGCACAAGACCGGATATCTCATTCGCTGTGAACTTGCTAGCTAGATATAACTCTGCGCCAACAGGACACCATTGGACTGGTGTTAAAGATATATTTCGATACCTAAGTGGTACGATAGATATGGGCTTGTTCTATCCCTATAGAGAGAAGATGGATTCGGACCCATCAAGTGCCAGGAACGCCACACATGGTGGACTGCGTTCCCTCTCCCCATCCCAAAAAGATATAAGTGTTTCGGAAGGTTTTGCCGATGCTGGGTACTACTCTGACCCACACAAAGGTCGCTCCGAAACTGGCTATATTTTCACCATGGGAAAGACCGCGATATCTTGGAGGTATACAAAGCAGAACTTAGTCGCTACCTCTTATAACCATGCAGAGATTATTGCTCTTCACGAAGTAGTTCGTGAATGTATATGGCTTCGATCCATAGTTACGCATGTTCGAAGCAATTGTGGTTTGAAGTCTACCATAGATGAGCCAACAAGCATTTATGAGGATAATGTTGCTTGCATTGAACAAATGAAGCAAGGCTACATCAAAGGTGACAACACCACGCACATATCGCCTAAATTCTTCTACAATCAGCAACAACGGAAGCTCCTCAAGATCAAAGTGAACCAGGTTCTATCTGTGGAAAATGTGGCAGACTTGTTTACTAAGTCATTGCCCAAATCCACGTTTGAGAAACATGTGGCAAGAATTGGCTTGCGGAAATTATCTGAACTCCCATGATCGTAGTCATCAGGGGGAGATGTCTACATGTTCACCTCGAAACGTGAAGAGTGTGTTGTGCTCTTTTTCCCCTTCGACCAAGGTTGTTTTTGTCCCACTGGGTTTTTGTTACTCGGCAAGGTTTTTAACGAGGCAACGAGAGAAGCACCGCGTTTGGGCAACACAAGGGGGAGTGTTCAAGTAAACCCCAATATGTGTTTGGCCCAAACTCTAGGTTACTTGTTCTAGTGGTAATAGGGTTAAATTAGAAGGATCTAGATTCCTATTCAATGTACGATTACTTCCCTTGTATGATTGAGATTCTATACATTGTAAGCCTCTATATAAAGAGGCCCCTATTATCAATGAGAAAGCAGTGATTTCCTCTCAATTTCAGTTTCTCTAAAACGGGGATGAGTTTTGCTTAATAGGAGATTTGTTTGTTGGGATTTTATCTAATTTTATCTTCTTTTATTTGGGGGATCGTGGCTTTGAAGACGACTCACTAGTCTACGAAGCTGGTTGGCAACTTGGAATGAATGGTAAATGAGATACTTCTTCCAATCTCAGCCATTCATTTGATCTAACCGTCCATGTGACATGTTAAACACAGTTAAACAGAATTGAAACCTAGAAAAGGAGAAAAGAAAATAATATTCAATTATCCAATTAAATCAGGTTAAAATCTGGAAGTAGGACGCAATCGAAGAGGTGGTTCTCTAAATCTGATCGGATCGAAAATGAAAAGGATATGAGGGAATTAAGGATCATCTTCGCTGCTCCAATTGCTGCGACTCCCGCCACCTCCTCCGCCAGCACCGTTGCTTCCATTGATGCCGGAAAACGAAAGGTCGGGCCTTCCGTCCCAACTGGGTTTGGGGCTGAAGGATAGAGCTTATAGATTCTTCCCTCGAAGTCAACAGTCTTTACTTGTCTCTCATGGCTTCCAATGGCATTCAGAAAACGCATTATCTCATCCGACATGAGCGATGAGGAGGCGAGAAATCGAGGGAATTGTATATATTTATATAAGCATTTCTTGTTTTGTCAATTGTGGCTTTAGGAGTTGAAGTGATTGCTCGTTAGAATAACTGGAATTTGAATATGATTTCATCAGCCTTGGGAGGTTCAGGGTCTGCTGCACTGGTCCTATATGGCATATGGTTGTCTTTCAGAGTTGACTATATTGCCCCTGTGGCTATATTCCTCTCTAAATTCTGCATTGTACTATTCTTGATTCAATCTCTTAAAAGATTGGTTCTGTGTGTTGGATGTTTCTGGATCAAGTTCAAAAAGGTAAAGCCAAGAATTGAGCAAGATGCTTATGCTGTTGAAGGCCCTTCTAGCTTCCCAAAGGTCCTTCAGATTCCCATGTGCAATGAAAGAGATGTCAGATAACAACGTTAATTCAGCTGTTAGTGCACGTGACTTGCACACTGCTGGTGGTGCAAGTGAACCTTGGTGCATGGAATCTTCTCCAAAATGATTAAATGTGAATAATATTATCTATGTGGCTGTCCACGTAAATACTCATCAGTTATGTATTTTGATGTAAACCATATCTCTATATAAAAGAGACTAATGAGACTGAATGAGAACATTTCTACTTCCTCTCAACTATTCTCTATTCATCTTCTCTCTACTTGATAACACGTTATCAGCACACTCTGCTATTTTTTTTTAAACTCTATGATGATCTATGAGTTCATAGTGCAACGTTGTTGCTCTCTTAACTATAACTCATGATCTATGAATTTATCTATAATCTATGTCAGATATGCATATCAAGGTTTATAAAGATAATACAGCTATGATTATCCAGCCGATGTTTGTTAATTACTCAATGCCACGAGCACTGTTCCTTATATACTATGTGTTTGCTATGACTAGATTCCATTTTGAGATATAGGAATCGCAGCCCACTTTGCCCTTAATCATAAGGTCATCGATTCCTACTTCATTTACTGATATACATATATGTTTATTTATTATAGACAAGTCTTTATTGACACATATGATTACACACATTTCTATGAGTGTAATTGCACTCTAAATACTAAAATATAGGCGTGGGGATGAGCCTCCCAGCTTGACTGGGTTCAAAACCCCATTTATCAAAAAAAAAAATAATAAACTATAAAATAATTGATCCTAATCATGATAAGAACTTCAACTCTCATCCACGATAATCTCACAAATTTGTATATATAGTGATATTTTTCTTTATAAGATTGAAGGAGGTCTCAAGTTCAAATTTTGTTTGCCAATACTTTTAACCTAAAGTGAATACAATAATCTCATGGGATCACTATAAACATCAAAACCTTGATAGAACATAGTGCTATAAACCCATGTTTCAACTTTCTACATACAAATGGTGATTATTTTTGCTTCAACACCACATGAACGCCATATGTACACATATACTACTCTTATTCATAATTTATGCAAATTTGCCGTCTCATGGAGACCCTTGCTCGGACTGAGTTTCAATCGGTGTGGCACAACAATCGCAGCAAGAGCCCCGTGGTGCAGGTGCGCAGCAAACACAAGCAGGACATATGGGAGTTGTATCTGCAAAACAAACAAATTCAAGATCAACATTCCCTAAGATAAAACATAAACTTCTGCATTGCTATAATGTAAATGGTATATATCAGGCGGGAGAATTACCTAGAAACGTGAACCGCGCAGCCTCGGATGTTGTAATCGGAGACAGAACCATTGCGAAGATGAACAGAGTCACCAGAGCAAACCTCATAGAACCCCCTGACATTTCTTGTCTAACAAAATTCTTGCTAGCAAACTTGCTGTGATGGTAAGGATAATAGACCAAGCCAGGACATAGATATATAGGTCATTGTTTGAATGAAAGATGACGGGTCGAAGGCGTTGTTTGAATGGGAAGGTTGATTTTCCACTTTGCGGCAACATGTATACTTTGACATTCTAGATCTTTTTTCTTCTTGTTCTTCTTCAACTGTTCACCATTAATTTACAATATATTATTCGTCGATTTATTTTATAGATTTCATATATCTTTAACAAACTAAATAGCTTATAATTGTCACGAATTGAATTCTAATCAAATTGTTTTCGTCATTTAACGATCTAGTTAAGTTGACTTTAGCACCATTGAAGCTTGAGGCTCATCCAATTTTCCCAAAGATCATAGTTGACTTGTCAACTCCTTAATTATAAGAGAAAGGAAATTGAGGGATGTGCCTAAATTGACTAAAGAGAACAAAGCTAAGATATTAGGCCAAGCCACCTAAATTGACAAAAGAATTGAGAGGCTCTGTCCCCATATGTTTATCGGATGCTTCATTTTCCTTCCTTCTTTTTGGTGAGACGCTTCTTTGCTTAAACTGGTGTACAACTCTGACTGGCTTTGGAACCATGAAGTGTGAATATCTAGTCATGAGAGGATCCTTGTTCTGTTACTGATATCAGGAATCACCAAAAATCTATATGTTTCATTCATGATTTTTGAGCTAGATCTCCTCTTTGTTTAGGAAGGAAATGCCACTGAAATTCTTTTGGCATCCAATCATTTTTAGCCCTTCAATTTAAAATCTAAACGAACTTGAATTTACCCAAGAAGAATAATGAAAAGAGAGATTGTTAAGTTGTTACAGACAGTTTCATCAGGAGGTACTATCATCAAAATGGCATTTTATTGAAGCAATCCAAAATATTTAAAATACATCATACATAAAAGATCATACATAAGAGCTTTATAAAAACAATAAAGACAAGCAACTACAACTCCAAATGTCGTCTATTTTTTTGTAGCTAGTTGCTCATATCCATTCCTCAAGAAGTTCACCATCTTAGCTTGGCAGCTGGGAAGTACTGCAACGAATACAATTCAAGTCAAATAAATTAGTAATTAATTTAAGAAAAACACGAAGGGGATTGTGAAATAAATGAATTCAGATCGTGCTTAGTGCTTACCTTTTCAATGAGAGAGAGATAGTACGGCTTCACCTTCTCAACATCAACCCGAACCTTGCTCTTGCTGTAAAGGTCATACTTGCTACACAGAAAAAAAAAATACGAGCAGGGTTAAGAACTTGGATTAATTGAGAAACTGAAAAGAGGTCAATCAATAGGAATTCGATATGAAGAGAAAGATGTAGACTCATACTTGAATACATGAAGCCACTTCAAGTTTTCGACCTCCTCTTCATTCATCAAGTGCTTGTAGGCCCCTGCCCTGTGTAAAGCTGCATAATCATACCAAAATTTTCTTCATAATTAGTTAATGAGGATGAGGGTTAAGTTTTCTGGTGAACTTATTATACTTCTCCATTATATAACACACCATAGAATGAGTGGTATCTAATGACGAAAAGAGCTGCTGAAGGTAGAGTGGTCTTATTTTCTTTGGCCACCTGAAAATACCATATATTTTCCATTAACGATTTAATGGTGATAATTAACAAAGAGCGAAATTGTTACATGATCTGAGGTTTGGATATATACCAGATACATGTAGTCATCATGCCCCCATGACATCAATACGTTGTTAAGTCCACATTTCTCAGAGTAAACTCCATGTTTAGTCTTGTAAGCCGGATTGTTGTAGTCGGGATTCTCCTTGAAATACTGCGATAACAATATCATTCAATTGAATTATATATACATGCATTTCCGGAATACTTAATGCAAAGTGAATTTATAGTAGAAGTACCTTGTGGTGAACAATGGACTCGTCAAAAGCACAACCAACTGGGAAAGTGTCACCTGTTACAAGAATCATGATGAATGACTCTGCAGTTGGAAGAAAGTTTCTTAATATAGTGGAATTTGATGCTATTTAGCAATTACCTACAACAGCCCATTGAGGAAGCTCCCCAAAGCAAGGAAGAAGAAGCACCTTCCCAAGATCTGAGATAAATCATGAGTGATCAAATAAGCTTTTCACTTTATATGAAGGCAAAACAGAGTATCAAATAATACATAGTGAAGTTATTAATACCATGGATAAGGCCAGTCAAGTGTAGCCAATCTTCATTGGGATAGTCCTTTCTAATGGCTTCAGCTGTTTGCAATAAGTGCTCAATTTGAGGTTCATCTAAGTCTGGATCACTCTCGTCTACAACCTCATTGAGAAGTTCACAGCATTCCCATATGCTCATCTCCACCCTGTTCAATTTGCTGTACTCTTTTCTCATTCTCTGGACCTATATTACATTTTGTGTATATGTTTGCTATAAGCTTAATAGTTTATCAACATAGGAAATAAAAATGGTCTCACTGAAATGAATAGCAAGGGAAATTGAATCACTTACGAAGTCATAAGTCTGGTTAATGTGATTGATCTTGTAGAATTTCTCCACACTTGGTTGCCTCTCACCTTCTGCATCATAATCCCTGTTTTGCAATCCATTAAAAATTAGACTAAATTTAATAGATGATTAAATGGAGAGGAAAGAACGAAGTACTGAACTTCACAGATATGTAAACAACAGTGAGCATAGACAGAGACGGGAGCCCAAGAGAACAGACTTTTGTAATCATGAGACACAGAATCAAGGGACATAAAAAGTGGACATGACCCAACTGGGTTATTGGGCTTCCATAAAGCCCATGTTCATTATGCTTATGCTTTTCTGCAACCCTGATCAGACTCTTTCAAGGAAATGACATTATTAGAATATGAAATTTTTTTTTTTTTTTGAAGGGATTTGGAACCTAAGCTAGGAGGCTTATCCTCAAGCGATTATAATGAAAATGATGCATAGAGGGGGGACAGAGAGCCTTGACCTCTAGTAAGAATTTTTTTTTTATTGCTAGAAATTTGTGCCACCTGATAAGAACCGATGCCCAGATATTATCACTAGATGACAAAGATAACTATCTATTGATTTATGCAAGTAGTAGACAAAAAAGTAAAAGCAAAATGACTTCAAACTTATGTAACACAATAGTTTCTGATAAACTGTGTAATGTTTTGACCCAATATACAGTGTCCAGTTTTCATTAGTTTTACCCCAAAAGTCACGTTCTCTCTTCCAAACTGACGACTTTGTTAAAATTGCTTCAGTTCTAGGCATCCCACAGCTTTCCATTTGTGTCATATTTCCTATTGTCTTGTACTTCTAACACATAGGGATGGCAATGGGGCGGGTTGGGGATGGTATGGGGATCACAATACCATCCCCATCCCCGGAGTCATTCTCTACCCCCTTCCCCGCACCAATCCCAATAAAAATATATTGGGGATTCTCCGTTCCATCCCCACTGGGGACTAAACCTCCAAATCCACCCCAAATCCCCAATAAAAATTTAATAAATAAAATAATTTTTTCTCATATTGCCTTTTTTAAAATCAAAATCTACAAAAAAAAAAATTAAACATGATTAAATTCATAAATCATAATTCAGTGAGTGCAAAAGTCAAAATATCATTAAAATAAAAGTGTAGATATCAAAGTAAAGTAATAAATGTATATATTTGTGATTTATATTATAAACAATAAATTAAAATCTATACTATTATTAAGAGAAGAGAGTTTGTCAGGCAAAACAGAATTTTTTTACCAAAATATCCCTCAAATATTAAAAAACATTTGAACTGAAATATTTGAGAAAGACAAAATGGTCAATTCGCAAATAAAATAAAAACAAAAAAAATTTAACAAAAAAAAATCAAAAATCAAAAACAAAATATATGCAGCAATTTTCTCCACAATCTGTGGAATAACTTCCCACGTAATTATCCATATCCACACCCATAGGGTGTGTTTGGAGTCTAGTATATATAAGTTAAATATATGTATATATTATTTGGGCCGGTTTGTGGGTGGAGATCACAATACCATCCCCGCCCCATCCCTAATCTTAGATAGCGGGGATTGAGGATCCCCATCCTCATTCTCTATTTATCCCCGAATTCTCCCCCCATTAAGGGCGGGTATACAATGGAGCTCCACCCCGCTGGGGATTTTTGTCATCCTACTAACACAGCCTCATACATATTGCAAGGTATTTTTGTCGGTATAGGTTCAATCATTAACACAGGGGTCAGATTCAGTCCCTATTAAAAAGAGTTCATAGCATAGTGGTTAAAACAAAAACTGCAAAAACTTAAAAAGGATTTACAGCTTAGATCTGATTGCAGCTTACATCAGATCTTAATATAAACTCAGTTATGCGGCAACATGAAAACGTAAAATTATGAACCAAAAATGACACTATGCAAAGAGGCATAATAACCTAAAAGTTTGTCCAAAGGAGTTGGTATGTGGCACCAAAAATCCACCATCCAAGACCAATTCTTTTTCATCCACAACAACCTCCTTCCCTCGTCCACCTTCAACTCCTGTAATTACAACACAGAAAAACAGAGGATTAATTCATCATATCAGCAATATATTCTCATTCCACTAGAACCCACAAAGATCCTGCAACAATTTGCATCTTACCAAACAATCGCAGATGAATCCTCAAGATATTGAAAAACTAAAAGAAAATAAAATGCATGAAGAGAATGTCATGTAACGTATACCAAACTCAGGTTGGTGCTCCTGCTGCTCAATGAGGATGGTCATCTTGAACAATCAAAACTTCGATCCCACAAGAACAAAGAGACCAAGAAACGAAATCTGGGTTAAGAAGGAATTTGGGGTGTGGTGGCATTTTGAGCGTTGGTATTTATAATCGGCCGGAGAGTCCTTCCCTGGGAATTCGGAGGTCTCGAGTCCTTCCCTGAAAAACTTAAAACTCTCTTTGCTTTATATTTATCAACATGACAAAAGCATAATACTAAAATCTCCGTTGGGGCCCTCGTCGATTTGTCAGGGGTGACTCAGCATTGCGTTGGACATCACAATCTCCTCAGATCCAAAGGCCCCACAGGCGACGTCGCACCCGAGTCAAGTTGCCACCTAACGTCACTGCCTCACCGCCGGGCGTCAGTTGTCATCACTAGGCAGGGGTGGCTATTTCCGCCGTCGATTTCTGCTAGTGCCACTCTGGGAGCGGCACGTGTGGAGTCGGCAGCGGGGCTCGTGGATCTTTGTTCAGTGAGGTGGTGACGCGTGTGGAAGTTGCAGGGGTGAGTCAGAAGGTTTCACGGTGAGCTCAGATGGTTGGTTAGGGCTGAAATAAGGAGGAGTCAAATGTAAACAAAGTGGCTTGGCTTGGTTTGTTGCAAAATGAGTAGCATAATAGTGCCAGTTAGAAGTCATACAAAAAAACAGTGCCAGTTAGAAGTCATAAAAAAAACAGTGCCAGTTAGAAACCTTGCCGTGTAACCATTACTCCATTGGATAACCATCCTTGGAATCTGCCACCATAACAAAGAAAATTAGTTGCTTTGCCAAAAGAATAAACAAAGAAAATTAGTTCAGTCAAGCAAAACCTAAAACGAAGTTCATTGTAATCTCAGAAAACCCTCCTTGGAATCTGCCACTCTAAGGCCTTGTTTGGTTTACGGAAGAGAAATCATTTCCCTTCTCTTTCCCATAGAGAAGGGAAACTAAAGTTTCTGTCAGGTTTCATTTCTCTGTTTGGTAAAACAAGGAAAGTATTCAGGAAAGACCATTTGATTTCTCTTCTGGTATTTGGTTGGTGCAGGAAAGGAAAGTAAAAATGTAGAGAATTCTTAGGTGGGGGTTTCCTCACCACGTGGTTTTAGGGCCACCCAATCAGAAGAAAGGAAATTTTTCATCTTTTCTGAAACTGCCCCTACTTCCTAAAGTGCAATACCCAAAACACCCCCCTGCTGGGCAGTGACTTGTCCTCCCCACCACGTGTCCGTGTGGGTGCCCTATGCAAGATTCTCTCAAAAATATATCAACGTTTCAATAATACCCTTGTATTTTAAAATAAAAACATCATAAAAATTCAAAAATATTTTTTATGCAAGAGAGGGTATTGTTGTCCAAAATTTTTATAATAAATGCTGGGAAATGGGAAGGGAAAATCAATCCCATGGGGTCTAAGTAGAATGATTTTCCCCCTTTACTTTCCCCTCTGTCAAGAGTTTGTGGTTACCAAACAAAGGAAAGTAATGACTTTCTTTTCCTGAGTCCTCAATTCTGAGAACCAAATCAGGCCTAAGAGCAATTTAACAGTTTCCCTATAATTTCTGTATTATAAGGAAGCAAAAGTAAAAACTTTAGCCTCTTTTTCTTCTCTAACTCCAATAGATTCCCTATTTTATAGCAATCTCTAAAATCTGTATAATTCTTCCTTAAAATTTTAGAGATTGCTGTAAATATAGGAAAATTGGTTTTCTTATTCCTCACTTTCCCTAAAATAGGGGTAATTATAAGGAATTTGTTGAAGAAAAAGAGGCTTATTTTTCTCTAAAATAGAGAAAAATTAAATATGGAGAAGTTGTTGGAATTGTTCTAACAAGAAAATTAGTTCAGCTAAGCAAAACTTTTTGAGCTTTGGGTTGTCTTCAACAATCGGGAATATCTAGATCATTGCCATTTTTTGTTTAGGAGGTGCCGTTTATGTTGTTAATCGTGCTCAACTGTCATTAAATTTAAATTCAATGATGAAAAATAAAAAGCTAGTTAGAATGTTCATTATTTTTCACCATTTTATATACAAGAACAATAGTACACAATTGATTACCAATTAATTAACCACTAAAGCATGACTGATCAACTTTCAATTGTTAATCAGAATGGAATACATTTGGCTATCTGATTCATGGATGTTGTCAAAGAAACTAGAGAAAAGATTGGCATTGCTACTTAGTGCATGTAATAGGAAGGAAAAAGTATCCAAAAGTGATTGGGTCGAGAAAATGTCCGTTTGCACAAAAAAATTGAGGCATTGTCACAATTCAGAGGGGAATAAAAGAGATAAAAGCGTGCGCGGTATATATTTTAGAAATAAATTTATAGTTTAATATTAGAAGTTTTTGTTAATTTTCAGATAAATAACACAATACAGGGTGTATAATCTAACAATAAAAGTGTGATTCATTTTACAACCTCGGAAATTTCTTGAAAATTTCTTAGAATTATCATTGTTTAGCCATCAATTCGCCTCTATCCATCAAGTGAAATGTAAACGGGTGGACAATTGACTACAAACATGCAACGGGCAGAAAAGAGAGAAACTCATCAGAATAATATATTTGGCTAGGGCACAGCTCATAACGGAAAATTACACTAGCATTTAACTACACGAGAGACTCGTAAGTCTTAATTGGCCAAAAGAAAGAGGTTTAACAAAACAAAGCTGTCATCAAATGCTTGTATTATAGAATAAATTCAAGGTTGGATAATATAAATTTTCAGTCCGTGAGAGGGAGGCACCTTTCCTTCATGTTTTCATGGTCGGCACGCATGTTCTGTGCAACAAATATCATATTTTTTAATGACACTTGTTGAAAACAAGACATCTCATTTGGTCCAAAGTATGTTCCTACTTCCTAGTGCGGAGGTTTATTCTATAACCACTTGTTCAAAGTAAAACGAAGAACAATAAACAAATATTCACAAACGACAATGCTCAATGGCAGCTTACCATGAAGATTGAAATCGACATTCAGCCAAATGATTACAACTGCTTTGTTCGCAAATGACATGAAGAAATGAGCTTCCTAGTCTTAGGGAAACCATTTTCTGTAATGCATGAGTAATCAGACTACAACTAGATTAGAATTTAGAAGCACTACAATTCATAACTTTCTATTATGTCTAAAGTTCCACTGTGTATGATTTGCTAACCAAAGGTCGAAAGCAAGCACAAAGCTAAGCATATACCTATGTTTCTCAAACATGCTGAAATGTCTCTCTCCTGGACCATTTGGTACTCTAACAAGATGTAAAGTTGGTAACCACCTCTAATCTAATATTTCATCCTTTTAGCTGGGCCTTGATCAATGATGGGATCCACCGGAGGTTGTTGTGGCTCTCCGGCTTGCTGAGTTTCTGAGCCGTTCTCGGCTTCTCCAGTGGGTACAGGAACATAGCCTTCTGGGAATGGTGGCGGTGGTGGGGCTGGTGGTAGCTGCATAAACAGAGTGAAAACTAACAGTTACTCTTGGTGATGCATGTGTGATGAGAAAATAACTACATGTTTCACAGACTATGTTCTTGCACATGATCATGCATGAATCAGGAAATTCAGCCAAAATCCTTTACTAATGCAGTTCATTATCTCAATATGAGTAGGGAAAACACTCATTTTAGTTCTTTGATAATTACCTTGCGCAATAACGATTGAAGAATTTGGTTCACTCGATTAAATTCCCTTACGTCAATTGTCTCTTTGCTAGCCTTGGATTCAGAGGCTGCAGTCTCATTTTCTGGATCAACTGCATCACAAATATCAAAAGTTAAAACCATTAACATCAAATTCAGGGGCACAAAAAAGCAACCCAACATATGGAAATAGGAGATGATGCATCAACACATACAGAAAACATTTTTGTCCTTTAATTATGCATGACATGCGGAAGACTTGCGTACACATGCGTACAATCAAGATTATCATGTTCCTTGAAGCAAACCTCTCATGAAACAAGAACAATACTGTAATTGATACTATGAGAAATCACAACTGAAACACTTTCCCATGACTTGAAAGTAGATGTTGCACAGCAATAGGTGATTGTTGTGTGTGCTACTCAGACCTATTCCTTTACACCACAAAGTATATGAGGACTTAAACCTGTCAAACAACTGAGAAATCATCCCAGAAAGGTGTAACACTCTGCTGAGAATGACCCTCTACAGCTATAATGGTCCAAGGGCCACAAACCACTATTCAAACTCTGAATGGTCATGATTAGTGATCCCAAGTCAATTTCTGCAGATGTTAATAAGTTCATACAAAAATTCTTGAAAAACACAACAAATGAGGCAGTCACATGCAAATCACAATTGGTACTATTCCCCCAAATGCTACGGCAGAGCTTTCTCCCCATCCAATACATAAATCTACATCTGTAACACTACACTAAAGAGCTGAAAAAACAATAGTTACAGAAAACTACCCTCTGGTGTCCAAAATCTAGTTCTCTATAAGCATCTAGTTCATATGTTTAAGCAACCCCATAAGAATTTCATGGACACCAACATAAATCAGTTTTCATCACTCAAACACCAAAGACACGGTAGTACCCTCCCCTCCTAAAACACACAGAATTCTCCAAGAAAACCTTCTTTCAAGCAACTGCCCTGACATCTTAAAATAAAACCCCAATAACCGTGACAAGACACAAACAATGCATATAAAAGTGTGTTACAAGTATTATCTCTAACGCAACCGCATATTAAATTCAATTAGCCATCATTTTATTATGTATCATTTTCACATATTCATCACTCTGCAAATAACAGAACCCAATGTTCATCTTTATCTCAAATGCCACCGCATAGTGAATTCATTTACCCCATTCTTTCCATTCCCATTCCACCGCATATCATATCCCTTCAAAAAAAAAAAAAAAAAAGATCATATCATATAATGAAGAAATAGGACAAAGTAGGGATCACATACCATATCCAATCTTCTCCAAGTTTGAAGAAGCAGTGGTGAAAGCCTTATTTATATGATAGAGAGCGCGTCCCTGCAACATGTGCCGACAGATTATCAGGATGGAACTATGCTGTTTGAATTCCAAAATCACGGAGCAAACCATTGCTAGTCTTAATGACTCGAAAGGACATCAACTAAGCCCGGCTTCTTTAGGTGGATGTGAAGCATAAATCGGAAACTAATTAAAAGCTACAAGTTCTATTCATGATATTGTTATGGCACCAAGATGTAATTGTCAATCAAATAAGTTTTAAACTGTTCGACCATTCTTAAGAGAACTTACAACTCGAGCTGCAAAAACATTGCAAAGCTGAGGTGCTTGATATATCGAACCATCCAACACATAGTAAGTCATCATGGGTGTTACTTTCTCTGGACTGTCCCTCTTTTGCTTGCGGATAACAAACAGGTGCGGCTCTGTAACTTCCGTCAGCATGTATTCTGTCCCCGTCATTTTGCTGTAAAACAGGCAATGAATTCCGCTTCATCCCAATCATTTAAGGCCAATGCAATGACAATAGACCTCAATATTATAAATTGTTCCCTAATATTATCCGTGCACCTAATCCAATTGCTCATCACTCAGGTTTCATAGTATATAACCAACCAATATAGCATTAAGCCTCTTCTAATAACACAATGTATCTTCAATTTCCTCCTCCAAATCCTTAATACACTCAAGTTTTCTAACAAATTCACAAACCCTACAAAAGTAAAAAACCAAAACTTGAAGAGCATATCCAAAAATTGAGAGGGTGAATACTTACGAGAGGTGAGAGATATCAAGAGGGTGAATTGCGCGCTGACGGAGCTGTTCATTATTACAGGTCCAGTCGTAGAAGGGCGAGATTGCAAAGTAATCAAAGACCAGATTGCGATCGAGAGGATAAGAGCTCAGCCAAAGCTGGTCCTTGAAGCATATTCCGGTCATGTCCGTCCCCGGCGGCTGTGCTACAACTTGCGGCGGGCCACCCTCCATGTTCGGCGGCGGCGTGGCCATTCTATGCTTTCTCACTCGCACTCTCTTCTGGGCTCACTCACAATGTTCTTGGAAAAGAGAACCAAATTGGGGTTTGCTGGGCAGAATGGTACAGAGATAACCAGAGAGCTCTGGGTGTAGAGACTTATATAGGAGAAGCAAGACCCAAACTTGGAAAGAACATGGCACAGTTTTTGTTCAAATTTCTAAAACTGCAGGATTGATTTAAAGATGGTGAACCCGGCAGCGGATAAATTTACCTCCTCCACACGGCGTCGTCTAGGGGCAAAACAAACAAATGGTGAATTAATGCTACCGTATGCTATTTCAAATTCTCGAAAATGGTATTTGCGAACTCGGCCGAAGGCTTAGTTTGGTATTGCGGTAGGAATACTCAGCTTTAAAATAACTCAGTTGTAGAAATAATTCACTGTCAAAAATTTCAATGTAGTGTTTGGTAAATCACATATTTAAAAGTGTTAAAGTGAAAAAAAGTGCTGCAAGAGTGTTTGGTAGAGTTTATATTAAAAGCATAAAATTTCTAAAATGGATATCGATCTTTTTACTTATTTTTCATTTTTGATAAACATGCCTATATCAAGGATATAATAATTCTGGATAATCTTAATCGTATGGAACAATAGATTAACCCCAATTCTGGGTAAACCCACTCCTATACTTTGATGGAAGAAGCATAGAAAATTGTACTAAAAGAATTGAGGTGATGATTACTTTATTAGGCCTGGGAGGACTGGAGTGAACAAAAACAAGAAACATTTCACAAATTCATGACTAATTTTAAGAAATAAATTGGCAAAAACCTAGATTTGAAGAAATAGGGGAAGAATGAACATGAGCAAATTGATTATTAATATGGCACCATATGTGAGACCTACTTGCGTTCTGCCATTCCTAATGACTGCTTTATCAAAGGAGAAGTGAAAAGTTGTGAAGAGAGAGAGCAATGAAGGCAAGGGGGTGAGGAGCTGAAAAGAGAGCAAAAACTCGCAAGAAACCCAGAAGAAGAGAACGGGAAATTCTGAGGTCAATTTTTGAATTCAGTTGGGATGTTTCTGGAATTTCATCAAGGTACCGATTATTCGATTCACTTCACACAACGCAGATATGAAAAAGCAGGTCCTCTGCTGCTTTTTATTTTTGCAGTTTCCGGCCGCGATTGTTAAAAGAACGCAGATTTAAAATAGTTACCAAACATGCTATGGGTCATAAATGGTGAGAAAAAGCAGGATTTAGCCAAAAAAACTCAATCCCAAACAGAGCCGAAGTGTTATGTAGGTCATTACGAATTTAGTTAAAATAGTATGTGTGTTATTACAAATTCAGCCAGAGTGGTACGTGTGCTATTACGAATCCGACCAAAGTGGTATGTGCGTTATTATGAATCCGGCTTAAATGGATACGTGTGTTATTACGAATCAGTCAAAATTAGACATGTCAATTGACCAGATATAAAGCGAATCGACCTAAATCTAGATTTAGTTAGTACCAAATAAAACTCAATCCGACATGATCCAAGAATTTAGCAAAGCAGTACAATAACAACACACGTCGAGTCGTCAAAAATAGTCGTTACATAGAGTACACCAACACAACCTATCATATAACAAATAATAAGTTACCCAACACACCCCAGTACACCCACCTTTTAGAATCACATACGCCCTTATACAAAGAAACTTAGAGCCCCGAAGCAATATAAATGAGTCAACAAATTTACGACTTAATCAACTTAAACAGTACGAGGAGTAGAAGGAAATATACCTCCTTCATCTGGAGAACAGATATCCTCCATTTTGGATTTGTCTTCAATCTTCTTGGGAAACAACTTCGATTTCTTTGGTTGCTTCTCTTGTATCTCTATTGTTAACTTAATGAGCAAACCAAGATCGTTTCACAAATTGCATAAACACAACCAAATGATCAATACAATATGAACTAGAATATAACAAGAGGAGATGCATCACCTGCTTCATGCACAACAGTCATTCCTTCAAAAGCAGTAGCAGCAACACAGCTATTCAACACAAATAATCTGAGCTCCAAAACTTCAACCAGCCACACGCAAGAAATCTTCTACTCAACTATGTGTTTAACTCCTTTCTATGAGGCAGGACTGAATGTTTTGTCACATAGTGAATAGGGACTTCAAGAACCTATATATACAAGCTAGATAGGTCTTCCCATAAAAAAATCATTGATTCTAGCCAATGAGTTAATTCTGAAAGATGCTATAATTATCATATCAACTAATTAGATATTTATCTTTATCAAAATGGATTCCTAACCATATGAGTGACATGTCAAAGCCCATTAGGTGTCTAGGTAGATAATTCATATATTTCTCATTTATTGTAATAAGTTTAATCAGTTTGTTATTTACTTAATGTAGATAATATTAGGTCCAAATAATATTTTACAATCTCCCCTTTGGACTAATATTGTCTACATAACAACTAAACCAAAACTCATTTCAGAAAATAGCCAAAGTGTGCACTAAAATATATGGTTTCTCAAGATCCATTCAGTTCTGTCAAGAACACAGTAGCTAAAATAGAACTTGGAAATAAACATGTTTATGTAAACATATTTGTTCCAAATTACAAATAATAACCTCTGCATCTCACATGAACTACAAAACTGATATGATGAAATCAAGTGGTAAAGTATGTCATTATGCTGTAAACACTTGATTATAGTCCAACTAAAAATTTTGAATATCAAAATCATAATGCAAACATTATTTACTTAAGCACCAGTGGATTGCATGTTTGCCTCTTACTGAATATATGCATATTTCCATCCACCTGATAATCAACAAAACTAAAATAGCAGCAATCAAATATTATCAAAATAAGATCAAGCTGTGAAACAATATATATGGAAATACCTCAAGCTTTATTCATTTGACCAAAATATGAATACATATTGTTTCTGACATGAATTGCAAACTGAAATAAAATTGAAACTTTCAAACTAAGAAACTGAAAACATAATCTTTATGACTTTTACTCTTTCTGAACTCAGGAATCTAAACTAGAGAGAATTCTCATGTCTTCAACGTGCTTCTTGAAAACTGAAACTGGTAATGCCTTGGTAAAAGGGTCTGCAAGCTGTACATCTGTGCTAATGCCAGCTATTTTAATCTCTCTATCTTTAACCCTCTTTCTCACACTGTAGAACTTCAAGTCTATATGTTTTGAATTATTGGACCTTTTGCTATTCTTACTGAAGAACACAGCAGCTTCATTATCACAATAAACTTTCAGCTTTCCATCAACAAGATTACTTAAAATCTTTGTTTCCAAAAGAAAGTTTCTGATCCATAGGCCTTCACATACACCTTCATATATGGCTATAATTTCTGCTTGCATGGTGGATATGGCTATCAATGATTGTTTCATTGTTTTCCAAGCCACTGCACCACCTGCCAACATATATACATAGCCACAAGTAGACTTTATTGATGCAGGATAATTGCCTGTGAAATCTGAGTCTGTGAAGCCTACAAGTTCAAGTTTCTTCACACGCTTATACATAAGCATGTGACTCTTAGTCCTCTGTACGTAGCTCAATACCTTTTTGCCAGCAGTCCAATGCTTGTGTCCAGGATCAGATTGAAATCTAGACAACATGCCAACTGCAAAGGATAAATCTGGCCTAGTGCATACTTGTGCATACATGAGACTGCCAACTAATCTAGATCTAGCATATGGTACAGACTCCATTTACCTTTTCTCAACACTTGTTTTAGGGCATTGATCCTTATTTAATTTATTTCCCTTAGATATTGGAACCTCCCTATGAGCACAAGTAGCCATATTAAATCTCTGAAGTATTTTTGAAATGTAGGCTTGTTGAGATAATCCCAATAAACCTTGTGCTCTGTCTCTCTTTATCTCAATTCCTAATACATAAGAAGCCTCTCCTAGATCTTTCATATCAAAAATTTTCGACAGAAATATTTTGGTATCTTTCAGCAACTTAATGTTACTGCTAGCAAGGAGAATGTCATCTATATATAGGATAAGAAAGACAAACTGGTTTCCAACAATTTTAAGATAAACACATCCATCAACAAGGTTTTCAGTAAAACCAAAAGATGCAACCACATAATCAAATTTTCTATACCATTGCCTAGATGCTTGTTTAAGTCCATATATAGTTTTTTTAAGCTTACAGACTAAGTTTTCTTTTCCAGTTTCAATATAGCCTTCTGGTTGTGACATGTATATCACTTCCTCCAGTTCACCATTTAAGAAGGCTGTTTTTACATCCATTTGATGTAACTCCATATCATAGTGAGCTACAAGAGTCATTATGATTCTAAAAGAGTCCTTAGTTGAAACTGGTGAAAATGTTTCTGTAAAATCTATACCCTCCTTTTGTGTGAACCCTTTAGCCACAAGCCTTGCTTTATGTCTCTCAATATTTCCCTTACCATCTCTCTTAGTTTTGGACACCCACTTGCTGCCTATAGGCTTGTGATTTGGATTTGGCTTCACAAGCTCCCACTCTTCATTATTATACATGGATTCAAGCTCTGCATCCATGGCTTTCTTCCATTATTTTGACTCATTACTTTCTGCAGCTTGCTTAAAATTTATAGGGTCATTATCATCTACTAAAGTGCTCTCAACTTCTTGCAGATAAACCTCATAAATATCATTTTGACCACCAAAAGTTGGCTTCCTAGTTCTTTGTGATCTTCTAGGTTCAGCTACATTTTGTTGAGGTTCGGGAACATTTTGATCTGGTATAGGTTCAGCCACTTTAACATTTTGGTTTTCAAGTTCTAAGTCACCATCTGCTTCATTGTGAAGTTCACTTTCAGTTTCTGCATTATTTTTAAAGTTTGGCATTTCTATTTCTATATCCTTACTTTCTGCAATTTCCTCAAAATCATCAGTTAAATCTTCAAATTTTGTATTGCAAATACTCTCCCCCAGAAATTTAACCTAATGAGTTTCAAAAATTCTTGGTGAGTAGTGAGGTGCATAGAGTTTATAACCTTTAGATTTTTCACAATAGCCTATAAAATGACAAGTTACATATTTAGGGTCAAGTTTTCCTAAATTGGGATTGTAAATTCTTGCCTCAGCTTTACAACCCCATACATGGCAATGATGCAGACTAGGTTGCCTACCCCACCAAGACTCAAATGGTGTTTTATCCACAGACTTGCTTGGGGACCTATTGCAAAGATAGTTTGCAGTTCTTAAACCTTCTCCCCAAAACATTTTTGGCAACCCAGAAGTACACATCATACTTCTTACCATATTCAACAGAGTTCTATTCTTTCTCTCTGCAACACCATTCTATTGGGGATTGTATGGTGTTGTATATTGAGCTTTTATACCTACATCCTACAGATATAAAGCAAATGGACCCTTTTGTTGTCCTTGCTCAGTATATTTACCATAAAATTCACCCCCCTATCAGACTTCATAGTCTTAATTTTCATTTCTAGTTGAAGTTCAACTTCAGTTTTAAAAATTTTAAATGCCTCAAGTGACTGTGATTTTTCTGACAATAGGTACATGTAACAGTACCTTGAATAGTCATCTATGAATGTAATGAAATAAACATTTCCACATATTGTTCTATGCCTGAAGGGACCACATATATCTGTATGAATTAACTCTAGCAGTTTTTCACTTCTGCTAGCAGTCTTTTTTCTTAAGTTTGTCATTTTACCCTTAAAACATTCAATGCAGTCTACTAGGTCTGAAAAGTCTAGTTCTGGAAGTGTTTTGTTCTTTACTAATATTTGCAGTCTTTCTTTTGAAATGTGGCCTAGTCTCCTATGCCATAAGTAAGCTGATTTATCATTGAACAAGGTCCTTTTAACACCTGTGATGGTGTTGTTACTTAATGTGTTATTTCTGTCTTCAACAAGTGAGATTACTTGTTAAGGTATTGAACAATTCAATTTCATATAATTATCCAAAATAACACCAGAACCATATAACAAGGAAACTTTAGAAATTTTTATTCCATCCAAATAAAAACATCAACCAATCTTAACCAAAAAAGACATAGAAAGCAAATTCCTCTTAATCGATGGAATGTAATAAACATCATCCAAAACTAAAAAATTTCCAAAACCTAGATCTAGTCTTAAGGTTCCTATAGCCTTCACTACAACCCTCACGCCAATTCCCACACACACATTGGTTTCCTCACTTCTTGGTGCCCTCTTCTTTGTGAATCCCTGTAAAGAATTCATAATATGCAAGGGTGAGCCAGAATCTAACCAATAAGTGTGAGGTTCAATATTGACAAAATTAATTTCTAAAGAAAAAGTTTCTATAGTACTTAAGAAATTTTTACCCTTCTTCACTAACCAAGCTTTAAAACCTGAGCAGTCCTCCTTCATATGTCCTACTTTTTTGCAAAAGTAGCACTTGAACTTAAAAGCTTTGGTGGTGTTAGGTGCTGCAATGTTTCTAGATGGCTTAGTGATGGTTTTGGTGACCTTAAGCTTGTTCTTCTTTTTCTTTGGCTTTTCCACCAGGTTCACAGAGGTTGCAGGCTCTTTCTCTTTCTTAATTCTATCTTCTTCATCAGCACAGATAGATATGAGCTCATCTATGGTCCAGGTACCCTTTAGAGCATTGTAGCTAGTTTTAAGCCCACTGAAGGCATTTGGCAAAGAATGCAGTGCAACATGCACTACTTGGTTATCATTCACTCCCATCAGTAACTCCCTGAGCCTAGCATTAATGTGGATCAGCTTCATTATGTTCTCTCTAACTCCCCTAGATCCTTCATACTTCAGCTCATGGAAAGCCTTAGACAATCTTGCAGCCTCTGCTTTCTCACTCTCTTTAAATTTTCTCTCAATGGCCTCCATATAGTCAATAGCCAAGTCAGGTTCTTCTACACTACCTCGTACAGTGTCAGACATAGTGTTCCTAATGGTGTTCTTGGCCATTCTATTTGACATGTGCCAGGCTTTAAATGTCTTAACCTCCTCAACTGAACTATCTTTAGTTAATGCCTCAGGTTCATCCTCATCAAAGACTAGGTCTATATTCTCATGCATCATCATATAACGCTCTACCGAATCTCTCCAGGCTCTAAAGTTTGTTCCAGTGAGCATTAAAACATTGTTGAGGTTCATGTAAATACTTCCTAATGGGCAAAGTCAAAAAGAAAAATTCTGTAAGTTTCAATTTCAAAACGCAAAATTACAAAGTTTCAATTTAACAATATTTCTGCAGCTTTATGTGTTAGTTCCAAAAGCAGTTCAAAAACAGATAAAACACCAAAACAAAATATCAACCATAATGGCAACAAGTACCACAAGATACTATGTTAATGAAAATACCCCAAAACTGAATTTCACATTATGCAACACTTTTGTAGCAGTAGACATAATGTACTTAAGTTTCTGAATCTTCACCCCATAATTAGAGAACTCAAGTTATCCAAAAACACAATCAACATCTTATGACAGTAGAAGAGTCTTTTAAGTATCAAAATATGAATTCAAAATCATGTGTGAAGCTATTTGCCACCAAACTATGCTATATTAACACTTCTTTGGAAGACACGAGTAAGCACAGTTTGGAAACAATTAACACAAATTTCCAGGTCATTTTTATCTTAATGATCAAATGCAAATAATAACATAAATTCTTTGTGCAACATGCCCATTTTTATTTGCAACAACCTGTGACCTAAATAAAGTTTAACTAAATTCAATTCAAGACATCAAGGCACTTGAAAAGAAACTTTACTCAATCTGCAATTTTCTCAATGAAAATATGACAACATTTACAGGGAGATAGTGAACTTCTTAACTCAAACATTCATCAATTTATCATATAATCATTGTTCAATCACAGATATCTATTAGCAGAATGCAAAATATTAAGCACAATCATCCATAAGCAATCACAGAGAAAGCACAAAATCGTTTCAATTCAACTCAATTCAATTCAGAGACACAAGCACACCAAAACTTAAATTTCATCCGGTCACCATCTACTCTATCCTAGGTGCACGCCGGGAATGCTTCTAGTGTTCTTGTACTTCAACAGAAAACAAATTAAAGCTTTGAATCGAAACATGGTTCTCAGAAGGCCTAACCTTTGCGATTGCAATTCTGCAACAATTTTAGTGGAAGCAATTCCCAAAAGCGATCTTAATCATAATTTTTTTTTTTCTCTTCTTGGCCTGTTAACCAAAACCCTAATTTCCCAAAACGTTTTGCAATTCAACATAACACAAAACTCTAGTTCAAAATACAATGAATTGATCTTCTAAAAATGATTTATGAATTGTGAAATTTTGCTCTGATACCATTTGTTAACTTAATGAGCAAACCAAGATCGTTTCACATAATGCATAAACACAACCAAATGATCAATACAATATGAACTAGAATACAACAAGAGGAGATGCATCACCTGCTTCATGCACAACAACCATTCCTTCAAAAGCAGTAGCAGCAACACAGTTATTCAACACAAATAATCCGAGCTCCAAAACTTCAAGCAGCCACACGCAAGAAATCTTCTACTCAACTATGTGTTTAACTCCTCTCTATGAAGTAGGACTGAATGTTTTGTCACATAGTGAATAGGGACTTCAAGCACCTATATATACAAGCTAGATAGGTCTTCCCATAAAAGAATCCTTGATTCTAGCCAATGAGTTATTTCTGAAAGATGCTATAATTATCATATCAACTAATTAGATATTTATCTTTATCAAAATGGATTCCTAACCATACGAGTGACATGTCAAAGCCCATTAGGTGTCTAGGTAGATAATTCATATATTTCCCATTTATTGTAATAAGTTTAATCAGTTTGTTATTTACTTAATGTAGATAATATTAGGTCCAAATAATATTTTACATCTATGTCACGGTTCAGCTTGGCCTTGTTCTTACTTCCTTTAGGCCTGTCTAATTTTTTCTTCTGAGGGGAAATGGTAAGTCTCGCCTGTTTCTGCTTCATTACCAAGGAAAGATCTTTATTCACCTGCAAAGATGGCACCAGCTGATTAAGAAATTTCTTGCCAGGCCTAAAAAGTTCTAGTCCTGCTGGCCTCTTCTTACCACTCAGAGTCACCACCTCCTCCATCTCAGGCTCTTCCACCACTATAACAACTGCCTCCATAGAAATTGAAAGATGTAGTTTCTCCATAGGCAACCCCACCACCTTGATAAGATTGATTAGCTTGGGAGGAGAAGGAGTCACCCAAGCCTTCAACAGACCAGCTACACGTAGCCCTAATTGTACCTAATTTGAAAAAATGGGATGTCCCATTTTTCTGGAGGCTTGTGATGCACGGGCTTCCTGTTCCTATTGGCATCCCCCTCCATAAACCCTAAATCCAAACAATGAGAAAATTGATAACCCATCATGGCTACTACTTCAGTTCTTCCATCTCTTTCAGGAACAGCTTGTCATATCTAGCAGTCTCGACAAAAACCCTCTATTCGTTCAAAAGCAAACTTCAGATTAGCTTCAACAGAGGGAGGAATATCACAAGAAAACACATTTCTTTGACCGAGCTTGAAGTTTTGAGGTGTTGTAAGGTCTTAAATATAGAAAACAAGCATAACCAAACACCCTTAAAAATTTGTATTGTGGTTCACGGTGAAATAATTTAGTATATGGTGTGCTATGTTGAATAACAGGAGAAGTGTGCAAGTCTATTTATAATATAAATAGCAGTATTAAATGCTTCAACTCAATACGTTGAAGGAACATGAGCATGAGCCAAGAGTGTAAGACCTGTATCAACTATATGACAGTACTTGTGCTCGGTAAGACCATTCTGCTTAGGGTGTTTAGGACAATAAAACAGTTGACAAATGCCATTGTTAGCTAGGTATTGTCATAGAGCAAGGTAAGTATATTCACCTCCTTCATTAGTTTGATGCATTTTGATTTTAGAACAAGACCAAACATTTGAATCAATTAACTCCAAAGGATAATTTGATACATACTCAAATAATTGAAAAGGAAGCTTATATAATACTCTTTCCTAATGGACAAGACCGACAAAATGAATCAACAAAGGGCTCGAGAAGGGCACAGTTTTATTTGACAACATCCTAGATAAAATTTTGAATGAAGAATATCCTAGCCTAGAATGTCATACTTGTGTGGGGACTCATACACCAACAAAAGCAAAATGACGACTGGGATCAAGATCATGTTCTGATTGAGGGCGCAACAGATAGACTATATCTACTCCTCCCCCGAAATAGCATCCTCCCTGTTTTTAAGTTCTTAACAAACAAACAAAAATGGTAGGAGATATTAGAAAATGACAATCATTATTAGAAGAAAATTGATAGAGAGAAAGGAGATTGGTACGTAAAAGCAGTATGACAATGAAGAATATTGTTTAGCTTAAATGATTGGTTACCAGTGGTTAAGAGAGAGGAACCAACATGAGAAATAGGAAAATTAGAGTTTGTACCTAATTATTGAGATCGGAGGTAACATGGGTGTTGGCTCCACTATCAAGCAACCATGTAGATGATGACGGTGTAGATACAAAGGCAGCCAAAGCACTGAGTTTCTTGGTGGGAACTCTACCTTCAAAGGAAAGGTTCTGCCGACTGTAGCAATCTAAAGCTGAATGACCAATGCGGCTACAAATTTGACAAGAAATTTTGCCAAATGATGAATTGTTGGTGGAAGGATGATGACCAAGAATAAAGGTTCCACAGTTTCAAATACCATGTCCTCGAGCACCAAATATAGTTAGCGTGCCCGATTTGCAAAATCTAGAAGGAGGATTAGGGTTAAGTCCTCCAAAAAATGGAGTCTAATGAAGATCTCAGCCTCTGCCACGACCAGAATTAGAGACATGTAGGGTTGTCAGTTGAGAGCTGAGATCAAGAGCAGCTTGATGTTGATCATCCATCCTTCGTTCCTGCAGGTAAGATCGAGTAAGACTTCAAGGGAATTATACATGATGGATGTATCACTTGCTTGAGCAAAACTCACTGTATTCTAATAAAGAGGACCAACGTTGTTCATAATAATAGATACCATATCTTCATTGCTCATAGGATGTCCAGCAAGAGCAAGATTATCTGCAATGAGATTTATCTTGTCGAGATAGTCAGAAATACTAAGATTACCATGCATGGATACAAAAGAGATCTCTGTGGAGCTGCAAACCCCGATTCTATGATTGAGATGCATATCTCCTGATAAGGACCTCCAGGTGGAAAAGGCAAATGTGAAACAGGCAACCGTTGCAAGCACAAGGGGAGTGAGAGACCCATTGATCCAACTTAGCACAGTTTGCTCTTGAGAAATCCAATTTTCATAGTTGGGATTGACGATGTTATAGAGCTCATCTTCACTATCAGCAAGAAAACATGAAGGGCAAGGATTAGTGCCATCCACAATGTCCATTAGTTTGAGACCCTTGAGAATAGGAGAAATCTTAGCCAACCATAGAGGATAGTTGGTTATATCTAACCTGATGGATAGAAAATGGGATACACTGCCAGAGGAAAAGTCACTTCCAGCATTGGAGGAATGTGATGCATTGAGAGAACGATCACTGTTATGGGTGAGTGTATGGGCCGAGGTGGGGGAGGAGGAGGTTGAACCCGTGGTGGCCATTGGAAAAAAAATTTGGAGTTTGTTGTTAGACACTACAAGCTTTGATACCATAAAAGGTTTAGAAAGAAGAGATGTGATTGTAGTATTGAGTTTGTGATTGTAGAAAAAACTTAGAGTTAGTTGTTAGACACTACACCTTAATTAATGAACAATAACATGTTTTTATATTCAACTGAATAGTTGTAATCAGTTCAAGTGGTTACAAATGATAGAATAGAACTCCATTAGATTTTACATAATGAGAGATACAACTGATAAGCATGATAATTATCCAAATAAATGTTGCAACATATTGCTCCGACCCTTGATGTTATTGATGGGCATTAGAAGAAGGTGAGATGAGGGTAGAAAAATTGAAAGATAAGATTGCTTTGCATACATTCAGAGTCCAAACTTACATTAGGTTTATGACATGGGTGACTGTTCCAAAGAATTTGCCATGTCTTTGACGCGAAGCTCATATAGTCATATGGACTGCATCTTCTGTAGACAAGTGAGAGAAAATTAGCTGCATGATGCCATGATGGCTTCTAGCAACTGGGATATTTGATCAGTCTGATCCTCCATTATCATTTGGTCCGGTAATGATCTCTTAAGCCCTAACACGTTCTGGCAGGTATGTAATAGTGCAATCTTATTCCTTGTTGTCTACATAATTAGATTCGTGAGCCCTCTAGTCCCTACCAAAATAGGCTAGCAGGTGATGACCACTGACTTTTCCCATGACTACCGATTTACTTCCTGATATTTCAATTTTGATTATCTACACCCTCATTTTTCTAATTGTTGCTGATTTACACCCTATCATTATTTTTTATACTTTCTACCCAATTTTCCGTTAATTTGATTACCACGTGAAGGGCTTTTTCGTCTTTTCAACTGTCACCCCAAAAAAAAAATTAAACAAACCAACACATCGTCAAAGAAATAAAATTAAAAAAAAATACAAAACTATTCTTCGTTAAAAAAGGGGAAAAAAAAAACTTGGCCTTTGTCGCTTTTTCCTTGTCCATCTCTTCTTCACTCCCTTTATTTCAAGATTGGTCATTAGCTTGCAATTGATCACTTAATCAATATTTGTTAGTCACATCAAATGATTAGATGATCATATCACTAAAGGAGAAACGGTGTTTGATCATTTAGGTTTCTGGTTTTCTTTTTCTTTGAAGGCCGGACTGGTCATTAATATTTCAAACATTCATATGAGAATTTGATCTTCCATGTCTCCAGTTAGAGGGGTTGTGTTGTGCATAAGATTGAGAAGCCATTGAACAAACTAAAATATTTAAATGTATGGAATACGAAATTAAAATCACAGCAAACATGTGAAGGTCATCTTGATTGATTCAAGTTGGGATTGTGTTATATTGATCTCGATAAAAGGAACATAGAGGAAGAGGTCATGTTGAGAAGAAGATAATTGCAAGATAGATAGAGAAGAAGATGAGAGGCTGAGGGAAAAAAAAAAAGTTGTGGGAGACGAATAGCAGTATTTTATATTTTATTTTTTAACAAAGTAATTTTGTATTCTTTTTTTGTTTTTTTATTTTTTTTGTGTGACAATTGTAGAGATGAAAATGCCCCTCACATGCTAACCAAATTAAGGGAGAAATTGGATGGAAAGTCTAAAATTTTACTATAGGGTGTAAATTGGCAACATTTAGAAAAGTGAGGGTGTAAATAATCAAAATTGAAATGTCAGGGGTAAATCGACAGTCATAAGAAAAGTTAGGAGGTAATTTGACTATTTTGCCTTATAAGTTTATAATTTTTTGGTGAAAAATCCATTTTTGAACTTTTAACAGTGTAATACTGTAATTAACAGTTTGTACTTTGTACTGATTGCAGAGTCAGCAAAACAAAGAGCTTGGTAAGATTAATCAAGTGGCCGGTTTGTGAATAGTGGGCTTTTGGAGCCTCTCTGCATACACAAACAGTGGGCAGATGCCTTGTGACTAAACCAAAATAGGATCTGAGCATTGTTTTCAAGGCAATTTATGGAATGCGCCCTGTGTATGGTGCGCCCCAAACGGAAGGGCAAAATGGTCATTAAATCTTTCGCAAACGACAAGGTAGCTACAGTGGGTAAAACACTCTTTACTGTGGCGCCATCCCTCTCAATGGAGGGGTGAAATGGTCATTCACATGCCAATCAGTCGTGGTCTGCCTAATCGAAGAGGAAGGCACTGAGTGCAGACTGACACCCACACATTGGTTGAAGTTGAGTGAGAACTCGGAGGTGAGAGAACAGTCGATGGAGGAATCACCTCCTTGAAAGGGTCTCATGAGTCATGACTCATCTTCCTCCGAACCTTCGACCATACCCTGAAACTTTGGCCGCTTTCGTGTGTCTTCTCCCTTTTGTTCTCATTTCCAAACTAAACGAATTATGTGCTTATGAATTCAACCACACAACTCACAGCACAAGTCAAAATTAAGGAAGTAAACGAATTCAATTGTTATGAATTCAACCAAATATCAATATTCAATACACAAGTTGTGCAACACAACTCACAGCACAAATCAAAATTAAGAAAACCAATGAAGATCAAAACTGCCACCACGACTGTAGAACTTACCCAAGATTATCAACTCAGCTCGGCCAATCATCTGGTTCGACCTATCATCCTTCCGAGTTCTGGGACCAGGATATATAGCTACCGAAAAAGAGTCAGAAGTCCAAAATTGCTGCCGGAAACTGCAATCACAGTAAAAATCAGAAGCACCCAAAATACAATTTCTCCAAAACCTAATCGAATCGAAGCACTACTTGCATAGACGTGTAGAGCACGACGAGTAGACCAACCTCCGTACAACATGCAAGCTGCACCGCCACTGGAGTCGCCGGAAATTGCTAGAAAGCTAGCGGAGTTGCAGAGGCTTCTGGACGTCGTACCGCTGTCGATTGGATGATCTGAGGTCACGGCTTGCACCACGCCGCCGAGAGGGATCAGTCGCCATTGGTCCGTCGATCTGATGTGGCCGAAATCGAGACGTGAGGTCGGGTCAAGTTTCACCATCGCCGGGTCGTGAGATCGGGTTCGAGAAGCTTGAAGGTTCTGGGTCGTACAATCCCATCTGGTCTTTAAAACCCCCTTCTAAATGAATTTCTACGGTTAAGATCAAGCATTGAATAATTTCAATGGCTCAGATTGCACCGCGATATTTTCTATTTCTCTTAAATGATTTTCCATAATTCCAAAACTTCAAAAAATAACAATAAATAGCTCGGGTATCCGAGGAATTTCCCGAAAATTCTCACAAACTCATCTTTTTGTGTACTTTATTATCCAACTTTTAAATCAAGGATTTCACTTATAAAAATTTCTGAAAATATTCTCGAGTACCTTTTATAATTACCTAGATCGTAAACTCAATCTCGACTAATTGCATTTTCACTTCTTAAATATTTTTTGGGGCTCACAGTATACTATCTTATACAACTAATAAACAACTTAGATCCCATTAGTAGATATATAAAGATTTTGTGCGATCCAAATAATCGAAATTGAAAATCAATAAATTTGACATTACTCATCTATTTGTAACATATTAATAGGTAATGTATAAAAATAATTAACTCGTTCCGTCGTCCTTTCAACATCAATTAAAGCGGTCAACCATTTATATGCTTATACTTATCTAAGAGGAGCCTTAGAGCGAAACAACGAGAAGATAAAATTTCTAAAATTTTTACATTTGTTGATATACCTTTTGTCCACGAGCGTGTGAGAGCTGATAGCTCAAGAAAAGAAGTTGCGTATAAGTGGTTATGTGTATTAGTTTTATGTGTATTTAGGTTTATAGTTGACCACGTGGATCGACACCCAAACTATGACGAAAAAAATTGAAATTTTGACCATAACCATATCTTTCTATCGTAATAGTATCTAACGGTTGAATTTGATAAATTCTATTTCCTCCGCCTTGTTTGTGATAGAAGATATACATTTATATAGAACTAATAAATTAGACTACATTAGTAGGAACGTAAGCATTTTGTGCAATCCAAATAATTGAATTGGAAATCAATCAGTTCTACATTACTCATCTAATTATAGTATATTATTAATTATCCTATAAAAAAATTAACCCGATCCGTCTTCATTTAGACGTTAAATAAAGCGGTAAACCCTCTATACACTTGTACTTCCCTAAGGGGAGCTAAATTATGAAGAGATAAACTTTCTAAATCTTTTATATTAAGTTATATAGATTATACCCACGAGAGTGTGAGTGCTGACAGATTGAAAAATTAAGTTGTGAGTAAGTGGTCATGAGCATTTTAGTTTTACCTGATCTTTTAAGTTTAGGGTTGACCTAGTAGATCGAGAACCAAATAACGACTAAAATAGCTGAAATTTTAACCATAACCATTTATTCTTATAATGATAACATCCTATGGTCGGATTTGATAAAATCTATTTCCCACACATTGTTGCTTATGGAAGGTATACTTTTAAATACAACTAATAAACTAGTTATACTACTTTAGTAGACATATAAGAATTTTGTGCGATCTAAAAAATTGAAATTAAAAATTGATAAATTTGATATTACCCATCTATTTATAGCGTATTAATAGGTATTGTGTAAAAAAATTAAACCAATTCGCCGTCATTTAGACATGAAATAAACTGGTCAACCCTTTAAAAGCGTTTACTTCCCTCAGGGGAGCCGACCCTTGATGAGATAAAATCCTCTAAATTTTTACATTATTTGATATAGCTCCTACTCACATGAGCGTGAGAGCTGACAGATCGAAAAAATAAGTTACGAGTGAGCGGTTATGAACATATTAGTTTTATGCTATATTTAAGGTTTAGGGTTGACCTACTAGATCGAGACCCAAACGATGACTAAAATAGCTGAAATTTTGACCATAACCATTTCTTCTTGTTATGATAACATCCTACGGTCAATTTTGATAAAGTCTATTTCCTACACATTGTTGCTCATGGAAGGTATATTTTTCATTATAACTAATAAGCTAGTTATACCACATTAGTAGACATGTAAGAATTTTGTGCAATCCAAAAAATCAAAATTGAAAATCGATAAATTTGATATTACCCATATATTTATAGTGTATTAGTAGGTATTGTGTAAAAAAATTAACCCAATTCGCCGTCATTTCAACATGAAATAAACCGGTCAACCCTTTAAAAGCGTCTACTTCTCTAAGGGGAACCGACCCTTGATGAGATAAAATTCCCTAAAATTTTACATTATTTGATATAGCTCCTACTCACGAGAGCATGAGATTTGACAAGATCGAAAAAATAAGTTACGAGTGAGCGGTTATGAGCATATTAGTTTTATGTGGTATTTAAGGTTTAGGGTTGGCCTATTAGATTGAGACCCAAACGACGACGAAAATAGCTGAAATTTTGACCATAACCATTTATCCTTATCATGATAACATCCTACGGTCGATTTTGATAGAATCTATTTCCTACACATTGTTGCTCATGGAATGTATACTTTTAATTACAACTAATAAACTAGTTATACATTAGTAGACATATAAGAATTTTGTGCGATCAAAAAAATTGAAATTAAAAATCGATAAATTTGATATTACCCATCTATTTATATCGTATTAATAGGTATTGTGTAAAAAAAACTAATCCAATTCGCCGTCAGTTCGACATAAATTAACTGGTCAACCCTTTAAAAGCGTCTACTTCCCTAAGGGGAGCCGACCCTTGATGAGATAAAATTCCCTAAATTTTTACATTATTTGATATAGCTCCTACTCACGAGAGCGTGAGAGCTAACAGATCGAAAAAATAAGTTACGAGTGAGCGGTTATGAACATATTAATTTTATGTTGTATTTAAGGTTTAGGGTTACCTACTAGATCGAGACCCAAACGACGACGAAAATAGCTGAAATTTTGACCATAACCATTTCTTCTTGTTATGATAACATCCTACAGTCAATTTTGATAAAGTCTTTTTCCTACACATTGTTGCTCATGGAAGGTATACTTTTCATTACAATTAATAAACTAGTTATACCACATTAGTAGACATGTCAAAATTTTGTGCAATCCAAAAAATTAAATTTGAAAATCGATAAATTTTGATATTACCCATCTATTTATAGCATATTAGTAGGTATTGTATAAAAAAATTAACCCAGTCCGCCGTCATTTTGACATGAAATAAACCGGTCAACCCTTAAAAGCCTTTACTTCCCTAAGGGGAGCCAACCCTTGATGAGATAAAATTCCCTAAATTTTTATATTATTTGATATTGCTCCTACCCACGAGAGCGTAAGAGCTGACAGATCGAAAATATAAGTTACGAGTGAGCGGTTACGAGCATATTAGTTTTATGTTGTATTTAAGGTTTAGGGTTGACCTATAAAATCGAGACCCAAACGACGATGAAAATAGCTGAAATTTTGACCATAACCTTTTCTTCTTGTTATGATAACATCCTACAGTCGATTTTGATAAAGTCTAGTTCCTACACATTGTTGCTCATGGAATGTATACTACACCACATTAGTAGACAAATAAAAATTTTGTGCAATCCAAAAAATTGAAATTCAAAATCGATAAATTTGATATTACCCATCTATTTATAGTGTATTAGTAGGCATTGTGTAAAAAAATTAACCCAATCTGCCGTCATTTTGACATGAAATAAACCGGTCAACCCTTTAAAAGCTTCTACTTCCCTAAGGGGAGCCGACCATTGAGGATATAAAATTCCCGAAAATTTTACATTATTTGATACAGCTCCTACCAACAAGAGTGTGATAGTTGACAGATCAAAATAAGTTACGAATGAGCGGTTATGAGCATGTTAGCTATATGTGGTATTTAATGTTTACGGTTGACCTACTAGATCAAGACCCAAACGACTTCGAAAATAGCTGAAATTTTCTTCTTATCTTGATAACATCCTACGGTCAATTTTGATAAAGTCTATTTCCTACACATTGTTGCTCATGGAAGGTATACTTTTAATTACAACTAATAAACCAGTTATACTTTAGTAGACATATAAGAATTTTGTGCGATCAAAAAAATTGAAATTAAAAATCGATAAATTTGATATTACTCATCTATTTATAGCGTATTAATAGGTATTCTGTAAAAAAATTAAGTCAATTCGCCGTCATTTCGACATGAAATAAACTGGTCAACCCTTTAAAAGCGTCTACTTCCCTAAGGGAAGCCGACCATTGATGAGAAAAAATTCTATAAATTTTTACATTATTTAATATAGCTCCTACTCACGAGAGCGTAAGAGCTGACAGATCAAAAAAATAAGTTACGAGTGAGCGGTTATGTACATATTAGTTTTACGTTGTATTTAAGGTTTAGAGTTGACCTACTAGATCGAGACCCAAACGACAACGAAAATAGCTGAAATTTTGACCATAACCATTTCTTCTTGTTATGATAACATGCTATGGTCAATTTTGATAAAATCTATTTCTTACACGTTGTTGCTCATGGAAGGTATACTTCTCAATACAACTAATAAGCTAGTTATACCACATTAGTATACATGTAAGAATTTTGTGCAATCCAAAAAATTGATATTGAAAATAGATAAATTTGATATTACACATCTATTTATAGAGTATTAGTAGGCATTGTGTAAATAAATTAACTCAATCTGCCGTCATTTTGACATGAAATAAACCGGTCAACCCTTTAAAAGCTTCTACTTTCCTAAGGGGAGCCGACCCTTGATGAGATAAAATTTCCAAAATTTTTATATTTTTTGATATTGCTCATACCGGTTAGAGCATGAGAGTTGACAGATAAAAAAAAAAAAAATTACGAGTGAGCGGCTATGAGCATATTAGTTTTATGTTGTATTTAAGGTTTAGGGTTACCTACTAGATCGAGACCCAAACAACGACGAAAATAGCTGAAATTTTGACCATAACCATTTCTTCTTGTTATGATAACATCCTACGGTCGATTTTGATAAATTCTATTTTCTACACATTGTTGCTCATGGAAGGTATACTTTTCCTTACAACTAATAAGCTAGTTATACCACATTAATAGACATGTAAGAATTTTGTGCAATCCAAAAAATAAAAATTGAAAATCGATAAATTTGATATTACGCATCTATTTATAGCGTATTAGTAGGCATTGTGTAAAAAAATTAACCAAATCCGTCGTCATTTTGACATGAAATAAACTGGTCAACCCTTTAAAAGCTTCTACTTCCCTAAGGGGAGCCAAGCCTTGATGAGATAAAATTCCCTAAAATTTTATAATATTTGATATTGCTTCTACCCACGAGAGCGTGAGAGTTGACAGATCGAAAATATAAGTTACGAGTGAGCGGTTATGAGCATATTAGTTTTATGTTGTATTTAAGGTTTAGGGTTGACTTACTAGATCGAGACCCAAACGACGATGAAAATAGCTGAAATTTTGACCATAACCATTTCTTCTTGTTGTGATAACATCCTACGGTCGATTTTGATAAAGTCTATTTGCTACACATTGTCGCTCATGGAATGTATACTTTTCATTACAACTAATAAACTAGTTACTAGGGGTGTGCAAAACATGGTACAAACAGGCCAAACAGGCCAAAACTGACCGATAAATATGGTTTGGTTAAGGTTTTTTAATTTTAAAAATTGAAAATCGGTTCAATACTGAACCAAACCATTTATGAACTGGGTTGGTTTGGTTTCTCTTGTACTTAGACCGCAGAACCCAAACCGACGGGTAAGTTTGAAACATAAGAGAAAAAGTTTTATTATTATATATATATATATATATTCATTTGTCCGGTTTGTTCTAAGTAAGTTCTAAATCTCCAGTTATAACTATATTCTCAAATGATATACTATCATATTGAATTTAAGGCTCAAAGGCCTAAAACCTTAATATATAATCGCTACAATTTTTTTGATCCTTTCATATCACATCTCTGATCTCTCAATCTCTCATTCTTTGATCTTTAATACTATCATATTAAGCTAGTATTGATGGCTAAGTCATTAAATAAGTGAATCACTTTGAATCTAATTTAGGTTTTAGTTTTGAACTATATGTTTTGGATTTTAATTATTGAATTTTAAATTTAGATAATTTAACACAATTTCAATTCTTGAGATTGAATTTTTACTATGAATTTTTTCATAAATAGCATGTTAATATTATATAGGTGAAAACCGCCTAACCGACCAAACCAAACCATCTTTAATTGGATTGGATTGGGTCGGATTGAGTTTTTTTTTTTTTTTTTTTTTATGACCGGTTTTCCAAAATGCCTAAACCGCTCACTTTGGCATAGAGATGGTTTGGAGTCAAAACCGATCCAACCCAATCCGTGTGCAGCCCTACTAGTTACACCACATTAGTAGACAAATAAAAATTTTGTGCAATCCAAAAAATTGAAATTGAAAATCGATAAATTTGATATTACCCATATATTTATAGCGTATTAGTAGGCATTGTGTAAAAAAATTAACCCAATCCGCCGTCATTTTGACATGAAATAAACCGGTCAACCCTTTAAAAGCTTCTACTTCCCTAAGGGGAGCCGACCATTGAGGAGATAAAATTCCTGAAATTTTTACATTATTTGATACAGCTCCTACCCACGAGAGTGTGATAGCTGACAGATTAAAAAAATAAGTTACGAGTGAGCGGTTATGAGCATGTTAGCTATATGTGGTATTTAATGTTTACGGTTGACCTACTAGATTGAGACCCAAACAACAACGAAAATAGTTGAAATTTTGACCATAACCATTTCTTCTTATCGTGATAACATCCTACAGTCGATTTTGGTAAATTTTATTTCCTACACATAGTTGCTCGTGGAATGTATACTTTTCATTACAACTAATAAACCTGTTATACCACATTAGTAGACATATAGGAATATTGTGCGATTCAAAAAATCGAAATTGAAATTTGATAAATTTGACATTATCTGTGAGCCCCAGAAAAATTTATCATGCCTAATTGAGATAGTTTGATAATTTATTTATCGATCTCGGGTTTTAGAAAAGGTGCTTGAGAATATTTTCTAAAATTATTCACTAGTGAAATCCTCAATTTAAGGATTGGATAATAAAGTACGCGACACAACGAGTTCGTTGAAATTTTCGGGGAATTTTCCGGACTTTCAAGCTATTTTTGGAAGTTTCAGATTAAAGAAAAATAGTTTGGAAAAGCAGAGATCAACGTGGCTCGATCCTAGCCATCCATAAATCCACCGACTGATCACAGCCATCGAATATTATTTGAAAAAGCCTATAAGTAGGCATGTAATCAGAAGATCCATCCAGAAGGATCGAGAGGGAGAACCAGAATTCTCTGACCTGACGCGACCTGGAGATCCGCAAAGAGGATCTGACTGGAGCTACTCCGTCCGGCCACAGGACAGCGGCGAACCACCGGCATTTTCTCCGCCTCGCCATCGTCGTCACGCCCGTGGCCTCTGATTTTCCATGCATTGAACGAAGAAGGAGAATCGAAGACTCGAAGCTCCGAGTCTCCTCCGACGAGTTTCAACTAATTCCGGCGAATCCGATCACCGATTAAGCTGCATGTGATAGGAAAACTCATCCTCTCGTCAATTTCTATACGTTAGACCAATTATTTTTTCAATTCGAACGATTTTGACTGATTGGGTTTCTGGGTTACCTTCTGCTCCGGCCTTTCTGGGCTTCGTTTCTTGCTCAGCTGCACTCATAGGCTAACAATCGAAAAGCTTTCTGGTTGTTGGCATCACACTCACCATTTTATCTTCGGCAGTGACACTGGGAAATTGGGTTTTCGTCATCAGGCTTGTCCTGGGAACTGAGTTGGGTTGATTAAAGTTGATTTCTGATTTCGAAGGTATAATCTCGAACTAGAATCACGTTTTGTTCTTGTGTTAGTGATCAGAAGTTATGGAACTGAGTTTGGTTTGATATGGTGAAATTGAAGGCTCTGTTATCGAATTGGTTATGTTGTCTTGTTTATGGTGTTTTAAGTTGTTGCAAGTAAATCTGAGAATTGATATTTGAATTGAGATTGTGGACTGATGACGACGACCTCCGGTGACGGAGATGGAGGTGGGTTTTCAGATCAGAGGGAGTAATTTATTCTCCTTGTTTCTGAGCTCTGATGGCCTTTGCCTCTTTGGGATCTCAAAGTGAGAATGGGATTGAGAATTGAGCGCAAAAAGAGATGGACAAGGCACGTGACTACCATTCTGTGGGAATTGTCTTAAACGCCCTCAAGAAATTACTGTGACGGAGTCAGTTTTTACTGATAATGGTAGTTAAGCAGGCAATTATATCAATGACCTTTGACTTCAAAACGTGTGGACATGATTGAACCACGACTGCTGGGCCCACGAGGGCACACTCTACGTAGGGTGTATTCCAGTCGCTCCCTGTTTTCAAATACGAAAGTGTGATGTGAGGCGTGCATTGTCTGCCTCGTGAGGCGTATGCTTTTGGACAATTGGAGTTGTGAATTTTTAACTTCAATTATACATAACTAGAGATTCTAAATATTGAATAGAAGAGACTGACTTTCTTTCTTCATCAGCAAAACAGACAACAAAACTAAAAACCAACATCACACGAAACTAAGTTTCATTAAATTGGTTCACTAAGCTGAACGACGCCTATTAAGTTTTAATTAAACGTTTGTTTCGGTTGCAACCTTTTAATTAGTTTTGTTAATGAGCTTAATTATTATTATATTGTTATTATTATCAATTATGATGTAAATGTTCGGTACTAATTGGTCTAGTGACATAAGTTTCTCATTCATAATTAGGAAGCTATGAATTGGTGATAGTAACAGACGATAGTTGAGGTAAAAAATTTTAAATTCACCTATTAACTTTATTCATCAATTAAAAATACTATCCAATACCAACCCAGTCGAGACTCATAAGACGCTTGGACTCGCGACAATGAACAGCAAGGAGGTGGAGAGGCGAAGACGCTTCTGGAGGGGGACGTCGAACGTCAATTGCCAGAACCACAGTCTGAAGACTGCGATCGTGAACAGTGCAGCAAAGGGTGAACCCGATTTGGGTTGGGTCCCCAGATCAGTTTTGTGGCCCAATTTGCATTGGAGGCCCAATTCTGTTTGGGTGCCTAAACCTTCTTGGGTGTCCAAACAAAGTTGGGTGGTCCAATTCAATCATGTTTTGGGACTTCAAGTTTTTGGCTATGGATTTATGGGGTTTCGAATTTGGGATCCAGGAGGAGGGACTCACCCAAACCTCCTAGTCCTAGCTTGGATCGCAAGGAGGAAAATTAATTTATTGTTGAAATATGCCTATTTACTATGCTCTAGTTTTTTCATAGTTATAGGTTTGCTTCTGAATAAGTGAACATTGGTTGTCTAATGGGTAGTACTAGCATATCACGTCCTAAACTTGCCCTAGCGTTGGCAAGGGAATGTATGTATCCGTGTTATTATGGCTTGAGATGAATGAATGATTACTTGGTTAAAAAAAAAAAAAATGATTGGTCAACTCATTACTACAATTATGGGCTACAAGGACACCAAATAAGGACACATAATTTATGTGGAGTCCTTGAAGGGTTATAAGGACACTCAACATGTAAATGATATTTTTTAAAGGGTAGAGACTATTTTAACGACACAGCCGACATCTTTAATAATGTGTCCTAAATAATTCAATTTTACTTTAATGATCCAAAAACAGCTCCAAAATTTCACGTCGCGCTCTCTATTGCATGTTCAGTTTTGTCGACTTATCTCTCTTGTTTCTCATTTTTCAATCAATTGCCATCTCTTTTATTATATGTTGGTTTTAATTTTTCTTTTTCGTACAATGTTCAGCTCTTAACTTACATTTGCCTTGCTTGACAAAAAAAAAAAAACTTACATTTGCCTTATAGGCATTGGCATGATAGCAAGAGTCAATAGTACGATAGCTATGCAGCCCAGTCTGATTGGCTCCGTCTCTAGTTGGTGATATAATACAAAATAAAAAAATTCGATGTAAATTAACATTACTCGATCAACTAATAGTAATTTAGCTACCTGTGCCGCAACAGTTTTCATGAGTTCCACCTTGCCTTGATCACAATGAACATGTAGAATTAATTAACGTAATATATACCATGCTCAACGTCAAAAAGTTAGGGGTCACTAAAGCATGCTCGATATATATCCTTTTGTTCGGATAGTTTATTCGTATGAAATAATTAGGCAGTTCCGCCCCACAACTTGCGGCAACACGGCATAGATTGACTTGGACTTTTTAACAATGATTATATGTCCAACCCATGAAAGATATTGTGCCAAGGGATATTAATCAATCCAACAAACCAGTACTTTGACTAAGTGATGCATCTTAAATTATGGAGCATGCATGCATATGGTTAGTCCCTATCATAGTCGAGATACTCTCAAATATTAATTCTTCTTCTCACTTATAAGTACTTTCTAATCAACTCTGTTTTTGGTGAAGGTAGTTTCTGATGAAATTTCCAAGCAGTTGGTGACGTTCATTTGTCAATGGGAGAATATTGGTCCCAACATTTGGTAGTGTGATCGTGTGAGTTCTATAGCTAAAACAAAATTGAAAGAACTTTTTTTTATTTTTTCCTCTTTTTCTTTGAGATAGGCTTGATCTATCGCATCATGGAATTGTCAGTTTGATAATTCTTCTAACTCAAATGATATATCTCTACTAAATTAGGTTTTGATACTAGTTGTTCTGCAACGGAATCCACTTATTCATACGTCTGATGGAATCGCGTAATACTAATATTGTGCTTAAATATTACCGGTCCAGGGTTTTAAGTGGGCTGGATTACCTTGTGCTATGGGGCTGGGTCTTCATGGCCTATAGTATTGTTTAATTTGTTTGGGTCGCAAAAACGAGAGCTTTAGTTGAAACCATTTTATGTCTGCTTCGAGATTTCTAGGTTTTTGTTAGAATAATGGTGCGTGAGTTTCCTAAAAAGTGGGTGTACTAGGGATTTTTTGGGATTTTATTATTTTAGAATAGGGTTTCATGAGGTTATAAGGAATGATTTTTTTTTGTCGACTCCAAATAGGTATTTTGTTTTTGTACTGCTTGCTGAATTTTAATGAAAGGGCTGACCTATTTCCGTCAAAAAATATATATTGTGCTTAAATATTACCTCTAGTAGAAAATTAGAAAAAAGAAATTAAAAACCTACTTTGACAACAACACGATATGCAATATTATTTCAACAATTTTTTATAATAGTAGGGGAATACTCATAATCCTAAAGTTTTTATGAAGTTCTCATTTTAATGGTTCTCATTAGAAACTCTCCCTCCTAATCTTAATCCACATTTGTATATTTATATTTTTTATATTGTTGCATTTCTTTTCTAACGGGAGACTTCTTTTTCCATTTCATTGGCTTGCACCAGACCACACAACCCTAATAGATGTTCGTTCAATCATTCTTATTTTTGGATCTCTATGACTTTTTCTTTGATTCTTTTTCGCAGGGGTTCTATGACAGCTATGAACATTTGCATGGATTTTGAGTATCTCAGTCAAAGTAAACTCATATATGCCACTTGCAACTTGGTTGTTGACCTGAGAGTAATTACAAAGTCTGCAAGTGCATATGAAGTATCAATCACGATAGCAGGATTGAGTTTAACAAGTCAAACCATGAATTATTGTCGAGTACTTGCAATACAATCTGCCATATCTTATTACTTTCAGACACAATGAATTGACTACGTTTCTAGTAGTAATTTCCTTCTTTCTACATCTCTACTACTTGAGCAATATATATATACATTACAAGTTTGATATTCAATATTGAACTTGTTCGGAGCTTAATATATTTTGAAGATGATAATCAAGCATTTCCCATTTGCATTGCTTTCTGGGTTTGTTCTTATACTTTCAGTTCTTGCAGTAGATGATCAAACAGGTATGCTTTGATTATCCATATATAACCTGAAATGTAAAGTTTGATTGTTAAATGTGCTCACCAACTGTGTGTGAATAAATGTCTCGCTAACTTTCTGATAACTCAGGCTTCATTAGCTTGGACTGTGGGCTACCAACAAATTCAAGCTACTCTGAGCCAGGATCAGGCATTGACTACATTTCAGATGAACCCTTTATTGACACCGGCGTAAGTAAAAGCATTGCGCCTGAATATAAAGCTACTCATCAGCAGCAAGTAGCTCATGTTCGTAGCTTTCCTCAATGGACCAGAAACTGTTACAGAGTGAACATTACAAGCGGTACTAAATATATGATCAGAGCAACTTTTGTGTATGGGAACTATGATGGGCTAAATAAACTGCCAAAATTTGATCTGCACATGGGACCTAGTTTCTGGGATTCAATCACACTAGCCAATGCAGCCGCGAGTACCATCAAAGAAGTCATTCATATTCCCTCATTAGACTACATTCATGTATGTCTTGTGAACACAGGCTCTGGAACACCATTCATTTCAGCATTGGAACTGAGGCCTTTAAAAAACACAACTTATATAACCAAAAGTGGTTCACTGGCAGTTGAGTATCGCTTGGATGTTGGTTCCCAAAGCAATCAATCATACAGGTCAGTCATTCTAATTTATAAATTAACCAATTAACTGCTTCAAAGTTCATTTCCGATTAATTAGTTTTGCTTATTAGATGCTGATAAAGTGCTTTCAATTTAGGTATGACTATGACGTTTTTGATCGAATCTGGTTGCCTTTCAACTTCAATTTGTGGGGAGAGTTAAGTACCTCGCTTACGGTTGATTCCCTAATTCATAATGACTACCAAGTGCCATCTATAGTAATGAGTACTGCAGGCACTGCGATGAACTCTAGTACTCCCATGTATATCGGTTGGAATCCACCAGATACAACTTCTGAATACTATGTGTACATGCACTTTGCTGAAATCCAGAAGTTGAAAGCCAACGAGTCCAGATCCTTCAATATCACCCTGAATGACAAACTTTTTTATGGACCTCTAGTGCCAAGTTACTTGAGTACAATTACTATTTACAGCCCAGCAGCGTTAACAGGAGGAAATTTTACATTCTCACTCTTCAAAACTGAGAATTCAACACTGCCACCGATCCTCAATGCCATGGAGTACTTCAGAGTCATAGATTTCTCACAGTCAGAAACTAATCAAGACGATGGTACACATTCATCATTTCAACTTGCTCTGCCGATTATTTTAGTTTATTGTTTACGGATGATTAAATTGACTATTACATATATATGAATGCCTGTGGAAATAACAGTGGTTGCAATCACAAACATAAAGTCAACATATGGAGTTGAGAAAAATTGGCAGGGAGATCCATGTGGTCCACAAGAGTACGTCTGGGAAGGTCTAAACTGTAGCTTGGACGATCCCCCAAGAATCACATCCATGTGAGTCTATCCTAGCTTTTATATATGTTCATTTTTAGAGGCATCACCATGCTTTTAACTGACTGCTTTAACTTAGCTAGCTGTCAACATGATTCACTCATAATTTGCTTGAAACTTGCTATTAGGGACTTGTCCTCGAGCGGGTTGACAGGAGAGATAACTTCATATATATCCAATCTTGACATGTTACAATCTTTGTAAGTATTCCAAGCTCGACTACTTAGCACTAGCTGACTTTATATGCACATATATCCGCAGTAATTAGTACCTGAATTTATAAATTAATGTATGTATAATTGTATATGGCTGGATTCAGGGATTTATCTAACAATAGCTTAACTGGATCAGTACCTGAGTTTCTGACTAAATTGCCAAACCTGAAAGTCCTGTGAGTATTTTGATTTGAATTAATTGTTTCTGAAGATTCTTGGTTATCTAGAATAAGTTACTAAATTTGCTCTATCTCTGCAGTAACTTGGAAAAGAACAAGCTGAATGGTTCACTTCCAAGTATGCTTATCGAAAAATCGACAAGTGGATCAATATCGTTAAGGTCTTTTTCTGTCCAAAACCATTATGCAATATATTCGATCAGAGTATTTCCTTCTGTTTTCAATAATAATCTTATATTCTTTGATGTGGAAAAGGTTCTATTGTTAGGCGTTGTTGATCTACTATACAAATTGAAAACTATATTGTCGACTAAATTTCCATGACTGATATTCATCAACCTTATTCATGCTAGGGTCGGAGAAAATGAAAACTTATGTGCAGCAATTTCATGCAAAAAGAAGAAAAACAATGTATTCATTCCAATAATAGCAGCAGTTGGTGGATTTGCTATTCTGTTTGTAGCATCAGTTGTTATATTTTTTAGCATGAGAAGAAAAAGAAAACAAGGTAAAGCTGTAATAATTAATTAATTATTACTAACAGTTGAAAGTTTGGTTACCTATAGACTAGAGTACATGTTCTTAGGTAAACAGAGAGAAATTGTTGTCATCATAGGCTAATGAAATTCTTGATGATCTACCTTCACAGTTGGAACAGCAGTGGCAGATTCCAACATTCAAATGGATTCATTAGAAAATTTCGAGTCCAAGAAGAGACAATTTACATACTCAGAGGTGCTGACAATTACTAACAACTTTCAGACAATTCTTGGGAAAGGTGGATTTGGACTGGTTTACCATGGCTATGTAGATGATACTCAAGTAGCTGTGAAAGTACTTTCTCCATCATCAGTTCAAGGATACCAACAATTTCAAGCAGAGGCATGCCCTAAAACCTCATCCATGCAGAATAGCTAATGAGCTCACTTATACCTATGTCGGAACAAAATATGACTTGACCGCTCAATTTGCAGGTCAAACTTCTTATGAGAGTTCATCATAGAAACTTGACTGGCCTTGTTGGATATTGCAATGAAGGAACGAACATGGCTCTCCTCTACGAATACATGGCCAATGGAAATCTGGAATCGCATCTCTTGGGTATGGTTTTGGTCACTCATTAAATAAAAGCTTTGTCATTGTGCATGAGATTCCACCTAGTTTGATTATAATCTTAAAGACAAAGTTTGGTTTTCTGATCTTGGCTGAACAGGTGAAGATAGCAATGCAACTCTCTTGACTTGGGAAAGTCGACTTAGAATAGCGGCTGATGCAGCACAAGGTTAGCCAGTGAAGATTTATTCAATGCTCTCCTATTCTATTTGCAATAATAAAAGAGAAAATTTGGAATGTAGGACTGGAGTATCTTCACAATGGTTGTAAGCCACCTATTATCCACAGAGATGTGAAGACACCAAATATTTTGTTAGCCGAAAATTTCCAAGCAAAGTTGGCTGATTTTGGCCTATCCAGAATGTTCTCAACTGACGAAGGCACTCATATGTCAACAGCTGTTGCTGGCACCCCTGGATACCTTGACCCTGAGTAAGTTCCTACCTTCATCACTTATTTATGCATTAATTCTGGTTCAGAATTAAAAATCTTCAACACTTATAGTGCCTTTAAACTTTCAAGTTTGAAACAAATATAAACAATTGATTTAACTTCTATAATAGAGTCTAATGATTTGGCTTGCAGGTACCACATAACAGGCTGGTTGAATGAGAAGAGTGATGTATATAGCTTTGGAGTTGTTCTCTTGCAGATAATAACTAGCCGACCTGTGATATCAAGAACAGCCCAAGTGAATAGTCACGTAAGTCAATGGGTTAGCTCCATGCTTTCTAATGGGGATATCAAAAGTATTGTTGATCCAAAGTTACGAGGAGACTTTGAAATCAACTCTGCGTGGAAGGCTGTTGAGTTGGCAAGGGATTGTATGTCTGAAATGTCAACTGGAAGGCCAAACATGAGTGAGGTGGTGACAAGACTCAAAGAGTGCTTGGGAGCAGAGTTGGCTCGAATAAATGAGAGTCGTGTGAGTGGAACAACCGATTCATCAATTGTGTTCTCCATGAATACTGGACTCAGTCCTTCTGCGAGGTAATTTGTTCAGAAAGTGGATTTCACGAGCAGGGGATTTTTATTTCCCCTCTTAAGTGTTTTTATTAACTTGTTTTGAAATTTGTACTTATGATACTCCATGTTAAAAGGCTGGTGAGGAATAAAAGAACTGAGAGGCTGCCAAACTATCAATTCTCATCCATCAGCTTTCAATTGGAAGAAATGTATTTTGTTGTTGTTGTTTATATTTGGTCTCCTGTAGTCGAATGACATTTCTCTGATTCATTACATGAAAAAACTACCTTGACATTTTTCTTCGTTGGGAAAAGTTTAATTGCTACCCAAATGAGGGTGCTTCGGTAAAATAGACTTTTACTTAACATTTGAATTGAAGAACTACAAAATTCAAGAGGACACTGGCTTGTTGCCTAAAAGAGCTTAGCTTGTTGAGAGTTGGGATGAATGGGCCAAGGGGGGAGCTCCTTTCTAGGTGCCCTGCACTTAAAATATTGGAATCAAGTTACTGCAAAAATGTAATACATGCATGTTCAGCTTAATATGTGATTTTCCCAAGCTCAAGAAGGTTGATCGTTGAGTTCTGATACGGATTTGGAATATAGCTACAATATTAGAGCAGCCAATCTTCAAACTTTTTGTTATTTCCTGGATGGAGGTTTTACACGGCCGGTCACTAGAGCAGTAGAGCTTCAAGCAATCTGTTGTGCAGGGTCATTTAAATGAGTTCATTATGTTTGCTTATGGCTCTACCATCAGCACAACAAATACATCCAGCAATTTATTGATAAATTCCCGTTTCTTGAGAAGTTGGGACTTACAGGGCACTTTTGAATCAAAAGATGATCAACTTTTGATCAACATTTCGAGTAACCAACTCCGGTCATTAACACTAATTGGACATGCTTTCCCGAAGAGCATCATAATAGATATTCCACCCTCATTTTCATTGAATTCTGTGAAGCTAGAAAAGGTTAACCTTCATCTACATAGAACACCACAACTCGACGCTTCATGGTTTTTTAATTTGCGAAAATATCTTGACAATTGCACCCCAAACGATAGTCTAAGAATTCTATGATGTTTTATTTTTCTCCTTGTGGAGGTATATTCGGTACCAATTACCTACAAGTCATCAACCAATTAAGATAGGAAACAGAATCCTAATTCATTATGAAATATTGACAGCTCATTCCAGCAGTCCACACCAAACCAATTCAATTTCAACTAATTGATTATCTTTCTTTCATTGTTTAACCAAATAATCTAGGGCATTTCATTACAAACCCAACATCCTAATCGTTGGAAAATTATACTTGACCAAGTCCGTACATAAAAGGGTATCCCATTCCCAAGAGTCTTCCAGTTCGATCCGTAAGCCACAAGAAATAAGCGTCCTAATTATATAAATATATGTCTCAAAGGGTACAAATATGATCGTGTTTCTCTGTCTTCTTTCTAGTCGACGTCATCGTTCATACATGGCCATGATAGTGGACGACATGGATCGGATCTCCAACTTGCCGGAGCCCATCATGGAGCAGATTCTCTTTCGCTACTTGCCGGCAGGGGCGGATGTACTTGGAAGGCTGTCTAGGCTCAAGCCTAGACAAGATTTTGGGTTAAAACCCATAGGTATATATGTATCTCTACCTTTCATACCAGCCCAAAGAAAAAAAAAAAAATTATCCATCACAGCAGCTCACAGGCTCACCGCTCATAGCCTCAGTGCCTCACACAGTCACACTCACTGACTCACAGCAACCTCAGTGCCTCACACAGGTTTTCTGACTTTCTCAAAGAAATCCCAGATTCCCAGAGGCCAGATCTCCTCTCGCCCAGTCTGCCCAGATCGAGAGTCTCGCCGGACGCCGAATCTGGGCAGATCGAGAGTCTCGCCTAGATCGAGAGTCTCGCCGGACGCCGAATCTGTTTGCTACGGTGCTTGTTAAACAGCGACAAGCGTGGCCCGTGGCCCACCATTGTACCGATATTGTCCCAACTTAACCACCCAATAGGTGTTGGGTTTTAATCACAAAAGGCCTCGGTACAATTGGGTGAGATCCACCCACTTATAAGTTATATTTTATTTGTCACTTTTCCAATGTGGGATCTTTCCTCTCCAACACGCCCCCTAACGTGCAACCTAGCTCTAGGTCTGCACGTGAAATTCATTCATCCAATTCCCATATTGGAAATTGGGACACAAGTCTCATATTGGAGACTTGGTCAATACAATCCAAGGCCCACATTCATTGGACACTTGGTAATTTCAATGGCAATACAGGGAACCCCAATTTGGGCTCATGATACGTGCCTACGTAGAGACGCAATTGGAGAATGACCCGCTCTGATACCATGTTAAACAGCGACAAGCGTGGCCCGTGGCCCACCATTGTACCGATATTGTCCCAACTTAACCACCCAATAGGTGTTGGGTTTTAATCACAAAAGGCCTCGGTACAATTGGGTGAGATCCACCCACTTATAAGTTATATTTTATTTGTCACTTTTCCAATGTGGGATCTTTCCTCTCCAACAGTGCTACCAGTGGCGGAGTCACGGAGAGAGACAGAGACAGAGATTCCATAATTTCCATATTAGCTGAGCCTCTGAGGAGTGAGGAACTGCCGAACTGAGGATCTTGAATTCTTGATCATGGTCGGTCTAGGTGAGTCGGTGGATAGCCTATGAGGCTTTGATGAATTGATGATTGTATTTTAACTATTTTTAGTTAGAATTACCGACTGAATGACTGATGTCTTTGATGATAAGCTACTGGCTAAAAAAAAAAAGAAAACATTATGCACTTCTAAATAGCCTAGACAACAATTGAATCCTGGATCCGCTCCTGCTTGCCGGCATTTGATTCAATCCGCATGAGCTTTGCATTGAGGACATGGAAATCACGGATCCGGCTGCTCTAAATTTACATTGTCTAAAGTTACGTAAATTTCATAAAATCACAATCTTTCATCTAATCTAACAGACAAAAATGTGGCCATGTCAACTAATATAGATCCCTAAGAGATTTTTATTATCTTTTCTACTAACAGACATTAACTTAAGCTGTTTATCTCGACTCGTAGCCTCTTAGTTCTGTTCTTCAATGGAGATCTTCCATTGATACGAGAATGAAATTATTCAGAATGTTACAATTGCCTTTTTAATAAGTTTACACTTTGTTACTTGAAGATGAATCTGAGACTCCTTCAATTTTATGGGCTCTAGGTACTAATTTCCACTATAAATGAATTCTCATCTTTTATTCGAAGTTTGGCGTATATCAGTATAGAATCATCAAAGCAAAAGATGATTGAACATTCATAAATAGGCTGCATAAAAGCAAATCGATGTCTAATAATTAATGATCTCGAGGCCAATTAGAAACCCTCATCTCTTATATATGAAAACGGATAAACATCAAGGAGTAGAGGAATGGGTCCAAAGTCAAAATCCCTTTGTGATTGAATGGATATATGATTGCCAAATCAAATTCTTTCTTCGAGCAGAAACAAAACTAAATAAATTTTTCTGTAGTATTCAAATCTGAACACCTATTTGATATTGTAGGGGGACTGAAAGAGAGGAAAACTGTTCAAAAAATAAGAGATTACAATTCTGTAGAGCAATTTATCCAATTTGTAAAAAAAATCATGAAATCTAGATTTCACATACAGTTCATCCATGTTTAAATCTGGGGAGATGGAGTTACCGTTGACAGTCGAGTTACAGATGGTTGGGCGGAAAAAAAAACCTAAAAGTTGACATGGCCACATTTTTATTCGATCCGTTAGATGAAATATTGTGATTTTATGAAATTTACGTAACTTTAGACAATGTAAATTTAGAGGAGCCGGATCTGGAAATCACTACCTGTCTCTGATGATTTTGAGTTTGATGTGAGACGAGATGGCCGGCTGGACGAGTCAATGGAGGACATTGTAACTTCCGTCGACGAATCCTTGAGAATACTCCATGAGCATGAAGTTCGAAAACATATCATTCCTTCTTTTAGTTTGAGAGGCAGTCTCGTCGCTAAATTTCAAACTTCTCATGTCGACCGTTGGATGAAGCTGGTCACCAAACATTATGTCAAAAGGCTTGTTTTCTACAACGAATACGATGGTACAAATTTCCTCCTGCTGCTTTTGATGTTGGGTCGTTAGTTGCATTGAGTTTATATAAGTGCGTTTTGAAGAGACTTGATTCAAGGAAAAAGGAGCTCGTTTTGTTGTCTAAAGGATCTGGAATTGACTTTTGTCGATTTGAATGGGCTAATCATCGGGGACCTCCTTTCCAGATGCCCTTCGCTTGAGAAGTTGAAACTCAACGACTGTGAACAGGTATCCTTGAACTTGTTGATTTTCCCAAACTAAAGAAGCTTTGTCTCTATCGAGTTGAATCTAAAGCTTTCAAGTACAAGATTGAAGCAGCCAGTCTTCAAGCTCTTAGTTATTCTGACACAGAAAATCCATTGGACCTTGAAGCAGTCTGTTGCAGTAATCTAGAGAAGTTGAAACTATCACTACTACAAATTTCCCCATTAGCACCATTTTTTTAGCCACCAAAAAATCTTCAGTCCCAAAATGAATAGTATTTCACTGATATAAAAGATTGGTGGGTTTTTTTTCCCTCTCACTGACCATCAGTGTGTATTATGAACAGTATATAGAACATATTAATTGTTTAATATCAATGACACTGTTAACAGTGTCAACAGAAATGGAATAGTTTTGTTTTGTGATTTTGGGAGCAACCAATCAAAGATCAGTGTGAATTTGTTTCATCACACTGACAATAGTGACCCTAACATATTATTGTTCCAACTATCATCAGTGTCAAAAACCGAATTGAACAAAAAAAAACGAAGATACCAAAACGACGTCGTTTTGGCTATAAGTCAGGAACCCTAACAAGTTTGTTCATATAAATAGTTTCTGATCCTCACTTTTCCCTTCATCAATTCCTCTTTCTCTCTCTTCCGCCTCTCTTCCTCCATCACGCTCTCACACAGGCACATCGCACAAAGATCAAACTCCAATATGACCATATCAGACACCGATCAAGACACCAAACGGTTCTATATGGAAGTCGTCATCACCGGCGCTATCAACAAGCTAAGTGATGGGTTTGTCAACACCGTCTTATGGATCCAGACCATTCTCGGCCGAAGCTTAGATCGGGTATAGGGCCGACGAGATCGGAAGAGTACGGCATCCCCGATGAATATCTTCGTAGAAAGGTACTTTCTTTTTCTATTTATCAAATTATTTAAACTGTGTTTCACATCAGACTGATATTTCTATTTGTTGGTGATGATGTATACTATTCAGACAACTGTAGTAAGGAGTAACTTGAATCCAGTCTTGAATGAGGAGCTCATGTTGTCTGTTCCTTGGCGATATGAAGAATTGAAGGCCTGGAGCTTTACAGTTGGTAAGCACTTCATATATATTATTCTTCCCCACTTTTCATGATAAGATCTGTAATTTTGGTTGTGCGATTGGTTTGGAATGGGAGTTATGTAATTTCGGGTCTAAATTTATGAACTTTGGGAGTTATGTATGTGAGTTATAAAGATTTATGTGAAAATGTGAAATAGACGTTTTGATTGAATGGCTTTAGTCATATGAAAATTGAATATATATAAAACTGCACAAGAAAGAATTGCTGGGTTAGCCAAGTATTTGATAAATAAATAGTCAAGTGGTTTGCTTTGAGTAGGAAAAGAAAGAAACTGTGCTTAGTCTTCCTTTTTGTTCCCCTGTTTCAGATCTAAAGCACAATATATATAGAGGTTTCTTACGCTAGGCAGGTTATACTTGAACTTAAAAGAAAATCTTGGGTAAACATGTTTATTCTGAACCTTCTTTGCAAGATGGAATCATATGTCAAGCAATTTAACATTCAATAGCATCTATGCAGATGAATGTGTATTTTTTTTTTCAATGTTCTTGGCTTCATTTATGTTGATCAGCAGATCCATAGTTTAGTCATTTCTTGAGTCTGACCACATGTATAGTTACTTATGTATACATTTTCAGTACAATCAGTTACATTAATTTAGTAATCTTGGTTTCTACATCATTTTTTTTTCTGTTTCTTTTTGTGGTTCCTATTTCATTTTATACTTTGAATGCGGAAATATATATATATATATATATTTTAATGAAAAGTTTCTTTTTGGGGTCAGGTTACATCATATGATGCTTGAAGATTTGGGGTCAGGCTGACTTATGACCCTATGTTAAAATCTGAGAGTGAAAGTATATATATATATATATATATATATTTCTACATCATATATATATATATATATATTTCCGCATATATATAGAAATATATTTCTACATCTGAGAGTGAAAGTTAATCTTGATTATCTGAGATGTAGAAATAAACTGCCAGAGTGAAAGTTAATCTTGATTAAACTGCGGAAATATATTTCTACATCTTATACATTTATATGCGGAAATATAATCTTGATTTTAACCATCTGTTTCTACATCATTTTTTTTTTTCTGTTTCTTTTTGTGGTTCCTATTTCATTTTATACTTTTAATGAAAAGTTTCTTTTTGGGGTCAGGTTACATCATATGATGCTTGAAGATTTGCCGAATGGTATTATGGATGAGGTATTTTTCTACACATTATTTTGTAAATGTCATGTTTGGATTTCTTACAGAATTGAATGCATGTGTTGCTACTTGCTAGATAAAACTTCACAGTGCAAAATTTAATTCTTCTTTTCTGGAACTTCAGGTACTGTGAGCATGTTGCCATTTGCTTTGAAAGAGTTTGTCCATATCAAAGAAGGGTTGCAGTTGTGGAGAAGAAATTTTGTTGTCTCTGGATGTAATGAATTATTTTTAGTTGGCAAATTTGTTGTATGATGCATTTTTTTATTATAGTATACAGTACATGAAATGTAGAGGTGCCAAATATTAGTATTAGCTAGTATTTGGCACCTCTTTTTTTTATTCCAGTTTAATGATTTTGCCACTGATATCAGTGGATTCCGAAGCCACTGCTATTAGGATCAGTTGCTTTGGCACTGATTTGGATGTAATTTTGCTTTGGTTAAAGGCATCACACTGATAATTTAACAGTGTGCTAAATAGTGGCTAATGCCCCATTAGCACCTACAATAGAGGGGACTGACTTCCCATTAGTGGCTGCATAGTGGCTAATGCCATCAGCCACTCTTATCAGTATGCTTTGTCCCAATAGGGACTAATTCAAATCAGTGGGGTTTAGGGAAATTTGTAGTAGTGTATACGCCTACATCGTTACTAACCAAAATATCAACGAATTCATTCGTAAATTTCCATGTCTTGCGAAGTTGGTCTTGGAGGCCTAGTGGCTTAAATCAGAAGATGATGAGATCAAAATTTCGAGCAATCAACTGAAATCATTAACACTAAACGGAGATACCGACAACAAGAACATCAACATTGATGCCCCAAACCTTGTTTCTTACCATCATGAGGCGGACGAAATTCCACCCTCGTTTTCATTCAATTCTGTGAAGCTAGAAACACATAATCACGTTTTCTATAATGTTCCCAGTGTTCACACTAAATGGTTTCTTAGATTGTGAGAATATCTTGCGTAGTTCAAACCTGCAACAGTATCGTACTCAAGATTGTACTCTCCTCGCAAAGCGGTAAGTCCACAGGAAAAACTTAATTGCTAATATTTCTTTCGAATGTGCGCGCGTGTTAATTGTGTGTTTGTCTCCTAACTTTTTTTGTTTTAATTATATTAACATATACATGCATATCAATATTTCTTTTAGAAAATTACGGCAAGAAAAAGCCGAAAATCACAAAATTGGTTCTAAACACTAGCTCATCATATTCATTAGATTATATAGCTCATATTGATGGCTTACTTTTTTTTTTTGGTCAGGAAAAGGGGATCAATTAAGCTGCCCCAAAGCTAGCCCAATGGGTTCCGCGGCAGGACACTGATCCTAACAGTAGTTTTATAAAGGTATTAGTTTGATAATATTTTGTTCATTTAATTTGAATAATTTGGTTGAGTATGCACGTTTCAATTTTGATGGTTTAATTTCGTGCAATATTTCAGTTTTTATACAGGATATTAACGGAAAGAGGAATAAAGCCCTCCTGCAGTATACAATAAATATTCAGCTATGTCGTTAATCAATTCGGAACAAGTTGAAGAGGCAACTTTTGAGCTCAAGTGGTAATAAAATTAGGGTTTTTTGTTCTTCACATATTTAGGATCAATAGATAATGTATCACGTTTCCATCATCTCCGCTGTACAATTATTTTTAATTAATCTAGCACCATTCAAATTTATACATACACGCGATTAAATAATATGTCCAAAGATCATATCCACAATTGGCCAAAAGGAAAAGAGATGATATCCACAAGTATGTACTTTTGTGCTGATATAATCTCAAACGCAGACTAACTACGCAGTTAAAGGAACTATGGTCAACATGTTTTGCAAGGGCGGAACTAGAATTTAAAACTTGAAGGGGGAGGTTGAGATATAAAACATGATAGTATAGAGAATAATAATGTTAAATTTAGCAACTCCAACACACCTGATTAAGTTTAATAATAATTAAATAATTGAATAAGATATTCTAAACCTAATCAATGGGAATTAGTTGCAAGATATTCTAAAGCTAATCAACATTTCCGTATTTCTTTTATATAAATTGGGTAATTAGTACATAATACTTAATGATTCTAATTTTTTTTTTTAATCTTTTTGTTACTTTTTTTTAGTCAAGCCCCAGGGGTGAAATAATATATTCATCACAAACCAGAATAGGTCATTACATACCCTTTCACTGCCATTTAAGGACATAAACAAACATGAAAATAGTGGTATTACCCACAGTGGTACATAGAAATGGACCTACTCATTATACATTCAAATACGTGGAGATAGCGGTGATCCTCTATTATATTGGTACTATTCCGGAGGCGCTAGAAATCTAGATTCCTAATACAAGAAATTACTGTAATTAGACAAAAGCCAAAAACATAGGGTTGGGCCTAGGGCCAAAGCCCTACCCCAATTAAAGGCCCAAAAGGGAGAAACCCCAAAACCACAAGGCCTAGCAAATTTGGATCAGGCAACCATCATCTCCCTTGTGTGTAGTGCAACATCGTTCACTCCCACCGCCAAGCCGTTGTACCCTTTTGCGTCGACCACACTCCATCAGGCCGCGCCGGCCCAGCATACGACGCCCACCAGTTGGCCTCACCGCACACCTCTCCAAAAACAAAAGGCCCGCTGCCCTGATTCTCCAGATCAGCACCGCCGCACAGCTCCTTAGAGCTACGCCGCCCCTCGAAACCATCAGAACCCTGCCGCAGCCTAGCTCTGCAGTGCTTCTTTGTTACTTGTTTAGTGAATTAAGGCCAAATATATACGGTGTATGAGATATATAACTATATATAGTAGATTAAGTAAAGAAAAGTCATATGTGTGTGTGTGGGGGTAGTGGCGGAGCCATATTGGGGAACACTAGATCCCGTAACCCAGTCAACTTTTCGCTATATATATAATTAAGCTGCTCATATAGCAAACAGCCAGCTTAGTGTAGTGGGTCTGGCATGTTCTTGCTATATTAAGGTCTAGGGTTTGATTCTAGAAACCATCAGTAATTTTTGTTTAAATTTTTTTGCAAGGTTTAATGTTATCTTGTAGCACTAATTATTATTAATATTACTATTTTTTTTTTCATGTAGCTTGCTATTATAAACTTGACATAATTTTAACAGTATTCTTATCTTAAATTAATCTTATTTTTAGATTATAATATTTCTCTCATATTTTTTTATCGGAACTTTCATTAAAATTTGATATATAGAGTTCTAAATTTTTTATGTACAATTTCTAAAAGTCCTCACTTGGGATGAAGTTCTAGCTCCGTCACTCGTTGATACTTTTTAGTGATTGGAGAACTCTTGTAAAATAGAAAAGCATAGTTGCAACATGTATCGTCTCTTTACTTAATCACAAATTTCTTGTTATTTTCCGAGATTTTTTATGTTTTGATATTTTTTTGTTTGTTTTTGTGCCCCAGTAATCCTAAGTTTCTGGCTCCGTCACTGTCTGTCTGTGTGTGTGTGTGTGGGGGGGGGGGGGGGGGGCGCTCTTTCTAGACTCCATCGTATATAGTAGTTTCTTCCATTGTTTTGTATGGTTTACTTGGAGGTCAAGGAAGAAGATTGATCAGGTATGATGGCTTTAAGGTGGATGTTGTACGTGCAATATCTTTTATCTCTGGCCATATTATTTCTTCAAGTAAGCTAGCTACCGGATGCATGAATAATACCTCTCAAGAGCTAGCTTGTTGATTTGAAGAAGAGACTCGTGTAGTGGTGCTCAGTGTAGACTGCATCCTACGCTCCAACAAGAATTCAAATGAATTGGAATCCTCCTATCTACACGTGTATCAAATTAGATACCGATGGTATGTAAAAGTAGTTTGAATAAAGTTGGTTATGGTGGAGTGTCGGAATAATAAAGGCAAGGTTCTAGGTTTTTTTGGTTTTAAATTAGTTTGGATAAGAATTTGGAAATATATTTTGGTTGGAAGTGGGTTCAGAGCTTATTTTTAATTTTCTTCGCTCTATTGGTTTGGTGCCTTGACAAGTATGGAGTAGAGAAATTACTTGTACTGAATTTCTTAAATGTAATTTCGCTCCAAATATTGTTTGTGAGAGCAGCCGAGTTACAAATCCTCAAAAATTCACGATAATTATTAAAGCCCCCTGTTAGTTAGTCCAATATTCCGCCCAAACTTTGCTGACACCCGATATCAATATCAAAATTTCATTACAAGCCCAATAGTTCTTAATAATACTTCACCAAGGTTCCTTACACAGAAGAGAATCCGACTCCAACCACTCTTCCAGTTCGGTGCTTCACAAGGACTCCTATGTAAGAATATATGATGCACACAAGATCATATCACAAATCACATAACACGTACACAACCTGTACAAGAACAAAATAATTATGCAGCACACCAGTAGCTTCCTAGTCCCGGTAGGAGTAATCACCTGGATTGACACTTTCAATCCCTGCAGCCACAGCTTGTCCAAGAGCATTCATCGAGGCAGACATCTTCTGAGATCACGAATAAGCAGCTGCACAATGGAAGAAAGTCTTCTATGCTTCAACACCTGATGCTTCAGAATGGGGCTGAGAATGTATGCAAAATGCAGTGTTGAACATAGGGACTTTCTCCTCCTTATATATTGGCCAAAACTTATCCTTGGACTCATCCCATAAGGAGTCCTCGTTTTACTTCATGTTTATCAGTTTAGGAGACTTAAAACTTATCACAACACTTCATGTTAATCAGGTTATTAACAATGAGAGTCCTACTCTTATCAAGAGATATACATCTCGATAGGTGACTGGTATTAGAGTTATAATCACATATTTCTTGTTATTTATTTAGCTAGATCAATTGTTCTATTTACTTGATGCTTTTAGATAATGTTAAGTCCACTTAATCCTAACATCCTAACTATATAAATTTTCTCAGGCTTGCAAATAATTTGATCGAGTTGCTCTTTGTTAATTTTCTCCCTAGTCGACGTTGATGTCGACATATATCTTCGCATCTCGTAAGAGACGGCATGATAGTGGAGACATGGACCTAATCTCCAACTTGCCGGAGCCCATCATGGAGCAAATTCTCTTTCGCTTCTTGCCGGCGTCTGTGATGTAGAACGAATGGTAGTTCTAATTGAAGAACAGTTCGATCGTGCAAAAGAAGGAAAACCAGAAAGGGAATCACGCTAGGAACAAAACTCGTGGCTATGCCACGATGTGTGGGCTTTTTTGGGCTTTTGGGATAGTTTAGGGCTTCAAAACTGCAATTTACTATTAGAATTTTTGGTTTTCTAGTTTGTTTTGGATTGGTTTTGTTTTTACCCGTGGGCTTTAGGGTTTCATTGTTAGTCGCCCTAGGGTTTCTTTTCTCATATATAAGCAACCTTAAACGGCTGCAGAACCTATCTTTTATCATATTATCGATCAAATTGAGATTTTTCTCTTCTATCTCTGGTGGACTCCAGAACATTTGTTTTAGGTTTATTACTTGTAAACCTTAGGTGATCTTTTCGACTGCGTCAGGTGGTATCAGAGCAGGTCTTCCCTGTCTCTCCTATTTACTTTAGTAGCAATGGGTGAAGTTACAAAAGTAGATCTTGATGCTCTTACTGCTTCCCTTATCGCAGAGTTTACCGCTGCCCTCAACACCGTGAACGACTCTGTGAATAATCAGATTGGAGAAATTCGTGGATTGTTGGGAGGGAGAAACAACAACAATCAGAATAGAGCCGGGGAAGGAGGCCAGCGAGGTAGGGCTCCACATTGTGAAGCTGTTGATAGTAATTCAGAATCTGATTCTGAAGAAGAAATTGTGCAACCTGAACAATAAGGACAAGCTGACCAGGATTACAAAGTCAGGGCTAAAATTCCTTTCTTTTCGGGCAACTTGGGTGTGGAAGATTATCTGGATTGGCAGCTTCAGGTGGACAGGTTCTTTGAGATTATGGAGATGCCTGAACACAAGCAGGTTAAGCTTGTTGCCTGGCGATTGCAGAGTACTGCTGCAGTTTGGTGGGATAAGTTGCAGAATACTCGAAAGAAGCAGAGGAAGAAGGCAATTCAAACATGGCAAAGAATGAAACAACTGATGATGGAGAGTTCTTGCCAGATGATTATGAGCAGATTCTATAGAAGTTGTATATTGATTGTGTCCAAGGCATTAGGACCGTGGCTGAGTACACTATTGAGTTCTTACACTATTCAGAGCATAACGAACTAGGAGAAACTGAAAGTCATAAGGTGGCTCACTATCTCAGTGGGCTAAAGCCAACCATTCAGGATAAAATTAGGTTGCAAACTATGTGGACTGTGGCAGAAGCTTCAAGCCTAGCATTGAAGGCAGAATTATTAGAGAAGCCTCCACGAGCTTCTTCTTTCCAGAGGTATACCTATCAAAGGAGCATAGAGTTGGTGAACTCCTCAGCTGGCAAGGGTAAGGCTGTACAGCAGAATATAGAGAGTGCTCCTAGGGTTTCCAATCCTCCTTTTAAAGGGACTGGCGGTTCTAGCAGTTCTAGTGGTGCTCAAAATAGGGTCCCAAATCAAAATCCTAATAATCCTTATGTGAGGCCTACAACATAAATCTATTATAGATGCAACAAGCCTGGACATAGGTCTAATGTGTGTCCTGAAAGGAGACAAACTGCCCTTATGGATGATTATGATGAAGATGATGAAGAAGTTGGAAGAAGTGATGAATATGAAGGGGTTGATTTCGCCGTGGAAGAGTCTCTTGAAAAGGTTAATATTGTGTTATAGAGGATCTTATTATCTCCTAAGGAAGATGGGCAGCGGTGCAATATTTTCAGGTCACTTTGTTCCATTAATAACAAAGTGTGCAATCTGATTGTGGATAATGGGAACTGCGAAAATTTCGTAGCCAGAAAATTGGTGGAGTATTTACAGTTACCTACACAGCCTCATGAGGCACCTTATTCTCTGGGGTGGGTCAAGAAAGGTCCACAAGTTCAAGTTACTGAGTCCTGCAAAGTACCAGTATCTATTGGTAAGCATTATAAAGATGAAGTTCTGTGTGATATTATTGATATGGATGCTTGTCATATTTTATTTGGGCGACCTTGGCAATATGATGTGGATGTGACTTATAAAGGCAAAGATAATGTGATGATGTTTATGTGGACTAGTCATAAAATTGCCATGGCTCCTGTTTATTAATTTGAGAAATCTGGTGTAAAGAAGGGGCTGGGGAGAGTTTTCTGACCTTGTCTAGCAGTGAATTTGAGATGGAGGAAGCCTTTAAAGAATCTGAAGTTATTTGTCCAGTGGTGATTAAAGGATTTGTTGGCTGCAGAAAAGGAAGATATGGTGATCCCTAAAGAAGTGCAGAATATGTTGGGAGACTTTGAGGAGTTGATTTCGGATGAACTGCCCAACGAATTACCACCTATGAGGGACATTCAGCATCAAATTGACTTGGTTCCTGGAGCTAGTTTGCCAACTCTGCCCCATTACCGCATGAGTCATAAGGAGAATAAGATTTTGAGGGAGTAGATAGAAGACTTGTTGAAGAAAGGGTTCATTCGTGAAAGTATGAGTCCTTGTGCAGTTCCAGTCCTCCTTGTTCCTAAGAAGGGCAATCAATGGCGGATGTGCGTTGATAGCAGGGCCATAAATAAGATAACTGTGAAGTACATGTTTCCTATTCCTCATTTGGAGGACATGCTGGATGAGCTGGAAGGTTCCAAGGTGTTTACAAAGATAGATCTTCGAAGTGGTTACCACCAGATTCGAATCAAGCTAGGGGATGAGTGGAAGACAGCCTTTAAGAGCAAGGATGGGTTATATGAGTGGATGGTGATGCCATTCGGGTTGTCTAATGCACCCAGCACCTTTATGAGGCTTATGAACCAGGTTCTTCGTCCTTTTACTGGTTCTTTTGTCGTGGTGTATTTTCATGAAATATTGATATATAGCAGGACCAAAAAAGAACATCTGGTACATTTGAGGCAAGTTTTGGGAGATTTACAGGAAAATAAACTGTACATTAACCTGAAAAAGTGTACTTTCTGTACCAAAAAGCTGTTTCTGGGTTTTATGGTTGGAGAAGAAGACATTCAGGTTGATGAAGAGAAAGTACGAGCTATAAGAGAATGGCCTGCTCCAAAAACAGTTTCTAAGGTATGGAGTTTCCATGGTTTGGCTACTTTCTACAGGAGATTTGTAAGAAATTTCAGTACCTTTACTACTCCTATTACTGAATGTTTGAAGAAAGGCAAGTTCCAGTGGGGAGAAGAACAAGAAAAGAGCTTTGCTTTAATCAAGGAGAAACTTTGTACTGCACCAGTTCTTGCTCTTCCCAATTTTGACAAGGTGTTCGAGGTTGAATGTGATGCTAGTGGTTTGGGAGTAGGTGCCGTGCTGTCATAAGAGAAGAGACCATTAGCATTCTTTAGTGAAAAATTGAGTGAAGCTCGTCAAAAGTGGAATACTTATGATCAGGAATTTTATGCAGTGTTCTGGGCATTGAAGCAATGGGAGCACTACCTAATCCAGAGAGAATTTGTATTGTTTATTGATCATCAAGCCTTAAAGTACCTTAATAGTCAGAAAACTGTGAACAAAATGCATGCAAGAAGGGTGAGTTTTCTGCAGAAATTTTCTTGTGTAATTCATCATAAATCTGGTACTCTTAATAGGGTGGCAGATGCTTTGAGTAGGAGGGCTTCGTTGCTGGTCACTTTAGCTCAGGTGGTTGTGGGTTTTGATCTCTTGAAGGACTTATATGAAGAAGATGTTGATTTTAAGGAGATTTGGGCCAAGTGCAGTAGCAATCATGCAGTTGCATATTTCTATGTGAGTGATGGTTATTTATTCAAAGGCAAATCGGCTTTGTATTCCTAGTTCATCATTGAGGGAGAAACTGATCAGAGATCTACATGGAGGGGGTTTGAGTGGACACTTGGACCGAGATAAAACTATTGCTAGCCTTGAGGAGAGGTATTTCTGGCCGCAGCTGAAGAATGATGTAGGAGCTATTGTCAGGAAGTGCTACACCTGCCAGGTTTTTAAGGGTCAGTCCCAAAATACTGATCTTTATTTACCTTTACCTATTCCTGAAGATATTTGGATTTTGTGTTGGGATTACCCCGTACCTAAAGAGGTGTGGATTCTGTGTTTGTGGTAGTTGATAGGTTCTCCAAGATGGCGCACTTTATAGCTTGTAAGAAGACAGCTGATGTTTCCAATATAGCCAAACTGTTTTTCAGGGAGGTGGTTCGTTTGCATGGAGTGCCCAAGTCCATTACTTCTGATAGAGACACGAAGTTCCTTAGTCACTTCTGGATTACGTTGTGGAGAATGTTTGGAACAACTTTGAATCGTAGCAGCACAGCTCATCGGCTCATCCTCAAACTGATGGGCAGACAGAGGTTACAAACAGAACTTTGGGTAACATGGTTCGGAGTGTTTGTGGAGATAGGCCCAAACAGTGGGATTATGCCTGCCACAGGTGGAGTTTGCTTATAACAGTGTTGTGCATAGTGCAACAGGGAAGTCACCATTCTCATTAGTTTATACTGTTGTTCCTCAACATGTGGTTGATTTAGTGAAGCTTCCTAAAGTTCCTGGTGTTAGTGTTGTTGCTGTAGGCATGGCTAATTAAGGATGCGCAGTCTATTCGAGAAGAAGTTAAGGCAAAGTTGGAAGAAACTAATGCAAAGTATAAAGATGCAGCTGACAAGCATCGAAGAGTTAAAGTGTTCCAAAAGAGTGATGACGTGATGATGTTTATAAGGAAGGAGAGGTTTCCTGTTGGTACCTACAACAAGCTGAAGCCAAGAAATATATGGTCATTTTAAGGAGCTGAGGAAGATCAACGACAATGCTTATGTTGTTGCACTTCCTGATTCCATGGGCATTTCTAACACCTTTAATGTGGCTGCTCTGCATGAGTTTCGTGAAGATGAGGTTCTTTATCTTGAAGAGAACTCGGGGTCGAGTTCTTCGGAGGTGGAGGAGACTGATGTAGAACGAATGGCAATTTGAATTGAAGAACAGTTCGATCGTGCAAAAAGATGAAAACCGGTAAGGGAATCGCGCCAGGAACAAAACTTGTTGCTATGCCACGATGTGTGGGCTTTTTCAGGCTTTCGGGGTCGTTTAGGGCCTCAAAACTGCAATTTACTATTTTTCAGAATTTTTGGTTTTCTAGTTTGTTTTGAATTGGTTTCGTTTTTACCCGTGGGCTTTAGGGTTTCATTGTTAGTCGCCCTAGGGTTTCTTTTCTCATATATAAGCAACCTTAAACGGCTGCAGAACCTATCTTTTATCATATTATCAATCAAATTGAGATTTTTCTCTTCTATCTCTGGTGGACTCCAGAACCTTTGTTTTAGGTTTATTGCTTGTAAACCTTAGGTGATCTTTTTGACTGCGTCAATCTGATTCAATCCTCATGAGCTTTGTCCCGAAGACTTGGCAGAGTATATTTTGATTTTTATATGGAAGAAGAGTCCATGGAGATGGAGAGGTTTGTAACTTCCGTCGACGATTCCTTGGGAATACTCCATGAACATGAACATCGAAGACATATCATTCCTTGCTTTAGTCTGAGTGGAAAATTTGGCGACGAGATTCAAAGTTCTCATGTCGACCGGTGGGTGAACCTGGTCACCAAACATTATGTTAGGCTTGTTTTAGACAATGAGAAAATTCCAATGTACAAATTTCTTCCTGCAGCGTTTGATGTTGGTTCAATAGTTGATATGAGTTTAGAAAACTGTATTTTGAATAAAGACTTAATTCAAGAGGATACGAGGTTTTGTTGCCTAAAGAAACTCGAATTGAAAGCTGTTGATTTGAATGAGCTAGTCATCGGTGACCTTCTTTCAAGATGTCCTTCGTTGAGACTTTGGTACTCGGCTGCTGTAAGAACATAGAATATCTTGAGCTTGTTGATTTTCCCAAGCTCAGGAGGGTTTTCCTCGTTCAATCTCAAGCTTTTAAGTACAAGATTGAATTAGCCAGTCTTAAAGCTCTTAGGTATGTTGACTCGGTAAATCCACTAGACCTTGAAGCAATCTGTTGCAGTAATTTGGAGTTAAATCTTTGCATTTGTCGCGCCATTACTGAAAAACATATCCAGGAACTTATTCTTAGATTTCCATGTCTTTCGGATTTGGCCTTGCGGGCCAGTACTTTCGGATCAATAGATGGTGAGATCAAACTTTCGAGTAACCAACTCAAGTTGTTTGAGCCCAAAAGTAATTTTGGCGAAATCCTTTAGTGGGTTTGAGCTAGTGGGCCGATACCTGCGGCCCAAAAATGGGACTATACGGATTTGGGTTGTGGTGTTGCTCATCCCGTGTTTCATAAGAAGATATCGTCCTTAATTGAGCGCTCGTGGGGGCGTAAAGATATATTTGCAATTAATACGTGAGTATCCTACTGCTCGCATCCAGCGATCGTATCTAGGATTTTCACAGAGGCAATTAATCCTTGCCTATATTCTAGCAGCGATAAAAGAGGACAGTTATGACCCATAATAATATCAATGCTATCAAGAGTTGTGATTTAATTCAAGGCCAATAACTGTGGTCCAAGAATATAGTATTCCATTCCTATTAGGGAAGTGAATCTACAATGAGCCTATATATAGAGGCTAAACACGATACAAAAAAAAACCTTTTGACCTTTAATCTCTCTGAGTAATCAATCCCAGCGATTGCAAAGCCTCTCCGGAGCAAACCCTCAACCTCGTTGAAACCCGGTGACCGTCCGCCAGTCCTAGTCTCCTCGCTAGCCGACTGTCAGCCTTACCAGATCAACCCGGCGACCGTACTTCCAGTCCCAGTCTCCCCAGGAGCTGACTGTGAGCACAACCGCCACTGTTACTTCCAGCGAAGCAAGGGTAACGCCCTCGCAACCCAGCGAAGCTAGAGTCACGCTTTAGCAAACCCGTGCTTCTCTCAACTTCCCAGTGATTGCTCTGCTTAGTCTACAACACTAAGTATCGATTAGGTGAACGCGAAGAAACCACAACCAAAGCTCTTACCCGCGTAAGGCAAAGAAGTCCTTTTCCGAAAGGCAAGAAAAGAACCCTGTGACGAGGTTGGTGCTCTCCTCGTCCACAGCGCTTGAAGAAGAAGTCAGGTCACGGGACTACCCCAACGACTGCACCCCGCGGTGCTGGCACGCCTGCGCAACCACTTGCCCAAAAGAGACTGTTTGCACACCAGCTGGTTTTGGAGCCAAACATTTTGGCACGCCCAGTGGGACCAACAAACTAGGGTTTCTTTCTAAACGCAACCATTGGGAAGCCCAGCGTTAACCCTTACCAAAAAGGCTACGCTAGCTGCCCAAAGCATAAGACCTCCAGCTACAGATCGCATTCTCGTGCGGACTGTCGTGGTCTCTCTGAAGAACAAGTGACGCAACGATTCTCTCTGCAAACTCAATCACCCAATATGTCAACTTCACAAGGTGAGAATCGCTCGACCGCGACTGAGGGTCAGAGCGTCAGTACTAATCAGGCCAGCGAGCCTGTTAATTCCGCCACTGTCAACACTATAGTGGGCGGTGATGAGGAAGAGGCTTTCGTTTCGAAGCCTATCCCGGAAGGAGCAACCTTTGACGAGACAATTGCGATCCTTATGGAGAATGTTGAGAATCATCGCAAGAAGATGGACGCAGATCTCGCACGGGAAACCGCGAAGTCAGAAAGGCTCCTCCGCGAGTTCGAGCAGCGTATGACTCTCTATGCAGAAAATACCAGGCAGCAGGTCAACCAGACAGAGAGCGCCTTGAAGGCGCAAGCTATAACCATCGCTGCCGCACAAAATGAGCGTCATACGACAATCCTGAATGCCATAGCGGATCATTCCAAGCAAACCGCATCAAACATAGCAGATCTCAGCAAGGATGGGGCCAACTTGGCAACTGAAGTGGCTATGCAGAGAGCCGAATTGAACCATGCGAAGGAGGTGATGCACTCGGCCTTAGGCGATCCTAATACTATCCTTGGTTCTCTTGCCCAGCCGTCCAGTTCGGGCAAGTATGTGCCCCCAAATCAGCGCGAAAAGGGCAACCAAAACATTGGTTCTTCGTCAGCTACTGCGGCTGCTACTCCATCAAAGAACAAGGAGCAGGCCTTGGTCATTCCTGGCAGTAAGGAGAAGACTGCTTCATCGAGTGGACAGGCCGCCAAGAAACACCAAGTCGCTAGGGGTGCAGGGACTGTGTCAGAGCCTGTGACTTTTGTCCAGTACGACAGCGACGGAGCAAAGGTGGTGTATCAAGAGTTGCCGGGAAGCTATTATGCACTCGACCAAACCGGTATCCCGATCAAGATAACCGCCCTGTCGAAGGAAGAGATTGCCCCTGCGGTGACCCTCCAGCAGCAAGCTACCACCCGCATTGTGCACGCCGGGGAGGGATCAACAATGGTAAATCAGGCAGCCCCTCAGCAGGTTGCTCACCGAGCTGCGGTGATGCCTCCTCCGCCTCCAGGCCCAGAGTACGTGAGACGTGATGAGGTGGAGGAGATGATCAGATTGGCAAACCCTAGAGCCCAGCCAGATGGAGTGTACGAGGGACCTTTCCCGCCAAACATCATGCTCGCACCTTTCCCTCGAGGTTATAAGAACATTATTTTTTCCACTTTTTCAGGGGAAGACACGGAAGATGCGGCCACTCATCTGGCCAGATTTAGGGTGCAATGTGGCCAATATCAGAATGATGACATCCTCAAGTGCAGGATCTTTGGCACCTCGCTATCCGGCGCTGCCTTCAGATGGTTTTCCAAACTCAGGCCAGGGACAGTGGCAGATTGGCCGGCGATGGAACTACTCTTCCGGGAAACATTTGGGAATATTGAGCCTGAGGTAGATTTGGCCTCTCTTACTCAGATGGCCCAACAGCCTACAGAGTCAGCAGTCTCTTATCTTCAGCGCTTCCAAATCCAGAAGGCCAAACTGAATGTCATTCTGCCCGAGAAGGAGTTGGTCAAGTTGGCGGTTAAAGGCCTGGAGCCCCGGCAAAGAAAGAAGCAGCATGGCAACATGATACAGTCGATGGGAGAACTCATCACGGAAGTAGGCAGTTTTGAGCATCTCCTTCGAGAGACGGATGCAAGAAAGAATGCGTCCAAAGGGACGTATGTGCCCGGTAAACACCGTACGGTAGCGGCCCTGAGCTACCAGCCAACCACTTACGACCCTTATTATAATCGTGGTACTGGAGAAGGGTGCCAGGACGATGAGGAAGACGAAGACAATGACATAGCAGCTTATGAACTGACCGGGAAGAAAAACCCGGCTTTGAAACAGCTAAAGATCTCCAAGGAGCCTGTTAAGCTCAAGTCGATGGCCTTCACCAAACCAGAGTTCGCGGCATATACCTACGATGCCAACAAAGCTCACGAGATCCTCGACGAAATGATTGCTGCAAAGATGGTGAAGACTGATTTCGGGCCTTTTCCGCGACCGGAGCAGTTGAAAGGAAAGAAATACTGCAAGTTCCATAACCTGTGGAACCACAACACTGCGGACTGTGTGAAGCTCAAGGACCAAATACAGGTTTGGCTTAATAACGGCAGCTTGCAGGTAGAAGCTCCAGTCACCGCTGCAGCACTGGTTGATGTGGACCCTTTCCCTGACACCGGGGTCAATATGGTCAATGTAGATTGGGACAAAAAGTTGCAGAGGAAACCAACGCTGGATCTGACTACGAGCAAACAGGGTCCTAGGACCACCACAGATGAAGTGTCAGCTAAGGATAGGACGGAGACGACCAAACAGGCTTCATCCGTGATTCTGTGCTCGCGATGTAAAGAGGAGTGCGGTATCCAAATACCGCACGAGGAGTCGAACAGACGTTTCATTTCGGTTCCCTGCCACCAGTCAAGTGGACCTCCCCGTCGAGGAACTATCAGCCTGCCAGCCCGAGAGAACGGGAAAAAGTGACATCACCACCATCCCCCAGAGACTCTAATTTGTTCATGAAGTTGAAAGCAACCACCAGCGAACCGAAACAGGAAAAGATCAGAAGCGGTTGCAAAGACGTTCTGACCAAGCCCTATATACCACCTGCATCAGCTAATCCTATCAAAGAAGGCAGATGGTATACAAGGGAGAAGGGGAAGGCAGTGGAGATTAGTCCGTCCCGGAAGAGAAAGCTGCAGCGCAGGTTCGGCGAAGCCAAGCGTGCTCTAGAGGCTTTAGATCAGGGCCTGATAAAACCTTCCCAATTGGTCAAGTCGCCCGAACAATACCAGGAAGAGATGGAGGCGCTGGCCGCCAAACCGTTGAGACCTCCCCGTGGTCTTAACAGACAGACAGATTCACTAATAGGGGCTTCAAAACCCAGTGTTTTTTGCAGAATTACTAAAGAGCGCTCGCCGCCGCCTGCCCAAAGGAACAGCTCGCCTACTCAACGACCGCATGTCAGGCGCAGGCTCTCTAATGAAGCACCGGACGTAAAGGCTTCAGTCTTTGACAGGCTGGGGGGCAAGGACAGAGTGGTTAGCACCTTGCAATGGCGACCCAAGAAGGTCCAAAGTGTAGTCATTTCCGCCCCAAAAGAGCGTACGGAACCAGAGAATCCGGCGCCTTCGGTAGGTGAGCAAGAACTCGAGTCACAGGGGCTTGAACACTGCCAGGTAAAAGGCCTTACAGAGGAGTCGTTGGTAGATCGCTTGGCTCGACAGTTCCAGACTGATATACCCAAGATTGATGTGGCTGTCAACATAGAGGGGACTGAGTCAGATGAGGTTTCTTGCAACATGGTTTACGTGCTCCCCGCTAAATATGCCTTGCCGGTCGCTGCTCAGGATTGCATGGAGATCGAAGAAGAAGGTGTACAACCATTGCAGGTCACTTCAGCAGCTGCAACACCTGTAAAGGACGGGGCCTTACCTGAACCAACAGAGGTCCCAGACAAGGGGGCACTCATGCACTTCTCTAAGCCAACGCCAGCCATGGTCCAGCACATGCGACCGCTATACATTACAGCAGATATTGGCGGTATCAAGGTCAGCAAAATCATGATTGACACTGGGGCGGCCGTTAATGTAGTCACTACTCGGACCATGCACTTGCTCGAAATCAAGCGGGAGAAAATCCAATCCACATCTCTTGCGCTCAAAAATTTCGCGGGAACCGTAACCAAAACCCTAGGGTTATTGTTCTTGCGCATTAAAGTCGGACCAGCGGAGGGAGTGTATGCTTTCTTTGTGACGGATAGTTACAGCGCCATTTTGGGCAGGGATTGTATCCATCGGAGTTATTGTGTACCGTCAACACTTCACCAAGAGTTGGTTATGTGGAATAGCGAAACAGACATGGCAGAGGTGGTCCCAGCAGATCCCCGTCCGTTTCCTGTCTCCGCGAATTATGTAGATGCCAGATACTATTTGGAACCTATTACTCCATTGCAAGTTAGTGGCATCGATGATAAGGGCCGCCCCACAGGGTGACGGCCTCTGAACTGGCACAGTGGGGTCTCACACTCGCAAAAGAGGGCTTGGAACGACCTGGCCATGCTGTGCCCAAACCTTTAACCGATTAATGGATTACGACCTTACTGAAGAAGGAATGGAAGCCTTCCACTCGATACATGAACGGTTGTCATCATACATGGTGGAAAAAGAGGCTTACGATCGCATTGCGACCTTGGAGGTCGTCAATGAAGAACTTGGTGATCCGGAGGATGAAGAGGAAGTCCATATTCAGCTCGCTCCGGCGGCGCTGGACGATACACCTCCCAAGGTTAAAGACCCTACTGAGAAGGTCAACTTGGGTACTGTAAGTGAGCCTATGGAGGTCTCTATCAGTGCTTACCTAGAGCCTAGCAAGAAACAGAGGCTCATCGACCTATTGCTAGAATTCAAGGATTGCTTCGCGGAAAAGTATGAGGACATGCCTGGCCTGTCACCAGATTTGGTCTGTCATCAGTTACCAACTCTTGCCGACAAGAGGCCCGTCAAGCAGGAACCTCGACGAATGAACGCGGAGACCCAGATTCTGGTAAAGGAAGAGGTAGAGAAAATGCATAAGTCAGGCATTATAAGGGTTGCCAAGTATAATCAGTGGCTATCTAATATAGTGCCTGTCCGGAAGAAAAATGGCAAGATAAGAGTCTGCGTTGATTATAGAGACTTGAATCTTGCTACGCCCAAGATGTTTACCCCATGCCAGTCGCGGATATGCTGGTGGATGCGGTGGCAGGCCATGAATTGCTATCCTTCATGGACGGTACTGCAGGTTATCACCAGATTCCGGTGCTGAAGAAGACAGACACAAGACTGCTTTCCGCTGCCCTGGTTTTGCGGGGGTTTTTGAATATGTGGTCATGCCGTTTGGCCTGAAGAACGCCGGTGCGACGTATCAGCGAGCCATGAATCTGATCTTCCACGACATACTTGGGAAAGTTTTAGAGATATACATCGACGACGTGGTCGTCAAGTCTCAGCAGAAAAGGGATCACATCGCGGATCTCAGGAAAGTGTTTGAGCGCATGCGCCGACATAAACTCAAGATGAACCCGGCCAAATGTGTGTTCGCGGTTCAAGCAGGGGACTTTCTGGGGTTTATAGTCCACCAGCGAGGAATTGAGGTCCCTGAGGACAAGGCCAGCGCAGTCATTAATGCATCTCCCCCACGGACGAAGAAGGAATTACAGCGTCTTTTGGGTAAGATAATTTTCTAAGGCGTTTCATCTCTAATTCTGCAGGCAAAATCCAGCCATTCTCACCATTGCTGAGATTACAAGGGCAGAGTGAGTTTGTGTGGGAAGCCAAACATCAAGAGGCTTTTGACAGTATCAAAGCCTATTTGGCAAACCCACCAGTCTTGGTTCCACCCAGAAATGGGATCCCGTTAAAGCTATATATTTCAGCAGCCGACGCATCCATTGGCAGCCTGCTCGCTCAAGATGATGCGGAGGGGGTCGAGCATGCTGTCTTTTACCTCAGCCGTACCTTGACAGACTGCGAGACAAGGTACACCCCTATGGAAAAGCTGTGTCTAACCCTGTATTTTTCAGCGTGCAAATTGCGACACTACATGTTATCCTTTACTACTTGCATCATCGCTCAGACCGATCTGGTCAAATATATGTTGTCCCGGCCTATCTTGCGAGGCCGCATTGGCAAATGGGTATTGGCGCTTTCAGAGTTTTCGCTCCAATATATACCCCAGAAGGCTGTGAAAGGGCAAGCGATCGCTGATTTTCTGGCACACCATCCTCCGCTGGAAATACCTGTACTAAAGGAGTTAGAGATTGCCTGCAACGCTACGACTCGACCAGATAAACCGTGCATCCCTGAGTACGAGATCTGGTATCAGGCTACAATCTTTCTATAGCCATGGGTGTTGTTTTTTGACGGTTCCAGAACGGACGCTATGGCTGGCGCAGGAATCGTTTTGGAGAACCCGGCAGGTGATCGCTTCTCTTATTCTTTCCAACTTACATTCCAATGTACTAATAATCAGGCCGAATATGAGGCCCTCATCATTGGACTGGAAGTCTTGCTGGAAATGGGCGTCCGGGACATTCAGGTTCGCAGTGACTCCCAGCTCGTTATCAATCAGCTTCTGGAAAAATATCGCTGTACGAGTTGGCTGCTCATCCCATACCTGAATCGTGCAATTGAGCTCCTGGACCAATTTACAGACGTTGATATGGAGCATATACCACGTGAACGTAACTTTGCTGCTAATGAGCTCGCTCAGTTGGCTACAGGCATCACCTTGAAATACGGAGTACGTGAGCGCATCCTGAAAGTTGAGCGTCGCACACTACCTTCGTGGCTTGCTCGACCTGATCCTCCAAATGACCCCATGGTCGCGGTACTGGAGCCCATTGATGTTGATTGGCGGATCCCTCTGATTGAATACCTCAAACGACCAGATTCCAGCGCTGATAGGAAGATTCGTTTCCTCGCATTGAATTACTTCCTTAGAGGTGACGAACTACGCAGGCGTGGAGAAGATGGTATAGACTTTCGATGTGTCTACGGTCGCGAAGCTAAGAGATTGATGCGCGAGGTGCACACGGGAATATGTGGATCTCACCAAGCTGGACCTAAGATGCGTTGGCTCATCCGACGTCATGGTTATTATTGGCCCAGCATTTTGAAGGATTGTATTGCATTCGCCAAAGGCTGTGCGGACTGTCAAGCACACGGCCCTGTCCAGCACGTTCCTAACATTCCTATGCAACCTATCATTAAACCTTGGCCTGCGCGAGGCTGGGCTTTGGACTTGATTGGAATGATCCATCCTCATTCTTCCCTACAGCACAAGTTTATCATCGTCGCCACTGATTACTTCACAAAATGGGTTGAAGCAGAGCCTCTGAAGGAGGCCTCCGGCGCTACCATTCGCCAGTTTATTTTCCGTAATATTCTCTGCCGGTTTGGTATCCCTGAAGTGCTGGTATCGGACAGGGGGGCAGCGTTCATGGGGGGCCCCGTGGAGGAACTGGTGAGTGATTTTGGTATTCAATTTATACACAGTACTCCGTACTATGCTCAATCTAATGGTCAAGCGGAGGCGAGCAACAAGACAATCATCACCTTACTTAAAAAGATGTTGGTGGAGAATCCTCGACAATGGCATGATACGTTGTACGAAACACTGTGGGCCTATCGCACTTCAAAACGTAATCCCACCGCCACGACGCCGTACGCGCTTATGTTTGGACATGACGCTATCTTACCATTAGAAATTAATGTTCACTCCCTACGAGTCCAAGAACAGCATCATTTGATTGGCGAAGATTATGTTCAAGCAATGTGGCAGGAGCACGAAGACTTAAGCGAACAGCGCTTGGCCGCTTTGGACAATTTGGTGATGGAAAAACAGCGTATCGCCCGCGCCTATGATAAGAGGACGCGGGGGCGCAGTTTCAAAGAGGGTGATCTCGTTTGGAAGGCCATTTTACCCTTCGGTGAAAAACTAACCGGTCGCGGTAAGTGGACGCCGCGCTGGGAGGGACCCTTTGTTATCCACCGAATATTGGAGCGCGGTGCTTTTCACCTCAAAGACGTCGACGGTGATATCCATCGCAACCCCATTAACGGTCGTTTTCTGAAGAAATACTATCCCAGTGTCTGGGAGTTCGAGGATCCTCCAGACCCTGTTCTTGCTCCGGCTGGGGGGCAACCTTAATCTTCATCGGCTCGCAGCGTTATGCTTATTCGGCCTTTTTCTGGGTCGTTGTTTTGTATCTGCTCCCCGCTAAACATTGGGGGGCACCTCAGTATCTACTAGGCCTATACAAGAGGCTTTATTTTTGTGGACTATTTTGTATTTTTGTAAGAGCCTATACAAGAGGTCTTGTTAATTATAGTCCATGTAACCAGTTGCCGGCTTTATTTTATGCATTGTCTTGACAAAACGTGTTAAGAGTAAATACAAGGCCTATACAAGAGGCCTTATTTTTGACCATTTTTTGCTCTGTTTTACAAATTTTTGAGTAAACCAAGCATTTTATTCAAAGTGGCTTTGCGGCCAGAAGCATACAACAGAATAGAGCAATACAGTTTCACATGCGATTACAAGACTGGCTACAGACATAAAAGTTTAAAGTGGTCGTCGTGGTCGCGTGGAGAAGGATCTGGATGCTACAACCTCAGAGCATTCTTCCCCCTACGACAGATCCTCCCCCCATCTAAGTCGCCGCTGCTCGAAGAAGAGGGGAAAAAGAAAGCCTTCATGCCCCTTCCTGGGGCCTCTCCTCCAGACTGGAATTGGGCTCCGGAGCAGGCGCGACTCACAACCACATCTACCTCCTGGGGTAAATCAGAAAGTGCGTGCCCATCCCCCAGAGGTAGACCGCGGAGGCAGAAAGGTAAGCCTCAAAGTGGCCTTCCTCTCTTCCTCCGCTTGCTCCGCGCGGGCAGTCTGAAAAGTTGGACTCCTCAGAATGTGGTTCTGCCGCGTTAGGAGCGCGGCATGTTCTTCGGTTTAACTGAGACTGGCGAGTTCATCCAGGTTCTCAGTAACCAAAGACATGCCGTTGGACCTGAGATTAGGCCATGAAGCCTACCCAGGTCTTGAGATTAAGCCATGAAGCCTAAGAATTTGTGGCTAAGGGTAAGATCACGGTGGGAAGACTTTAAAAACTGAAGAAAAAGCAACAGGGCTTGCGAGTTTTTCCTTGGAAGAAACATGATGGTTTGGTGATCGTTCTTCTTTGGATGCTGGTATTTATAGGATAATCTCACACCGTGCAAGCAGTTGAGACGCTTTCAACGCCACCATTAAGAGAATCAATGCGGTTAAATGCGTTTATCTCGGAAATGGGAGATATTGAAAACGCGTGGGAAGCAGGACGGTCTCCAAGGAAGCAACCGCCCAAAATGGGATTATCTTTTCAACGGTTTTGTTTTTCATTAATTGGTAAACCTTAAATGATATTTGGGCCGAGCAAAGCGGGCTAAATGTTGTATGTATTAAAAGCATATCCTTATACAAATTAGAATGGGCCTAAAGCAAGAGGCCTAAAGCTTTCGACCTGCATGGGTCAAGCGAAGCAAATGCTCATCTAGACGAAAGCTAGCATCGGCAGCAGCGCGCTCTGCCTGTCGAACTATATCGCGCGCTTGAGCCAGGTTCTGAGACATCGCTTCTAGCGCCGTTAAGGGCTGTTCTATCTGGGGCTCCTCTTGCGCCAGTTGGGCCGTGACCGTCACTAATTGGGCCTTGGCTTCGATTAGTTGGGCTTGGAGGTCTTGAATGTGGGTCCGAAGGTGGTTCTGTGAGATCCTCAGATCCCTGACACGAAGCGCTTGATTACCTAGGGAGTCGCGGGATGCCTCTGCCTGTTGTGCAAGGCCGCGATAGTGAGCCTGAACCTGCCTGAACTGTGCAGCCGTGGTCGTCCTTTCGTTAATCCGCGCAGGAAGGTTTTGCAGGAGCTCATATGTTTCAACAAATTCATCTTCAGTGATGGTACGTTCGCGGCGAAGTACCATCAGATATTCTTGAGCTCTGGCAGCTGCGCCCGGCAGTAAAATGTCAGGACCCAGGAGTCGCTGCAGATTGTCCCTCGCTTCATCCGCGACCCCTGGAGGAGCCACTTCTAGTACGCGGACAAGTCTTTCCAGCCTATTAGGAGGCGCGGGAGGAGGAACTTCAGCGATGATTTCAACATCAGCAGCGGCAGCAGGGCCTGCTGGGGGCTCGACGATCGGGGCCGCGACTTGTGCTGGTACAGCATTTATATCAGCACCTACTTCTGGAACCTGCGGGGCAGGTTCCTGATCCGCCATGCCTTCATCAGCGATTTCAGCAGGATCAGCAACAGCGACCTCCTCAGCGGGGCCGGCGGCGGCGACCTCCTCAGCAGGGACATCACTCTGCAGTGAGGAGAGGCGGTCAAGTATATAATAAAGAACAGGAACTAAGGCACCAATTTTCCACTAAGATTACCTCCGCGACAGGGCCCTCGTCTGAGATGTTTGCGGGCGCGGGTTCTTGAACTTCCTCATCAGGACTGCGAACAGGTGATGCGAGCGCTGGTGGTTGTGTAGCAATCGGGTCCTCATGTGGGATGTCCGAAAGGGGAGCATTCTCTTCCGTCTCATCGGAACTATCCTCTATGATCTGCACCGGAATAGAGGCCGAGCCACCATCAGTGCTGACGGAGGTGGAGATTTTCAGGTCCCACAGGTGTGGGCTCGCGAAGCAGTTGTTCCTTGAGTTACAGAAGAGCCTTCCCCAGCAGTGTAGATGACCTGCGACGAACCTGTAAAGGAGAAGGGTGTGAGACATTTTGGGCAGAAATAGTGATAATTTCCAACAGAGGCTCTTGGTCTCTTACCAGTCGGTCAGCCATTGGTTCATCTCCTTCCCAGGGATCAGCATAAGTATCTGAGCGACTACGCTTGCGGGCTATAGCAGCCATAACCTGTGAGAAGCAAAGGGTTAGCAGTTAATTCACAAAGTGGTTCTGAAGACAAAGAGTTCTTACAGTTTGTGGGTCGTCGTCATCAGAAGAAGAAGATGGTCCTCAGCTGTAGCTTCAGCAAGCACTGCCTTCTGTTTCCCAGTTGGTTCGCGGCCGGCGAAGCACTATTTGTGCGGCGGCCAGGGCGCGGCACACTCCCCTAATACAAACAAGTATGAGTAAAGGAGGAAACAACGAAGGAGTTTACAGCAATTAGAGTTGCAATACTTACTTCTTGAGGTGGTTCACGGATTACGATGCCGGCCTGGGCCGGGCGAGGAGCTCGCGTAGGTCTGACCACTTGGAGGGGTCGAGGCCTGTTGGCGTCTTCAGAAAAGCGAGCGAGCACCTCAATGTCAGCGGGGTATGGTTTCCTGAGCTCGCCAAAGAGTAGCGAAGAGTTCGTCATCTGGTTGAGTCCAGCAGTTGACAGAGACTTCTCTCCACCAAATCTCATACCCTTCTTCGGTCCCGTCTACGGCGTCAAGGTTTCGAGCCCAATCGGGAAGGTCGACCAATGCGAGCATACTTTGTGCCGGTGGGGGCCCAGAAGGTGGACCGAATCTTCGCCAGGAAGTGTTATAATTCCAGGCATCATACAATGGGATTGGTACCAATTGGACAAGGCCAAATTGGCGGGCGAAATGATTAGGAGCATAGAGTTCATAGCTGAGTTCCTCAGCGGCAATCCGGATATCTGAGCAGGAGATGGCGCGGCGGAACGCCAGGCGAGCGCGGTCGGAATAGCGAGGATCGTCAGGGAGGAAGCCATATTGTAGCACAGAGGGGAATCTTCTTCCCAGAATTAGATCACAGTATGGCATGTCATCTAATAAATACAGATAAGAAAAGCACTCAGAGTAAGGGGGAGATGAATACTTGTCCTTGCGGCAAAACCATCGACCTAGCAATTGATCGGCCGGCGGGGATTGCGGGATATCTTCATGGCGGAAGAATGGGAAGTAGGTCTGGATCCAGAAGTCCAGAATCCAGAAGGGTCCGGAAATGTTGATCTCGAAGGGATGCATCGTCGCTTGGTACAGCATGCGATATATTGCACCCAAGACCGGTTGTCCGAGCCCAACGTTGCGGCCGTTGTAGAGGGTCGTTGCTAAATAGGTCCAGGTGCCAGTGGGCTTGCAGGAGGAGGTGCAGAATATGAATTTACAGAGCCAGTATTCAAGGAAAGCGATCCCTCCAGTCGCATTGTGTTCCCGGTGGTAATATGCCAGCCATCTTGGGTATGAGCCGCTATGAGCGCTGCGACCTTGCTGGGCCATGGTCAAAGTGAAATCAATTGAGTCAAATTGACCATGCACATACGGCTCGCCATCGATGGGGAGGCCAGTGATAGCGAGGATGTCCAACAGAGTAATGCTCATTTGACCAAATCTGAAGTCAAATGTATTGGTAGCGGTATTCCAGAAACACAGAAAAGCAGCGAGTGGCGAGCGATTACCACCGCGAGGAAGATGGAAGCACAGATCGATGGTGTGGGTGATACCTGCAGCATTCCAGCGACCTAGATCTCGCGCCCGCGCCTCGCGATACCAAGATCTCCTGGCACTAATGGAGGATGGCCAATTTCCTATCTTGGCTCGATGGTTTTGGACACCCCAGCCGCTGAAATCTCCGGGAGTCCTTCGGAGGACGGGAATGGGCCGTCGACAGGAAGACCATACATGGCAATGGCATCATCTGGGATAACACCTCGCGGTGCTGGGCCTAACCCGGTGTGGTGGTCGGAGAAACGAAGGAGTAGGGGTCGGTGAATGTTGGTCTCTAGATGAATACGAGC